>BSBK01012322.1:915000-963911 GCA_027943335.1 Chamaecyparis obtusa
ACTGATGCATTTAATTTGGGTCATGCTCCTCACGTTATGGATTGACCGTTGGACATGTGGGGACCTAGATCTAGCATGTTGCATTCTTCTATGTGGATCTAATGACCGTTTGGGGCCATCTTTGAGAGTTTATTTATTTTGTAGGGCTATGTGAGATACAACTGATGTTTTAGCATTTATTATTTATTATAAGGGTTTATTGTTTCATCAGCCAACTTTTGGCTAGGAATCAGTATTTATAGGATGCTTGGGTAGTTTTTTAGGGCATCAAATTGTTAGGAAGAAGGTTAGTATCTTGTGAGCTTAGGAGCAGGAAGATTGCTTGGAAGTTGGAGTACAAGTTTAGATCTTTCCTAGTGCCTACCAGTGTGCTGTGTGTTACAGACCTGGGCTAGCTAAATGTTGATGTTGGGTAAAAGATTTGGATCCTACGAGATCTTGTAGATTATTACTTTCTTTGTAATTGGCCATAACTAGGAAGGCCTTACAGCCTGGCACATTGCATGTAATCGGTGTTTTCATGAATATAGACTTTTGTTTCATTGTAGATCTATTGTTGTTACTATGTATTTCTATTGCATATTGGTTTGGCTGCAAGGTCGGTCAGTCCTTAATTGGATCCATTGAGCTTGATTGCATTAAGTGGTATCAGAGTGAAGTTTGTTCCTATTTGAGAAAAGTATGTTCCTATTGGAGCCAAATGGATCTTGTCTATATAGATCTTGATTTGAAGATACCTCTAGGGAGAAATTGTGAGATCCTTGAAGAAGAAGAAGCTACTAGAGAATTCTATCTTGATGATTTTAGGGCTTTGCAGAAACAAGTGCAAGACCTACAAGAAGAATTGAGAAAGAAGAAGCCTACCTTGAAAGAGGATAGTGATGATGAATATGAGGAAGATCATTTTGAAGAAGTTGTAGAAGAAGCTAGAGATTATGAGGAGAATCAAATTCTGAAAGCTATGTCTAAGATTGGTTAAAGACATAAGATTGAAGTTTCTACATTTTCTGGAAGCCTTAGGCCAGAAGAATTGATTGATTGGATCAATGAGATTGATGAATACTTTGAGTATGAAGAAATAGAAGATCTTGATAGGGTTAGATTTGCAAAGACTAAGTTGAAAGTTCATGAAAATATTTGGTGGAGAGAAGTTCAGTTAGAAAGAGGTAGAAGAGGGAAAGAGAAGATCACTAAGTGGAACAAAATGGTTGACAAGTTGAAGAAGCAATTCATTCCAGTGGATTATGAATTGGACATGTTTAAGAAGGTGAAAGCTTTGAAGAAGACTAAAAAATTGGTACAAGAGTATACCGAGGAGGTCTATAGAATCCTAATTAGGACTGGTCATTCTGGAGCTAATAAAGGAAAGGTTTCTAGGTATGTCTATGGTTTGAGACCTAGTATTCAGGAAGAGTTACTTATTATGCAGATGACAACAATTGGTGATGCTTATCAGATGGCATTAAAGATTGAAGAGAAGCTAAATAAGAAGTATGAAGGAAAATAGAACAATAGGAATCAAGGTGGTAAAACTGGTGAAGCAGTTGCTAAGAGCAATGTGATAGAGAATCCTAAGTCTAATGTAGGATCTAGCAGTGGTCAAGTTACTAAGAATGTTGGATAAAGAGGAAGGTGAAAGAATGAGTTCATCGGCACTTGTAAGTTGGTAGTGTCCTAAGAGAATATTTGCATTGGATACTAATAAGACATTGAGAATGTTCTAGAGAAAGGTGAGACACTTATCACTAGGAGATTAGCTACATGTGTTCATGAACTAGTGCAAAGAAGGAATTTGTTTAGGACCAGATGTAAATGCAAGGATAAGGTATGTAATGTCATAGTTGATGGTGACAATTCTAAAAACTTTGTTTCAGAGGAGATGGTTAGTAAGTTGAATTTGGAAAGAAGGAAACATCCTAATCCTTATCAGATTAGTTGGATACAAGATGTTTCTAAGGTTAGAGTTGAAGAACAATGCTTGGTTAAATTTAAGATTGGATCTTACCATGATGAGATATTGTGTGATGTATTGCCTATGGATGCTTGTCATCTGTTGCTTAGTAGACCCTGGTAGTTCAACAAAAATGTGTTATTTGATTATCATGCTAACACCTATGTGGTTAGGCATGAAGGAGCTCAGCATAAGATGATACCTTTATAGGAGATAGGGGTTAAGGGATGTGGAGTTATTAGGTGTTGTCCTTATGACAAACCTCAGGAGCATAAGGTTGATGAACCTATTCCTATTTAGTCTAGTTTGAAGGAGAAGGAGAATGACATCTTTGAAGAGTTTGTTGAGATTAAGAGACAGGTGGTTTTGCTGGAAGAGATGGTTCAACAAATGGTGACATTTGTGACACAGAGAGATGCAGGTGATAGTGATTTGATTAAGGAATCTAGAGAGGATGAACCTTATCGAGGCATTGAGGTGATCGGTAGTGGTCAGAATCGATTGCTATCAATTGCCGACTAGAGGAGTAAACAAAGTGGAAGACATAAGGACTTTCTATATGAGACAATGAATGAAGTGAAGACTACTTGGGATGAAGGACTAGAAGAGATGTGGGTGAAGAACAGATTCAGCATACCTATTTTGATTCCCTTGAGGCGTTCCTGATTTCCTTATAAGAAAATCTTTCTTACCTAGGGTGTTTGATGCAGGAGCATGCTAGGATTCTTGGCAATCCTGTATCAACCAAAAATATTTTTGTCTTTGAAGGTAGATTTTTGGTTATGATCTTGGTTTGGTGGAGTTCTTGCTTGGTTTGGGGGACTGGTTTCTCAATTTCTATGGTTACCAGGGTGCTCGGTCTCTAAAGAATGCTCGATGACTGAAGGCGTTAGTTCTCTAGTGCTCAGCGATAACTATTTTCCTCAGTCATGCCCGGCATGGTCGGTTGACTGGTGCTTGGTTATTTATTCTATTGCTCGATGTTCTTGCTTACCGACTGGATTGTTTGGATAGATCAGCTTGGCAGACTGATGCATTTAATTTGGGTCATGCTCCTCATGTTATGGATTGACCGTTGGACATGTGGGGACCTAAATCTAGCATGTTGCATTCTTCTATGTGGATTTGATGACCATTTGGAGCCATCTTTGAGAGTTTATTTATTTTTTAGGGCTATGTGAGAGCCGATTGATGTTTTAGCATTTAATAGTTGTTATAAGGGTTTATTGTTTCATCAGCCAACTTGTGGCTAGGAATTAGTATTTATAGGATGCTTGGGTAGTTGTTTAGGGAATTAAATTATTAGGAAGAAGGTTAGTAGCCTGCGAGCTTAGGAGCAAGAAGATTGCTTGGAAGTTGGAGTACAAGTTTAGATATTTCCTGGGTGCCTACCAGTGTGTTGTGTGTTACAGACTTGAGCTAGTCGAATGCTGATGTTGGGGAAAAGATTTGGATCTTGCAAGATCTTGTAGATTGTTACTTGCTTTGTAATTGGTTGTAACTGAGAAGGCCTTACAGCCCAGCACATTGCATATAATTAGTGTTTTCATGAATGTAGACTTTTATTTCATTGCAGATCTATTGTTGTTACTATGTATTTCTGTTGCATATTGGTTTGGCTGCAAGGTTGGTCAGTCCTTAATTGGATCCACCGAGCTTGACTACATTATAGATAGGAAGAAAAGTTCTCAATACCTTTCCAATGACAATCTCATCATCAATGATTACATTAGCTCCTCTAATAGCATTCACTATCTCCTTAATTCTACCACAATACTAAGCAATATTTTCACCTTCTTGCTTTTTCACTTCATCAAACTTACCTTTCAAGATTTCATATTTTTCCCTCAGTACATTGTATCACCACCATATATAGTTGCAAGAGTATCCCACATTTTCTTTGCAGTAGTGCAATCTTTGATATCTTCAAATTCAAGATAGCTTAAGGCAGATGCAATTTCCAACATTGCTTGACTATGTTCATGTCTTGCTTTCATCTCCTCTACAGTCAAAGGTGCAACAGGTATAACATAGTCATGTTCAACATAGTATTTCACCAAGTCACCAATACCAGCTAGATGCAGTTTCATTAGACTTTGCCATGCAGGGAAGTTCTCCTTGTTCAACTTAGGTACCTCATTTTTATACATCTTTATCATTAGCTACAAGTACCTGTAAAAATTTTCTCTGTTAGCACCAACAGCTCTGATACCAATTCTTAATATTATTTAGAACAATAGAGAGGGGGGTGAATCAGTTGTTCTCAGGTCTAGATGTACCAATTGAACTTTTAAACACTTCAACAATCTCAGATCTAATCACCAACACAAATCGGTCTCAAAAGTATATATACTAGAAACATATAACATGCAGTCCACTATCCAAAAGTAATTAACTTATAGAATATAGAAACATTCACACAAGTATAACACGAGGATTTATAATGGAAACCCAATTTGGGAAAAACCACTTTGTAACATGTTACTGATATTTTCACTCTTCTGAAGTGAGCTTTGTGAAAAGCCAACCTTGTTAAAGGTTTACAAACACACTACTAGGTGTGAGCCTATTAAAGGATTTAAACACTCTGTCAAAAGTGACCTAGTTAAAGGATTTAAGTACATTCCATTAGAATGTCACCTTGGTTAAAGGATTTAAACAATGACTATTAGGTCAAACTTGATTAAAGGATTTAGAATGGTGCAATGATGAGAAGGTAGAAGTAATTTCTAATTTAAAAAACATACAACTCACTTTGCAAATAACAGATTGAATTCACACATATATGCTGATTTACTGACTGAGTTCCATTTCCATCTCCATCACTGATCTTCTCAAAATTTTCTTCAACAAATCACAACTCTGATCAACTCCTTCACCTTCAACCTTCTGCTTAGACTTATCATCCAATAACATCAACAACTTTAGCATACTCTGTAACCTCACAATTAGGTTTTCCTTTATACCTCTTTAGTTAGTTAGATCCATCTTTTGCCGCTTAATCTCCTCTATAGATCTTAGGTTTAGGTCAGATTCATCAAATCCTTCCAACATTTAAGTTCTTCATCCTTCCTTCTAGATACATCTTCAATTTTCTCATTGAATCCATAATAAAATGATTTACCATGCATTAAATTCACCATACAATTAATTAATAAAGTCAACATGATTTACATAACCCAAGAATTCAACTATGTCAGCTGGTAATCTGAATTCTTTCTCCAAATATAAATTACTGACACTCATCAATACTGTGTTCATCTCCTCGGTCATCACTATGTAACTCAGTCATCTCTACAAACTATCGTCCTCGGCTAACACTATCTTGCTTGGTAATTTCATGTCACTCAGCATAAACTGATGTTCAGTCAACACTAAATTTACTCAGCATATACTGGCATTTGGTCGACACAAACATCACTTGGCTTAAATTAGATTTCTTCACTTTTTCTCGGTTAAGCCTACTTCTTCAGTCTTTCTTCTTACCTAGATAAATAATACATTATCTTATCAATGTGCCAAATAATCAAGTACCCATTGAAGTATCAAATAACTCAACTTTCCCTAGGTTCTCTTTTTATCTCCCTTGCCCTAATCCTTTACATCAATCAATAGATATAGTACTTTCTTAGATAGCAATTGTCTTACCAGTTAAGGTTTGACATCAATGACAATACAACAATTGTTTCAATTGTAGTTTCCAACACTACCATCATTTTATCATGCATTATTATTATTCATGAATCAAGTGCAAGCTATCAATCAAGATTTTAAGTATTTATGAGTAATCAAGAAAAAATGATGTCCAAGATCTCTTCTTCAATCAAGCATCTAAGTCTTCAATCCTTTTACCTCATCAAGAATTTTGTAAAACTACAATATCTATCATTCAAGGCTTTGGTTTCATGATTTCCCATTAGGTTTTTGTGGAGTCCAATCTATTGCATCAACACTTGTGATCACATCCAAAGAGTAATTGCATTATTAAGGTATAATTCATTTATGTTTGAAATCTTGCTTCCATTTCACCTTTCCTTATGTAATTTCAATTAAATTTCAAAGTTGATTCCTAAATAGGGGGTTGACCAAGGAAAAACCTTGTTCCATGTTTTTATGTGTGTAGGAATATGTTGTGGAGTTGTAGCTTCAAATTTGAGAACTACAAGTGTACTCGTAGGATCTAGGAAAATTTCATCAATTTTAGCACTACTTAGAGCAAGTTGACTTCTAAACTTGGTCCCCAAGTACAAGTCTACTTCTTGACTTTTCCCTCAAAAAAAAACTTGTCCCTTCCATTTTTTAGTGAAAATTTCAAGTTAGAAAGCTTCAGGCCTATACTTCCCAGATTTGAAGTTACAATTGATTATGACATTTGGACAATAATCAAATTTAGTTTCAAGGTACCATTTTCTCCATCTCATTTCTAGGTGCAATTTTGGTTATTGATTTTCCCTTGTACTTACTTTATTTCATATCTATCATTAAACAATAATATACTAGGAATTAAAAACCCCACAAAGCATAGATCTTACATTGGCACCCTTCCTCATTTGGTTGTGACAATTAGATTTGTTTTGTGGGACGCTTTTTATTCCAATGTATATCATGGGACTTGGTAAGTAATTTGCATCTTAGTACATTTCTTACTATTTTATATTATACAATTTGTAACTTTTTTGGGACACATTTTCAAGCTAGGTAGTAGTCAAAAAATAATTAAAAGTCTTACCAACATTTACTGCTAATATGCTCACCGGGAAGTTTGAGTATCTTAATAAATGTGTCAATCTTTTTTAGTCTATTTTATCTTTTATATTATGTGGTACATTTCGAAAGCTCAAAACAATGATATATTTAATGGCAGAGGTAGGATTCTTACTGAGTCTCTTGAGAGGCTCATCTACCATGACATCTATATGCATGTAACTCTCATTCTAAAGATCAAATAGAATAAGTTCCTTGATTTATTCAATAATGGGTCAACCCGAGTGCTTAAGAAGGAAGTAGCCTATGGATATACAAACACTAAGGAATGAGTGGATGGAGAGGATTTCAACATCACTTTGAGAGAGAGCCTTGACCAGATCTTGGAGAAGAAGGGAAAGGGAAATAAAATTTTTGGAGAGCACACTGATGATGTAGGGTTTCACATGCCTACTGGTTCACATGTTCTTGATGTTTCTCCCCACAGTGCCACTGATGCATACGCTACAACCAATTTTCAAGCTATCACTAATACACATGATCTTGTTTTTGAATATCCGGCAAGGCCAAAATTTGTTACTATAGAACCTATATCTGTTGTGTTTCCTTTTGATAAAGAGGAGAACCATGTTGTTAAAGATATTCATGATGGTGTTCTTCTAGCTTCTTGATCCCTCTTGCAGCTAATATAGAAGACCCATCTACTATCTTTCAATACAATGGAAAAATTCTTGAATGGCAGAATATGTTTTTGGGTTGGGTAGCTTGGATGTAGACTTTTGAGGGTATAATAGTGGTTTTTTGTTCCTTTTTTCTTATATATTAGATGACATATGTTGTAACTAAGAACTAGTCTCCTATATGGAGCATCATTTTGTTGTGCTTTGAGATACAGATATTGTGGTACTAAACTATTAAGGTTGTTTCACTTATGATTAATAATAATAAAATAATCTACTAGGAATTAAAAACCCACAAACCATAGATCTTGCATTGGAACCATTCCTCCTTTGGTTGTGCTAATTAGATTCATTTTGTGGGAGGATTTTTATTTCAATATATATCATATGACTTGGTAAGTAATATACATCTTAGTATTTCTTACCATTTTCTATGATACATTTTGGTGAACTTGACTCATTACATTTCCATTCTAATTTTGGTGTTAGATTCCCTTTCTATGCATTTAGATATCTAGGTTCACCTACATTACATATTGGTGAACCTGACTTATGACATTTCCTTCTACTAATTTTTTTGGTTAGACCCTTGTTGTCTATATTTACTTTGCTGCATTAATTAATTTTTGCATCATTCCTTTTCTACATTGTATGTATTTAGATCTTCTTTTCATTCATTAAATTTTTTTATATAGATCCATTACATTATTTCATTTCATTTTCATAACAATAAAAAATATAAAAATATTTCATGCATGTATTTGCACTTTTATTACATGAATGTAATTTTTATCATCATTTACTAGTTCAATTTCAATTTTTTTTCAATAACTTAAAGATCTTTCCTTTAATGCATATGATGATATATTAGCTCTTAATTTCTCCATAATCACAGTATTCCTTCTTCCTTGAAACCAATCCTACCCATGAGAAAATTTTAGAACAAGAAGAGTTTGTTAACATTTCTTCAAAGAGTCTCCCTCCTAAGGGTGAGATCTTGAAAGATGATGTTGGTACTTCTCCTAAAATGTATCTTCCTCGTGAAGACATTTTGGTAAAAGAGAAGGATAATTTACCCAAATTTCATTCCTATCCCTTTCCTTTTAAGGATCAAGATTTAGTGAGTCATGATTATTCCTCTCATAATGTGTACTTTTTTCATAGAGATGTCCCTACCCTTGATCATTCTCCTATTTGGGATGAAGCCTTAGACAATGAAATTGATTACTCTCTTCCTCATGAAGCAACCTTGATAAAAGAAGATAATATAATGTTTGAAATTTCTTATACTCTGTCTAGAGATGACACATTCATATATTATGGTGATCCTACTCCCAAGATTTACTTCCTTTATGAGGATATTTTGGAGAAAGAGAAAGACATTATAAATACCTTTCTTAATATCACCTTATCTTCATTTGAAATACCTTATAGACATGAAGCATTAATGGAAGTTCCTAGTTCCTATTCTAAATGTAGTCTTACTCATGAGGAGACCTTGCAAGAAGGGGATAAAATCATGACTATGTTCCTTTATGCTCACCCTTCTAGTGATAAACCCATGAATAATGAAGAGTTTGATCAAGTCAATTTTGTCAATGTTTTGGGTAGTGAAAATCATAAGGTGGTTTTACATCTTTGTAAAAATAACCCTCTACCTCAAACCAGACCAGTGATTGTGGTAAATGGTGCTACACAACCCGATTATCATTCAGTACCATATATATATATAACAACAATCCTCAAGAATATAATATATTTGATGTTATTCCTTCTACAAATCCAACCCTAGACATAGGGATCCTAATAAAGTAAAATCTATTCAATATCCATTTCCTTATTCAATTATTTATCCATAAAAATAGGTGGACCATCAACTCTTCAAGATGATGATTGGGGAACCTTAGATTTCAAACCAACATTCTGTAGCAAGGAAAAAATCCTAGTATTTGAGAACCAAACACCTTCATTTGACGAATGTATGGATTTTTATTGGACCTCTTTAAATTTCAACTCAATTCCACCTAAAAGTGACTCTTATCTTACTGATATATTCAACCTTCCTAATGGAAAAGGGATAAGATGTCTGCAAAAAAGCATTGAAATCATGAGAAATATACATCACATTTTTAAAAAGAAACTCTAGGATTCTAACCTTCCCATTTTCCCAATCAATCTATAAATTCCTCTCCTAATTTCTCATCACAATAAGAGAATATTTTGTTTGATCTTCTTGAGGCCAAATCAATTACTCTTCCTTTGAAAAAAAATGGAAAAATAGAAAACATAAACAAGACAATTCTTTCATTTATACGTTTCATTAAATTCATGGTCATAAAACTAATAAATGTTATGAAGGTAAGTGCACAAAGATGGGGGACCAAAAATGGGGCATAAGATGTCACTTTAATTTATTTTGAAATCAGCTAACTCTAACTTCGATGAGAAATTGAAGATAGCAAGACTCAAAATTTTAAGATGCGACAAGAACAAGATTTGTAGTACTCTCAATCTAGTTTCTTAACTAATAATTTATTTCGAAAATGGTGGATATTAAAGCCCTCAAAAAGGGGGGAACAAAAAGTGGTCCTATTTTTTGTGAAAAAAATATAGCATAGCATCTAGTGTGCTCCCCCTAAAATGTTAAAAAAAAATTTGAAATTTTTAATCACTGTAATGAGAAGTTATCTAATGCCACGTAGTTTATCTCAGATTTTTCTACTAATGTTTTGATGAATATATAAATGTTTGCAAATTTATGAAGTGTACACATCCTAAAAATTTGAAATTTGAGTGTGCTCCCCCTAAAAATCATTGACTACTAACTAAAAATCAAAACTTATTTTTTTTAAAGTGTGGAGAATGGAGTCTAGTTTCTAAAAAAGTAACTTGTTTCAAAATTCAACAAACAAGCCAAAATCTATGCCCAAAATACTACATGTTGGTTTTTGACAAAAATTAGACATACTTACAAAAGAAATTAGAGATGAAAATCTTAACATAATCAAAATTCAAAATAAATTATATGGTTAGATATCTAATAGAGAGATCTACAACATCATGTTGTCTGATTTTGTCATTGTTATACCACATACAAACCTAAGGGTAGGGAACATAGAAAAAATGTGAATTTTTTGTATGTTTATTGGAAAACACATCTTAGACCAGTTTGAATACTCCAAGCCTTTGGGTTGGATGACCAAGGAAAATCCAAGCCTTAGGCTTGGTGGATCCCAATACAGTTAAAAGGATGCACACCAAATAGCATGCACACCCTATAGGGCGTACATGCTATTTGGTGTGCACTCTATGTGGCAATAAAAACATATAAAAAACCTTCCAAATAGAACACATACCCTATAGGGCATACACGCTATTTGGTGTGCACCCTATGTGGCAATAATAACATGTAAAAAATATTCTAAATATGTCAATAAAAATCTAATAGCCCCTACCACGCCAATTTCAACACCATGACCAAGCATAAAATGTAACATTTAAGTATAAGTTACATATACTTAAGTTACATTTAATGCATATAATTTCATGATGTTTGAGAGTGGTTTCAACATCATAGGAGTTAAGATAAAGATTCTACATTTTGAGGGTTTTTAGGAAATTTCAGACTTAGCCAAATTTCAAGAATCAACACATTATCTTCAACATAATTCCTAGTAGACTATTGATTTTAACCTTAATCCCTTGACCTGTGCACGATCATGTGAGGATATTTTCTCATTTTATTGTTTATGATATGGTCATTTTGGTAATTAAAATGTATGTTTAACCATGTTAGGATAGAGAGAGAGAGAGAGAGAGAGAGAGAGAGAGAGTAGGGTTCATGGCTTATGCTTATTGGGTTTAGGGTTTATGGATTAGGGAGGGTTCATAGGTTTTAGGGGAAGGAGGGGAGAGATAGGGAGAGATAGAGAAGATGGAGAGAAGAAAAAGAGGGATAAAGTGAGAGGAGGAGAGAGAGAGAGCATGGGGTGAGACGAGAGAAGGGATTTAGGGTTGATGGACAATGTTTATAGGCTTTATCTTTTTTCCCCTCTTCCTATCCTCTCTCCCCCTCTATCACACTCTCAATCTCTCCCTAATCATCCTACCTCTCTCTACCTATCTCTCTTTCTCTAAACCTTAAACCTTTAATATTTTTTCCCTTCTCACATATCTCTTTTCTCCTCTCTCACCCTCTCCCCATTTCCCTTCTCTCCCTCTTCCCTACTGCTCTCTTCATCCATCCCCTACCTCTCTTTCCATCCATCCCCTACCCCTCTTCCATATTTTTGTCCCTCCTCCCCCTTTCCCTTTCTCCCCCCTCTCTCTCTCTCTCTCTCTCTCTCTCTCTCTCTCTCTCTCTCTCTCTCTCTCTCTCTCTCTCTCTCTCTCTCTCTCTCTCTCTCTCTCTCTCTCTCTATTGCACATATCCCTTTCCCCCTCCCTCCTCACTCTCTCTCCCTATCCCCTTCCTCCTCTCCTCTCTCTCCCTCTCCCTTTCCCTTGTTCTCACTCTTTCCCGCTCCCCCACAAATTTCCCTCTCTCTATTTCATCTATCAATTTTCCCCTCCCTCCTCACCCATTCTCCCTATCTCCTTATATGGTAAGGAGTTACAAGGAGTCATAAGGGGTCCTTACGAGTCCTAGGATGATTCATGTATCCTATGACCCCTTAGAATGCATTAACATATCATAGGGATTATAGGATACATTAATGGTTAATCGGGTCATAAGAGGTCTTAAGCAGTCCTAGAATACATTAATCTAACTTAGGACCCCTTAGCATACATTATTGTATGGTAAGGTTTCATAAGGCGTCCTAGGATAAATTAGTGTATCCTATTGTAATACCCAAAAAATGGGCTATAGGTTCATTAACCTCCTACATCTTCAATTCAAATGAAATTGACATTAAAGTCCTAACCTAAGGCACATCTGCACATTATCGAATCCTAATTGATTTTATCTTAGTTCTGCATCGGGGAATATTTCTGGCAATATTCTTCTTTATCCCAATTATCTTTAATTTAAATATTATTTGGCGATAAATTCTATTTATCCTAAAGTTTGATTAATTGAATATTTTGAATATTTAATTAATCAGATTTAATACTCCCACTTAATTATTTAATTGAATTTAATTCTAATTATTCTTAAATTGTATTATTTAATTTTGACAATAAATCTAAAATCTTATGACTAATTGATTAAATTCTTATTTAATTAATTCATGTCAGTTGTCAATTTTTAATAATATAGTTTCTAAATAAAATTTTGATTTAATAATTGATTAACCCATAAATCAATTGTTTTAATTCAAAAAATCAGTTAAGTTGAGAATAAATCACTTTATTTATTAAATTAATTTATAATTAAATCATGCACAACCAGAAAAGTAGGCAACTAGAAATTAACAATCAATTTTAAAATTGAAACTCAAAATCTGATGATGAGTTGAAATTTGATCTAAACTCTATTTTGAGTAAAGCTCTGCTTTTGCATGATTTTTGTGAGTTAATTATCTCTGATTTCCTAATAACTCAAAAATCAACCCAAGTTTATCAAGAGTGATTTATGGCTTTTCTCTTGCATCCTCAAATCCCTGGATTTTTATAAAATCAAGGCTTAGCTCTTCATAATTATCAACACTCAAATTTGCACAATTACTTTGGCGAATTGGCGATTGAAGGATTGAGCACTTGCGACAGGCAATTTGTGAGATCTTTCATAGTTGATCATAATCTTTGCATAGTTTCATATCATAGATTTCATCTTCATAGCATTCTTAGATTAAAAATTCATTCTATTTCATTCATATTAGCTTAGATTCATACATTTTTCATATTATTGCAGAAAATCCAAAAATACAGCTTAATTTGCATTCATAGTCTTTCATATTTTTGCATTCAAATCCTTCATTTAGATGTTGCATTGTCACTGATCTCGGTCTGATCTGAGAGTATCATACTTGCATCTACTAGAAGGTAGTAAATTGTATGGTTAGTTTAGTTTCCATTTCATTGCAGATTTTGGTTTTTGCTAACCTCTAATATTTTACTGAAGTGTTGTGTCTACAGCTAGGTACAAAATTCACACACACATTTTTGGCACCCACCGTGGGGCCCTAAAATGGGTTTCCATTCAATTTTTATCAATTTCTATCAATTTCTTGTCATTTTTTGGTTCAAGCTACAATCTTTTGTTTTCTGTCCATACATTTTTCATACGACTTTTGTCAAAAAGTCCTACCAGGAGGTACCCACCATCGTACGATAGTTGATCTTATCGAGGCTCATATCAGAAGCTGCACACTATCATTTGGAAGCTCGATTGTCATATGAGTAGGCACCCACTATCGTACGAGTCTCGAGACTATTGTTTGGGAGGTAACCCACTATTGTATGAGTTTTGACTCTAGGATTCAATTGTCATGCCTAGATTTTTTTGGCAGTTTTTTAGATTTGATTTTCAGATTTGGACTAATAGCTAACCCTAACAATTGAAATCTTCTATTTTTATTGATATTTGTTGAATCTAATTGGAAAAAGCATAGCTAAATTGTTAAAACAGGTAAAAATCTACTAAGCACATTGTGAGGAATTCAGGTATTCTTCTCAAGCTGATAACATTTTGATTTGGATTAAAACAAACTCTCACGTGTCAAGCTTGTGTGACTTTTCTTGCTTTCATATCACAGACTTCATTTTGGGCTATAAAATGAACATAGATTTTCTTTCTGCATATCTGTTACACATAGTAAATAGGCCCTATGAACATTATTTGTGGATGATCTCGAGAGAGTGGGCTTCTTCCGCTTGTTCATGAATGTGAAGCTCTTCTTGATGAAGGATCCCCTTGTAGGTAGGGAGGTTACTGAGAGAGTCTCACATTTGACTAGATTTGTGCATCTTCAACTTTTGATTGATACATTCTCTCTCTGTAGGGGTTGATAGATCATAAGCGATTGATGTCATAGATCTTTGTGAGATAATCTTGGTCTTAGCATGTCGGATTAATATGTTTGCTTTGTTTTGGTTAAAAGTGAAAAGGCTAGAGGACTATGCTCTACTCCCTTTTAGGGTAGTATCAGAAACTTAGATCCTCGAATCTGGAACCAGTCTCTATGTGGTATCTTTTGTGAGTCACCTTTAGAGAGGGTTAACTATAGTGGACATTCCCTTAATTGGGTCAATCACGTGGACAAAACCTCAAGCGGTAATAGCCATTTTCACCGTGGTAGCAGCAACCGCTATATAAATGTCCTTGTGGAGGAATTCTTCATAGGTGTGGTCTCTTGTTAAGCTATCAAATCTCCCTAGCAGCTCCTGATTGATTAATTTCTTGGACTATGTCAAAACCCCAGTGTGCTTGGATTGGACTTCACCCTCTTGAGATCACAAAAGTTGCAAAGTCAGACCATTACTACAAACCCTGGCCAAATTTTAATTTTTATAGGAATATGTGCATGATTGAATTTTTTTTTGGAACATACATAGTTAGCACTCCTAGGGATTAGCACATTTAGTCACTTGATTGTTCATGCGCAGGGTTTCTTTGTCCCCTGTTCATTATTTTCAGACGTGCTTGGAATCACTTGCTTTCTATTTTGCATGCTTGTTTATCTATCTGGTTATTGAAAATGAATGATCCCAGAATCATCTTCAAACTTGGACAAAAAAATTTGCAAACAATCTGAAATTGAAAAGCAAAAATTTGCAAAATCTAAAGTAAAATTCCTTTCTGGAGTCAAAAGTCATCCCACAAGGTCAGAAAGTCATACGAGTTTTGGCAATTGTCATTTCAAAACCCCTGTATTGTCATATGATAGCTTGTATAGTGTCGTACGAGTTTTTCCACCAGTCAAAAAAAAAAGTCCAAATTTTTCTATCAACTATCATGCAAGCTTTGCAATTATCATACAAGTTTTGTCAACTATCATTTTAGAGTATACCCACTATCGTACAACCCTGCAGAAAGTCATTTGAGAAATTTTGGAGAAATTGCCTAAAAGTGGTCAAAATTGTTAGAGACTCAATTTTTACAGCCTATTTCTAGAATCTGTCAAACAAATCACCATGTCAGGAATAGAGAAGAAACTAGAACAAATTCATTCATTTTCCTCAAGTGAGCCTTTGAGTCTGATTTTGCCTCTTGATTTATTGATTTGAGTCCTTTTCATCTTGTGTCAAAACCTTATCAATATTATCTTCAAATTTAGTCTTCTTGCTAAAATGGCTAAGTGTTGTGAGCTCATGCTCGCCATCTATTGGGCATCTACCCACACTACTATGGCATAGTATCCTTCATTTACAGCTGATCTAATCTTTAATAATTTCAATCTTGACAAGGTTGCGTCATTTGATTTTCTTGAATCACGTCATTCTTCAGTTGTCTTCATCTTTCTTTCTTGCCTCACACAAGGTTAATGGTGGAAACTAGAGCTTCCTCACATAAGAAATTTGAAGAAGCACTTAACATCACAACTTTGTCTACTCATATAGGTCCAACTCTTGAGCAAATCTACAATTCTAGTCTTTATGAAGATGACGGTCTTGGCAATTTTTGATTGAAAAATGGTTACATACCCCCTTCATCAACTCACGGAGGTAATCAACAAACTCCACCTCAATCTAATCTAGAGAGTCCTAAAACCCCTAACATGTCTCACAGAGGGACACATCACAGGTCTCAAGGACACCATTCTCAACATGGTATGGATCAAGAACCTACACCTTCTGAAATTGCTCAATATCAAAATGATGATAACTTCAAAAGAATGATGAAACATTTCTTGAAGGAAGATAGAGAAGCATACTTTCTAGAGTTAGCTCATCAAGGAGCTAAAATCCCTCCAAACTTTAATTTTGAAGATATCATTCCACATGAGGAAGAAACTCCTATCATGGCTATGATGAAACAGATGCATGCCATGCAAGTCAAACTTAACAAACTTGAGAAAGAAAAGGAACCTAAGGAGTTCTCCATGGAGGCCCTATGCCCTTTTCCATTCAATAAAGACTTGTACATGCCACCATTCCCTAAAAGAGTGGAGAGGCCTAAATATGATAAGTATGATGGAAATTCTGATCCTCAAGATCATGTTAGAGAATTTTATACTCAATCTATGGAGTTTATGCATGAACCAACCTACTTAATGCGTCTTTTCCCTTGATCTCTAGGAGGGGAAGCCATTCATTGGTTCTCTAGAATGCCTCCAACTATCAAGACTTTTGAGGAGTTAATCAAACTATTCTATCAAAAATACTCCTACAATATTGAACATTTGGTCAGAATGATCGACATGTTCAATCTGAAACAATATCTAGGTGAACCATTCCTAACATTTCTCAAGAGATGGAGGAAGAAATTTTCTCTATATTCTAGACCCATTCTAGAAACTGAGAAGCTGGAAATCTTCATCAACAATCTTGTTCCAGAAATCAACTACCCTTTACAAATGCAAAATCATACATATTTTGATAAGATGGTAGATAATGCGATCAAAATTGAGAAAGTACTTGTAAAAAAATGATACATCACACTTCAAAAGGACAAGTATGAATCTGGATCTAGTTCTAAATACAAGAACAAAAAATGGAACAAGAATAAAGGCATTGTCATAGATGGTGTTGTTGATACTATCCGTGCCCCATCCAAGGCACTCGCTTTCAATCTCATTGTTGGTACCCAAGCCATCAAAGCTTCTGAAGCTAAAACAACAGAGCCCAACAAAAAGTCATCTGATTATAAACCTTGGGCTACAAATCCTAATCGCAAATTCACTCCTCTTGGAGAATCCTTGGAATCTACCATGAAGACTCTATTGGTGAACAAAATCATCTACTTGCCTAAGATAAAAGTCTTTGATCCCGACCCAAAATCAAAATGGTGGAGAGAGAATGATTTCTGTGAATTCCATCGCAATAAGGGTCATAGGACTAATAACTGCATTCGCTTGAAGCACATCATACAAGACAAAATTGATAATGGAGAAATCATAATTGATAATCATAAGAGCAATAATGATCATACAACATTCACGAAACCATTTCCTAAACATGGTAAGGAAGATTCTTCTTCTCAGCCTAATATGGGTGCTAAAGTCAACTATGCCTACTCTGGAAACAATGATGTTATCAATATGGTTGAACCATGTCTATTTGAGCATTGCAATGTCATCACAATTGTAAGAAAAGATAGAGAAAATTGATTAGCTAATGTAGTTACTCGATCACAAGCTCAGGCACACCTACAAGGACAAATACTAGATTCATCAAATGTCCCTAAGATGCCTTTTAATCTTTCATCTGCTTCTAAACAAAATGCTACATATAAATCTTCAAATCCTAAGGACATGAGGCCTACATCATACAGTATTGTCCAACAACTCCAACACATAGATGCAAAAATCTCCATGTTTGAGTTGCTTCGGATATCTCCAGTTCATAGAGCCATTCTAGACAAATCTTTGCTTGGATCCAATGTTCCTGATAACCTTGATTTAGATAGATTCCAGACTATGGTTGGTCATCTTACATCTCCATAGTATATTTCCTTTTCTGAGGAAGATGATAACTCCTTGATTCATCCACATAACCAGACCTTACACATTGAAGTCTTGATCCAAAACCGCCGTGTCAAATGCATGTTGATAGATGGGGGTGCTGGTCTAAACATTTGTTCTTTCATCTTGATTACATAATTGGGATTTTCAAAAATGGCCATTGATCCTAGAAAAAAGATAACTATCAAAGCATATGATGAGCAAGAAAGATCTTCCAAAGGAACAATTGTCTTACCTATCAGAATAGGTCATGTTATTAGAGATACTAAAAATGAAAGATATTCCTTCTACATATCATCAGTGTTTGAAATTTCCTTATGAAGGAGTAAAAGTGATGATTCCAACTAATCTATACACAACTTGCAATGCATTGAAAGAAAGTGTTGATAAACTTGTTGCTAATAACAAAGAGTCTTCCACTAAGTAGCTAGATGTTGCTTCAACATCCAAAATGGAAGACATTTCTAAAGAGGTTAAGATCAAATAAAATGGTATGGGAGAATATACTATAGAGCCAGTCTTATCCTTGATGTCTCCCCCTATCTCACCTAAGTCTTATGGACAAACTCTAAAACAATCCAAACTAGAGTCTAAAGAACCTCTTGAGGCATATAAAGGAAATTTTGTTGCAGAACAAGTGTCTAATAAAGAGTTTGAAGAAGATGAAGCTATTCTTGCATGGCTCTACAAAGATGAACCTAAATCTCGAGTTGTTCAAAAATGTGATGCTAAAATACTGAATATCCCTTCTAAGTCATATGGCCCAGGAGATAAATTGATCACAAAAATGGGATATAAAGGAAAAGGACCTCTAGGACTATAGGGTAAAGGTCTTCTGTCACCTCTTGATCATCATGGATGAGAAAACAAGAATACAATAGGTCTAGGATATAAGAAGAAGCCTTTTTGTCTTAGCAAGAACTCCCCACATGTATTAGAATAGATTGAGCCATCCACAACAAATCAACTAAAGGAAGAAACAATAGAACAATCTGACAGTGATGATTCAGACACCACTGAAGATCTCATTCCTTATGAGCATTTTCCTAAAGAAATAAAAGACCTCCTTGAAGCTAAAAATGATCCAATAAAAAGAATTAATGTAGTAGAAAAACAAACCTATTATAGGGCAAGAGATAGTTGCAACACAAGAACCAACTAGTCTCAAAGGAAATCACATAGATAAGGAGGAAGGTGGTAGCTATTTTGAGATAGATTCCCATGAGTATGAATTCAAATCAAAATCTGAGGGAAACCCTTCTTGGGGTATTCATCCTCACTTTACTCATGTCCTTAGATTTCCTAGAGGCATAGATGAAGAATCAAATGACTATGAATGGGGATCCATTCCAAAAGAAGATGAGCTTATTACAGAGAAACATGTTGATGTTATTCTCCAATATGCACCTAAACCCAATGTAAGTCTAGAGCGAAATGATGAGCTTGTTGAGTCAGATCTACTAATGGCTGAAGTGGACTCCCACAATGACATTGAGCCTATTCACAAATTGAACATCTTAAGTTGTAATATCACCTTTGAGCTTGAGTGTTGGGTTAGGACCAATGATGACAGATCCATATCCATAAACACTATTTCCCAATCTTTCACAACTTTGACTATCCAAAATCTTGAACTTCTTGACCAAACCTCTACAAATATGAGCTAAGGTATTTATACCTTTCCTAATTACTATGCCCTTGGTTGCTACCTTAATGTAGTTAAGCCTGTGAGGATTTCCATCAGTGAACCAAGTGTTAGCATGACGGAGTCGAACATCAAGTATCTTAGTCAGAAAAATAAGAATAAGAATAAAAAGAAAAGGAGTTCTAAGGGTGAAAACCACTTTGTGGTAGTCTCATAACCTACAAAATTAAAAATAAAAGATGTATCCGAAGGTGAAAACCTCTCTGAGGTGCCTAAGGATGAGATATTTGATGTCCTTCCAAGTCATTTATAGGACAGATCTCCAGTTCTAATTGAGCCCACCCAATCTATCAACTTGGGAACAATAGAGGAACCACATTTGATTCATGTGGCACAATCTTTATCAGAAGAAGAGTAGCAAAAATTCACAACATTCCTAACAGAGAAGAACATCAAATTTGCATGGAAATATTCAGATATGCCAGGGTTGGATCCTGATCTTATAATGCATCATTTATCTATAGCTCCAAATGTTAAACTTGTTAAACAAAAATTGAGAAAGATGCATCCACATGTTGCACTCTTGGTAAAAGCTGAATTAGAGAAGCTCCTAAAAGCTAGATTCATCCATGTTATTGATTATGTTGTGGATCTCTAATATTGTACCTATTTCAAAACCAAACAAATCAATCAGAGTGTGCACAAACTTTAGAGATGTCAACAAAGCATGCCCTATGGATGATTTTCCACTACATAACATTGATATGATAGTGGACATGACCACGAACTTTGAGATGTATTCTTTAATGGATGGTTTTTCTGGATATAACCAAATAAAAATTGCTCCAGAAGATCAAGAGAAAACTACTTTTACATGTGCATGGGGAACCTTCTGTTGGAATGTCATGCCATTTGGGCTTAAGAATACGGGTGCTACATATCAAAGAGCTATGACATCTAGTTTTCATGACATGATGCACTGAACTATGGAGGATTATGTTGATGGTACTTTAGAAACATCTATGACAAGATCTAAACATCTAAATGACTTGAGCAAGATACTAGACAGAATGAAAAAATTTAGTCTCAGACTAAATCCTAAGAAGTGTGCTTTTGGTGTCACTTTTGGAAAGCTTTTAGGATACATAGTTTCAAAGAAAGGAATTGAAGTAGCTCTAGCTAAAATTAAAGCTATCATGGAAATGAAACCTCCCAAGAATATCAGTCAAATGAGAACATTGCAAGGGAGAGTTCAATCTATTAGACACTTCATATCCTAGCTAGTAGACATATCACAACCTTTTACAAAGACATTACATAAAGGTGTAACCTTTGCATGGAATGAGGAATGTGAAAAGAATTTTAATCATATCAAGAAATATCTATCAAATCCTCCTATCTTGATGCCTCCCATTCAAGGGAAGCCTTTGATCTTATATGTCTCCACTACAGATACATCACTTGGGGCATTACTTGCACAACATGATGAGAACAAGAAGGAAAGAGCTATATACTATATCAGTAGAACATTGGTGGCATATGAAAAGAACTATTCTATGATTGAAAAGGCTTGTCTAGCTATGATCTTTGCATCAAAGAAACTGAGACATTATATGTTGGCTCATACCATGCATTTAGTAGCTAAGATTGATCCATTAAAGTACCTACTAAGCAAAGCTATCCTCATGGGTAGATTAGCCAAATGGGTCATGCTCTTAAGTGAATTTGACATTGAATATGTTGAAAGAAAAGCTATTAAAGGCCAAGTTATTTCTGATCAATTAGCAGATGCACCTTTGTTTGATGATACACCAATGCAAATGGAATTTCTAGATTCCTCTATCATGAATCTTTCTTCTAGAGAATGGTAATTGTTCTTTGACGGCTCCTATACACAGAATGGATTTGGAGTAGGTATCTTGTTTATCACTCCTCAAGGATACTCTATTCCTAAGGCATTCAAAATTAAATTTCCTTGTACAAACAATATTGCTGAATATGAAGGCCTTTTGAATGGTATGAAAATAGAAATTGAGTGGAGAGTAACATAACTACACATTCAGGGAGACTCACAACTTGTAATCCATATACTCAATGATGTATACCAAATGAAGGATGAAAATCTCATTCCATACAAGATAATGGTAGATGATCTAAAGAAATATTTCACATCTATCACATTTGAGCAAATACCTAGAACAGAGAATAAGGCTGCCAATGCAATGGCAACATTATCTACTTTATTAGAGCAGCCTGAACATGAGCTATGCTATGAGTTCCTGGTGGAAGAACTATCTTATCCTGCATATGACTCCCCTAATACCCATATGATCTGCACTATTGTGCATCATGATTCATCCTGATATAAAAACCTATTCTCCTATCTCAAAGACCAAATCATTCCTGATACCTTTAACCATCATGAAAAGAGATACCTTATTTGTAATGCCTCCCAATATGTCATCATTGGTCATGATCTGTACAAATGAGGTCTAGATGGTACGCTACTTAGATGTTTAGAATGGGAAGAGTCTCAATGTGCATTAGAGGAAGTCCATGATGGTATTTGTGGGTCACACTTGAACAGTTTAACACTAGCCCAAAAACTTATTAGGGCTGGGTACTAGTGGCTGGAAATGGAGAAACAGTCTATCAAGTTTGCTAAGAACTATCAAAAGTTCCAACTGCATGGCAACTTAATTCATGCTCTAGGGAGAGATCTAATCCCATTTACTACACAATGGCATTTTCATCAATGCGCATTTGATCTTATAGGATCCATACATCCCCATTCTTCTAATGGGCATACCCACATTATTACAGCTATAGATTATTTCATGAAGTGGGTAGAAGCAGTCCCTTTAACACAAGCAACTGGAAAACAAATATCTATGTTCATCTTGAACTACATCATATGTCGGTATGGTATTCCACATTCTATAGTCACAAATAATGGTGGATAATTTAAGAACAAAGACATGGATGATTTATGTGCCAAATTCAAGATTACACAACATTGGTCATTTATCTACTATCCTCAAGGGAATGGACAAGAAGAGGTTTCAAACAAGAATCTATTGAAAATCTTGCACCGTACAGTTAATAAAATAGGAAGAGACTGGCATCTCATGATCAATTCAGCTTTGTCAGCCTACAAGACAAGTATCAGAATGCCTACTGGGGCTACACCTTTTTCTTTAGTTTATGGGTCTGAAGCGGTACTACCTATTGAGGTTGAAATCCCATCACTAAGAATTAGACTGCATGGTCTAGTAACTAATGATGACTACAGAGTGTCTAGGTTGCAAGAAATTGAACTACTAGATGAGCATAGACAAGAAGCATATGATCATCTCAGAGTATATTAGAAGATAATTTCTAGAGGCTACAACAAGAAAGTTACACATAGAGAATTTTGGGTTGGCGATCTAGTCTTGAGAGAGAATCCTAAAAATCAATCACATAGGGAGCACAAGGGGAAGTTTGAACCCAACTGGCTGGGTCCCTTTGTTATCGCTGCTACTTTTGGCTTTGGTGCCTATCAACTCTCAATGAATAAAGGAGAACAACACTGAGAACCAATCAACGTTCTCCATCTAAAGAAATTCTATGCCTAAGGCATTCAGTCTATGGTAAAATCTCTTGAAAAAATCTTAAAAATCTGAAAAAGTCCTGAACAAATGAACATCTTGGTGAAAATCTAGCAATGGGCACCTTGATGATTCACAAAAAAATAAAAAAATACCATAAATACAAAAAAATTGAAAAAATACAAAATACAAAAAAATGAGAAAAAGAAAAAGTGCCTTGGTGAAAACCTGGAAACAAGCACCTTGGTAGCAAAAATAGAATCTCTGCCAAGATGGTGAATACCTAGCAAACGGGTGCCACTTGTTTCAAAATGCTCCATCTACTAGCACAATCTTGGTCTTTCCCAGCCTTCAGTCTTGCTTTAGTTTGTACATATCTCCCGGTTTGTTCCTGCTTTCCTATTTTCAATAAATCGGTCTGTACACCAATCAGCTCATGCGTCTGTATCCTATCAATGTTCAAACTTGGGGGCAATCAATGT
This sequence comes from Chamaecyparis obtusa, assembly GCA_027943335.1. Classification (NCBI taxonomy): domain Eukaryota; kingdom Viridiplantae; phylum Streptophyta; class Pinopsida; order Cupressales; family Cupressaceae; genus Chamaecyparis; species Chamaecyparis obtusa. The sequence continues at coordinate 938,618 of BSBK01012322.1, forward strand.
CATATCCTATGGCCTCCAATATATCTTATATGTGTCATATCTAGTCAGAGTCCTTTGAAGCTTCATTTGAGTCAGTCAATCAGTCTCATCTCCAGAAAGGATTTTGCATCTACAACAATGCAATCAAACATCAAACTGAAAACAATCTATGCCTCTTCATGCTTTTGTCTCCTTGTATGCTTATTGATTCACATTGAGATTTTTTCATATTTTGTCCTTTGAGCTCTTCAATGATGTCTTTTACAGGATTTAGAGAGTGATGACTGGGGGCATAATCTTTTCTTTGTTTTCTGCTTGTATGTGAAGATCTAAAAACTTTGGAAATTCTGGATTGAAATGGTGCCCATCTGTAAGAGCCTCTATCTCAAATTGGATGGCTGTGACTACCTTGACTATTGATACCCAAAAAATTCAAGGAAGTTTGATCTAACTATTGTCTTTTTGAGTGAGTTCTTTCTCCTACTGTGAAACATGATCTTCCCTAAGGATGTGAATGATAAAGGGTCACTATGGGTAATTCACATTGGATTTAGAATGATCTCTTGACTACTTGATGTGTTTGTTTTGCAAGGCATATTCTGGTCATCATGATGTTTATATTTTGATGCTCATAAAAATTGCTATATCAAAATGGACATGATATTCAGGTCATCCTAACATTTTTGCCTTGGTGTTTATATCTAATCCAACATTCTGAAAATAAAATCAATATTCATATGCCCATGGTTGTCTAGCCAGTGGGTGTTGTATTGATTCTTGCGCATACAAATCAATATTCATATGTTCATAGTTTCATAACTAGTGGGCATTGTATTGATTTATCCAGTTACCTAAGAACTCAATGACGAAAAATGATTGACATATGATCAGTGACTAGGTCCTAGGTCCTAGGTTTGCATTTCATTCTGCATTTCATTTTGCACTTTGCATGATCTCACAAATTGCTTGAACACTTAAACGATTCTTCAAAACCAAAAATGCTAAACATGACACAAGGACTGAGCATTGTATGAAGGTTCCTCCAATGAAACAACAAGTAGAATCCATTTTCGGGATCAAAATCAAAATCTGAGATTGTTTACTATGTCAAAATCGCGATTTAAAAATTTTGGACCCAAGATGATCTACTGCTTGCATAATCGACCTTCAATAATCACAGAAATCCATAATTCAAATTAACTGATTATCTTACATCAAACTATCAAAATTTCAATTTGGTCAACCATGGTCAACCCTAGTCAAACTTGGTCTCTAGGACCTCTAAACGATGCAGAACGCATTCTTGAATGTGTATAACCACTTTTCAAATCAATTAACATGCTGCTAAACCATTCATAATCAACTTTTCTTGTTAGATTTCAATTTTTATCCTGAAGGGGGCATGGTATTACACATCATTCAAGTCTATAACTCAAATCTTTAATCAAATCTTTCCTCAGTGATCAAGATAACAACCACATCTAGTTGTTGATTCATCTAAAGTCCTCATCGCTTGGGGCAAATCTATTGACTCTTGGGGCATATCAGATTCACAGAGATCCATATCAATCTGGTATCCTAAATCTATCTTGTAAACTATATTAGCTTTTCATAACCATCGATTCAGTAGTGTTATTTCCTTGGTTCTTCGTAACTGATGGGTTTAGGATGTGATACCAATATGATTCATACAAGGACATTGAGGTATGGAATTGGTCACTCACTTCTTCACAATCATAAGGTTCAGAATCATGCATTTTGACACTTTTTTGTAATCACCGGTTCATTGTTTATATAGCTAGCATCATCTCGATTCCTGGACATTCTGGGCTTGGGTAGGTATCTCTTTTTCCAATCTTTCAATTAGTTTATGTCTCAGAATCGGTTAATCCTTCATCTTTCAAAATCAGTTTCATACATATATCATACACAGACTATTCTTTGAACCACTACGCTTTGCACAGTGATTCAAAGAGGGGCAAAATGTAATACCCCAAAAATGGGCTATAGGTTCATTAACCTCCTACATCTTCAATTCAAACAAAATCAACATTAAAGTCCTAACCTAAGGCACATCTGCACATTATCGAATCCTAATTGATTTTATCTTAATTCTGCATCGGAGAATATTCCTGGCAATATTCTTCTTTATCCCAATTATCTTTAATTTAAATATTATTTGGCGATAAATCCTATTTATCCTAAAGTTTGATTAATTGAATATTTTGAATATTTAATTAATCAGATTTAATACTCCCACTTAATTATTTAATTGAATTCAATTCTAATTATTCTTAAATTGTATTATTTAATTTTGACAATAAATCTAAAATCTTATGACTAATTGATTAAATTCTTATTTAATTAATTCATGTCAGTTGTCAATTTTTAATAATATAGTTTCTAAATAAAAGTTTGATTTAATAATTGATTAACCCATAAATCAATTGTTTTAATTCAAAAAATTAGTTAGTTTGAGAATAAATCAATTTATTTATTAAATTAATTTATAATTAAATCATGCACAACCAGAAAAGCAGGCAACTAGAAATTAACAATCAATTTTAAAATTGAAGCTCAACATCTGATGATGAGTTGAAATTTGATCTAAACTCTATTTTGAGTAAAACTCTGCTTTTGCATGATTTTTGTGAGTTAATTATCTCTGATTTCCTAATAACTCAAAAATCAACCTGAGTTTATCAAGAGTGATTTATGGCTTTTCTCTTGCATCCTCAAAGCCCTGGATTTCTATAAAATCAAGGCTTAGCTCTTCATAATTATCAACATTCAAATTTGCACAATTGCTCTGGCGAATTGGCGATTGAAGGATTGAGCACTTGTGACAGGCGATTTGTGAGATCTTTCATAGCTGATCATAATCTTTGCATAGTTTCATATCATAGATTTCATCTTCATAGCATTCTTAGATTAAAAATTCATTCCATTTCATTCATATTAGCTTAGATTCATACATTTTTCATATTATTGCATAGAAAATCCAAAAATATAGCTTAATCTACATTCATAGTCTTTCATATTTTTGCATTCAAATCCTTCATTTAGATGTTGCATTATCATTGATCTCGGTTTGATCTGAGAGTATCATACTCGCATCTACTAGAAGGCAGTAAATCGCATGGTTAGTTTAGTTTCCATTTCATTGCAGATTTTGGTTTTTGCTAACCTCTAATGTTTTACTGAAGTGTTGTGTCTACAGCTAGGTACAAAATTCACACACACACACACACACACACACACACACACACCTATGACCCCTTAGGATCTCTTATGACCCTTTAGGACCCCTTAAGAACCCTTATTTTTCATTATGGCCCCTTACATACATTAATGTATCTTAGGGACTCACATGATACATTAATGGATAATTGGGGTCGTAAGAGGTCATAAGCGATCCTAAGGAGTAATAAGATATATTTATGTACCCTAGGACACCTCATGACCACTTAGGAACCCTTAAAACACATTAGAACCCTAAAGTATGTCCCACAATGATTAATGTGTTCTAAAAGGTCCTAATGGGTCCTAATGTGTTCCAATGGGTCATAAGGGGTTGTAATGGGTCCTAAAGGTTCCTATAATCACTTAGGACCTAAGTAATCCCTTTAGGACCCATTAGGTAAGATTAGAACCCATCAGTGTGTCCTACACTCCTTAATGTGTTATAAGATGTATTAATGGATTCTAATGTGTCCTAATAGGTCCTAATGTTCCCTAAGGGGTCATAATGGGTCCTAAGGGGTCGAATGAATACTTAGGACCCATTACAACCCCTTAGGACATATTAGGATGCATTAGAACACATTAGAACCCTAAAGTGTGTCCTATAATGATTATTGTATTCTAAGGAGTCCTAATGTGTCGTAATGGGTCTTAATGGTTCATAAGGTGTTTTAATGAGACCTAAGGTCTTCTAGAACCATTTATCACCCATTACAACCCCATAGGAGACATTAGGACCCATCAGGGAACATTAGAACCCAATAGTGTGTCCTAGGCCCCTTAATGTGTTTGAAGGGGTATTAATGGGTCATAATGGGTCATAATGTGTTTTAAGGTGTTATAATGGGTCCTAAGGGGTTGTAGGACCACTTAGGACCAATTAAAACTCCCTATAACACATTAGGACCCTCTAGGACACATTAGAGCCCTAAATTATGTCCTACGATGCTTAATGTTTTCTAAGGGATTCTAATAGGTCCTAATGTGTCCAAATGGTTCTTAATGGGTCCTAATGGGTTGTAATGGATCCTAAGGGTTCATAGGACCACTTAGGAACCAACACAACCACTTAGGACACACTAGGACCCATTAGGGAACATTAGCACCATTAGTGTCTTTTACACCCCTTAATGTGTTCTAAGGGGTATTAATGGGTTCTAATGTATCCTAATGATTCCTAATGCATCCTAAGGAGTCATAATGTATTTTAGGGGATTCAAGGACCACTTATCACCTATTATGGCTCCTTATAATACATTATGACACTTAGAACCCATTAGTGAGTCCTACGATGGTTCATGTGTTCCAAGGGGTCCTAATGGGTTATAATGTGTTCTAATTATTCATAATGTGTTATAATGGGTCCTAATGTTTACTAAGGAGTGTTAATGGTCCCTAAGAGGTCCTAGGGCCACTTAAAACCCTCAAGGAACCATTATGATCCCTTATGACACATTAGGACACACTAGGACCCCTTAGGATACATTCACGTGTCCTATGATGGTTATTATGTTCTAAAGGATCCCAATGGGTTCCAGTGTGTCCTAATGGGTCCTTATATGTCCTAAGGGGTCATAATGGGTCCTAAGAAGTTGTAGGACCACTTAGGACCCTTTACAACCCCTTAGGACAAATTAGGATCCATTAGGACACATTAGAACTCTAAGTGTGTCCTATAATGATTATTGTGGTCTAAAGGGTCCAAATGGGTTGTAATGTGTCACAATGGGTCTTAATGTGTCAAAATGGGTCTTAATGGGTCCTAAGGGGTTGTAATGGGTCTTAAGGGTTCATAGGACCACTTAGGACCCATTAAAATGGATTGCCACACATTGGGAACCATTAGGATACATTAGAACCCTAAAGTGTGTCCTATTATGATTAATGTGTTCTAAGGGGTCCTAATGGGTCATAATGTGTCCTAATGTGTCCTAAGGAGTTGTAATGGGTCCTAAAGCATTCCTAGGACCACTTAGGATGCATTAAAACCCCTTAGAAAACCTTAGGACACATTAGAACCCATTAGTGTGTCCTACGATGATTAATGTGTTCTAAGGGGTCCTAAGGGGTACTAGGACCACTTAGGGCCCATTATGACCCCTTAGATACATTATAACCACTTAGAACACTAAAGTGTATCCTATGATGACTAATGTGCTCTCTCTCTCTCTCTCTCTCTCTCTCTCCTAACATGGTTGAACATACATGTTAATTACCAAACTAACCATAGCATAAATAATAAAATGATAAATGATCCTCAAATGATTGTGCACAAGTCAAGGGATTATGGTTATAATCAATAGTTCACTGGGAATTATGTTGAAGACAATGTGTTGATTCCTAAAATTTGGCTAACCATGAAATTTCCTAAAAACTCTCAAAATCCAAAATCTTTTACTTAAGTCCTATGAAGTTTAAACCACTCTCAAACATCCTAAAATTATATACATAAAATGTAACTTAAGTATAAAATGTAACTTATACTTAAATGTTACATTTTATGTATGGTCTTGGTGATAAAATTGGCCTCCCTATGGAAATCACTTCAAGTGGCCAAGCCACACTCTATGAAACATTTCAAATGCAATGTTTTGCATAGGGAAGATGCCCTATTTGGCACATGGAAAATAGGCTTGGTGTGTCAAAATTGAGGCTCAACACACTGAACTATATGCAATGCACCCTATAGGGTGTACACCCTATAGGTTGTGTGCCCTATTGCTTTTTGGAGACCAAAAATAAAATTGGCATCTTTTTGGTCCCCCATCTTTAGGCACTTACCCATGATTTGAAGTGTAGAATTAAAGAATTCATTGATTGTGGTATGATTCAAATGACATTTAATAGTAAATAGAACCTTTTTCATGATCATTATAAATAACATATATGTTCCTATCATGTTTCTCCTCACTATGTGCCATTACTAGCCTATCCTTTGTGGGCTCAATGTCATTTCTGGTAATGCAATTTTAGGTGAAATCATAATCTATGAGAAACATAGTACTCATCATTCCTTTTCTCCTGACTTGGGAGGAAAGGGTACTATTACACTCTTTCATTTATCTCAAGGATCCACCTTCCTCCTTTGTGAACTTTTTTCTTTTATAACATGATGTCCTTTCTTGCATGCATTTTTTGTTTTACATCCCGAGTTGCAACCTTGTGCTTTCTTGAAAGTGAATGCCTATTATAAATACAATTTCACTTAGGAAGCATAATGTGTCATCCTTTGTGAAGTGTCCCCTTACCTAGAAATAGGGAAGGTGCATATACTTGATCCTCCTTCCTAGTTTTCTCTTCATTTCCAATATTTTTAATATCCCTTGTGGACTTTCTTCTTTTATAGTGTGATGTCCTTTCTTGCATGGATTTTTTTTTTTACGTAATGATCTTCTATTTTTTAGGAGATTTACATCCTGGGTTGTAACATTATGCTTTCTAACAAGTGCATGTCTATTATAAAAGATCTATCACTCAGGATATATAATGGGTTACCTTTTCCCTTTCCTTTACCTTTTGGGGGAAAGGTTTCTGTTGCCCAAAATTTCCCTATCATTCATTTTTGGCCATGGTCCTATTTTCCAAAGAAATGCTCAAGTGTCAAAACCCTCTGTGTTTTTTGCCTTTTGGTGTCAAAATTCTAGTGTGTTTTTGACCTTCTCTCTGAAGGCTCAAGATGTTTTTTGACTTTCGGTCAAAAAATTCTGTGTGTTTTCAACCTCCAATTTGAAAACCCTCTGTGTTTTCGACCCTCAAGTGTACAACTCTAACCAAGCAGGTCCCAATTCCTCATAGCTATGAAAGTGCAGTGGAGATCCGACGGTTGTCGCATAATCTCATGGAATCTTTCAAGCCCATGAGATCATGCGACAATGGTCAGATTAGAATCTCAGTGGGTTTGTATTTTTTGAGTGAGGTGGCATATTTCCTAAGCACGCTATCACAACCAGGTGGGTCCTAGTTTCTAACGTCACCATGGGGCCAGTCTACAATCGAGAAAACAACGAGGTGGTGGTCAGTGGCTAAAATCTTACAGTTGGTCGCATGATCGCATGGGCTCTTCCGAGCCCATGGGACCATGCGACAAACCATCAATGGTTTTGGTGGTGACATGTTTGGTGATCATGTAGCATCTTCCAGTTGGTCACATGATCGCATGGGCTCTTTCGAGCCCATGCAACCATGCGACAAACCATCAGCGATCAGCAAGGGGTCTTCGGCAGCTGTTGGTGGGTCCGTGGGAGGTGATGTGTCTACTTCTTAGTGGCTAGCTGGCAGTCGGCGAAGGTTGCAGTGGGCCTGGTAGCATGTCGCCCCGTCGATGCAAGATCTATGATGGTTGCCTATTCTCATGGGATCTTTTGATCCCATGCGATCATACGACCACTGTTGGATTCTAAGGGGCATTTCCTATGGTGTGGTCGTGGGTCCAGCCGAGGTGTCCGGTTCTTGTTGGTCCGCGTGGTTGGAAATTTAGTTTTGGTAGGGTCATGTGTCTTGTGTGGCAAGCGGAGGTAGATTCTCAAAGGCTTGTCGCATGATCACATGAAGCCTTTCAGGCTCATGCGATCATGCGACCAGTGGTAATTTCAAGCAGTGCGGCCAGTTTTGGCGGGCTTTTTTTTGTGAGATGGTTGTAGCGGTGCGGTAGCTCAAAAAATTGATGTTGCTAGGACATTTTCTAATTTCAGGTTGCGGAGTTGATGAGGAGGTGTGGGCAGCCGTCAGGGGTCGATTCTTTGTCCCAGCAGGGTACATTTGTGCATTCATGGCAAGGCCAATTTGCAAAGAGGTTGATGAATCCAGGTTTTTGATTTGCAGGCAGGATCAGTATAGGCATGGGCACGCAAGGAGAAATATCTAATCGGTTGGATATTTTTAGAGATTCATTTATGATCAGAAGTGACTGGTTTAGGGTTGGATTATTTTATGCAAATTTATGTAACCCTGGTTAATTTTGACTCCTACCTACGTGCAGTTGAGTGATGTACATAACATTTTTTTGGAGCCTATATTGCTCAGAATCCAGCAATTGTAAAAAAGAAGGTTTCTTTCTCAGAGAGCAATTTGTGGCATTTTCCTGCCCTTTTGGCTTTCTCCAATTGTTAAATTTTCATTGATTGTTTAGATATTGAAAAGTATGTTGTGACATTCTTGTTGTCCCTATGCCTTCTTGTCTGGATTATCTCTTATTAGATCAAAGTGTATGCATGTTTTCAATGATATCTTAGTTTCCCTGATTCCTCTTACTTTTCTGTAACTGTGTGTGTTATTGTGTTTGATCTGATTTAGATGTTTTGTGGGTATATTTCAGCCCCTAACAGTCTTGTCTCAATCCTACACTGAGTTATAGGAGTGAATGTTTGTTTGCAGGTCATGGATTGATGTCTAATCCTAAGAGTCTTGTTGTTGTGAAAGAATCTTTCTCTTTCCCTGAACCCCCTCTTTTGTTTGCAGACCCTTCCATGAAACACTTATGCAAGCCTATTCAATAAGTTGTGATCTACTAGACCTAAGTCTTTCACTGGTTTCATCCCTCTATACTGAGATCCAAATCCTAGTTTCGGTGCATTACCTAGTAGGTAGTTTGCTTTCATGTTATTTACATTTCATGCACTCCTTCTATCCCTTTCCCTCAAAAGTTTACTTTCCTGTCTAAGAAGCAAACTAAGGTGACTATCCAAAAGGAACCAGCCTAGAACCTGGAGGTCTCATCTCGGTTAGCAAAGGTCCCACAACCTTGAGATGATTCCCTTGTTATACTGGATTATCAAGACCAAGAGAGCTTGAGATCAGAGGTGCAAATTTAGTGTATAATAGTTTCATTTCTCAATCTCTTTGTAAGGATTCACTTTCTGTAGGTTATTTAGTTTTTTTTTAATCACATGATATCCTTTCTAGCATGGATTTGATTTTTTATATAAGGATTTTCTCTTTTTTAAGGAGATTTACATCTCGAGTTACAATTTGTTCCTTTCTTTAAATCACATGTCTTGCTAAACAAATACCCTTACTTTGGGGCTCATAATATGTTATCCTTCATCAATTATCCATTTTTCACCTAGTAATAGGGGGCCAAAAGGGTTCATTTTTGTTCTCCTCCCCTCTTTGTCTTGAAGATGTTATCTTTGTTCAAGAAATCCTCTTGGAGGTAGACAACTTCTAACCAAGATCTCTTCCTTTCAAGGGTCTCTTCCCACTTTTAGATATCCTTTCATGATTATCTATTTCTGTGGCCAATAAGAGTTTTCACTCTTTGCTAAAGGGTATAGTCATACATTTTTTTATTTAAGGATATCTCTTGTTCATTGGAAGTAGGTATCCTTGTTCTCTTTCCTTATGATGTCACCTATGTTACCATCATAAGGAGGGGGGTATACATACAACCTCCCTTGTCCATTATGAAACTTTGTTCTATTTACGAATCCTTAAGGAGACAATGCTTTCAATAGGATCGATCATCCTTTCTAGATCCCTATGGAGACAAAGTTTTCTATAGGACTTGTTCCACAAGCCACACTTATGTGCAAAATTTTTCAAGCTGCCCCTAAGCACAAAATTTTTCAAGCCACCCATGTGCACAAACTTTTTCAATCCACCCCTATGTGCAAAAGTTTTAAGAAACCCCTAAGTGCAAAGTATTTCAAGGTAGAATTGACTAGTATAATACAATTCTCTAAACCATAAATTCCACTTCCCTTTATCCTTGGGATAAGTGAAACTAGCATAATAAATATTTCTAGCCTTTTCCTTCTCCTCTTCTTCTCCCATGAACCACTTACCATAACTAAACTCACTATCTTGTTGGATTTATTCTCTCTCTCTCTCTCTCTCTCTCTCTCTCTCTCTCTCTCTCTCTCTCTCTCTCTCTCTCTCTCTCTCTCTCTCTCTCTCTCTCTCTCTCTCTCTCTCTCTCTCTCTCCTAACATGGTTGAACATACATGTTAATTACCAAACTAACCATAGCATAAATAATACAATGGTAAATGATCCTCAAACGATTGTGCACAAGTCAAGGGATTAAGGTTATAATCAATAGTTCACTAGGAATTATGTTGAAGACAATGTGTTGATTCCTAAAATTTGGCTAACCATGAAATTTCCAAAAAACTCTCAAAATCCAAAATCTTTTACTTAAGTCCTATGAAATTTAAACCTCTCAAACATCTTGAAATTATATACATAAAATTTAACTTAAGTATAAAATGTAACTTATACTTAAATGTTACATTTTATTTATGGTCTTGGTGATAAAATTGGACTCCCTATGGAAAGCACTTCAAGTGGCCAAGCCACATTCTATGAAACGTTTCAAATGCAATGTTTTGCATAGGGAAGATGCCCTATTTTACACATGGAAAATAGGCTTGGTGTGTCAAAATTGAGGCTCAATACACTGAACTATATGGAATGCACCCTATAGGGTGTACACCCTATAGGGTGTGTGCCCTATTGCTTTTTGGGGACCAAAAATAAAATTGGCATCTTTTTGGTCCCCCATCTTTAGGCACTTACCCATGATTTGAAGTGTTGAATTAAAGAATTAATTTATTGTAGTATGATTCAAATGACATTTAATAGTGAATAGCACCTTTTTCATCATCATTATAAATAACATATATGTTCCTATCATGTTTCTCCTCACTATGTGCCATTACTAACCTATCCTTTGCCGACTCATTGTCATTTCTGGTAATGCAATTTTAGGTGAAATCATACTCTGTGAGAAACATAATACTCATTATTCCCTTTCTCCTAACTTGGGAGGAAAGGGTACTATTACACTCTTTCATTTATCTCAAGGATCCACCTTCCTCCTTTGTGGACTTTTTTCTTTTATAACATGATGTCCTTTCTTGCATGCATTTTTTGTTTTACATCCTGAGTTGCAACCTTATGCTTTCTTGAAAGTGAATGCCTATTATAAATACAATTTCACTTACGGAGCATAATGTGTCATCCTTTGTGAAGTGTTCCCTTACCTAGAAATAGGGAAGGTGCATATACTTGATCCTCCTTCCTATTTTTCTCTTCCTTTCCAATATTTTTAATATCCCTTGTGGACTTTCTTCTTTTATAGTGTGATGTCCTTTCTTGCATGGATTTTTTGTTTTACGTAACGATCTTCTATTTTTTAGGAGATTTACATCCTAGGTTGTAACATTATGCTTTCTAACAAGTGCATGTCTATTATAAAAGATCTATCACTTGGGATATAATGGGTTACCTTTTCCCTTTCCTTTACCTTTTGGGGGAAAGGTTTCATTTCTCAATCTCTTTGTAAGGATTCACTTTCTCTAGGTTATTTGGTTTTTTTTTTATCACATGATATCCTTTTTGGCATGGATTTGATTTTTTATATAAGGATTTTCTCTTTTTTAAGGAGATTTACATCTCGAGTTACAATTTGTTCCTTGCTTTAAAATCACATGTCTTGCTAAAAACATACCCTTACTTTGGGGCTCATAATATGTTATCCTTCATCAATTATCTATTTTTCACCTAGTAATTGGGGGCCAAAAGGGTTCATTTTTGTTCTCCTCCCCTCTTTGTCTTTAAGATGTTATCTTTGTTCAAGAAATCCTCTTGGAGGTAGACAACTTCTAACCAAGATCTCTTCCTTTCAAGGGTCTCTTCCCACTTTTAGATATCCTTTCATGATTATCTATTTTTGTGGCCAATAAGAGTTTTCACTCTTTGCTAAGGGTATAGTCATACATTTTTTTGTTTAAGGATATCTCCTTTTCATTGGAAGTAGGTATCCTTGTTCTCTTTCCTTATGATGTCACCTATGTTACCATCATAAGGAGGGGGGTATACATGCAACCTCCCTTGTCCATTATGAAACTTTTTTCTATTTACGAATCCTTAAGGAGACAATGCTTTCAATAGGATCGATCATCCTTTCTAGATCCCTATGGAGACAAAGTTTTCTATAGGACTTGTTCCATAAGCCACGCTTGTGTGCAAAATTTTTCAAGCTGCCTCCAAGCACAAAGTTTTTCAAGCCACCCATGTGCACAAATTTTTTCAATCCACCCCTATGTGCAAAAGTTTTTAAGAAACCCCTGAGCGCAAAGTATTTCAAGGTAGAATTGACTAGTATAATACAATTCTCTAAACCATAAATTCCACTTCCCTTTATCTTTGGGATAAGTGAAATTGGCATAATAAATCTTTCTAGCCTTTTCCTTCTCCTCTTCTTCTCCCATGAACCACTTACCATAACTAAACTCACTATCTTGTTGGATGTATGCTCTCTCTCTCTCTCTCTCTCTCTCTCTCTCTCTCTCTCTCTCTCTCCACAATATCATAACTATTCTAGTGGGTTAGATCGTGGACTCTTATCTTATATTTTATAAGTTCTCTTACTCTTTTCTAATGACCACTTGTGCTTTTGCAATAGCTTTCCAAGAACGATTCTAGCAATTGAGGCATTTTATTTAGTGAGTTATCTTCAACTAGTTGACTTATAATATTATTAAGCTTTAGGATTTTGTTGTTGCTTATGTATCCTTGCATATGGATGTACGATTTAAGATCCTTGGTTTTGGGGGCTTGTATCCTTAAAGTTAGCTATATCTTACCTCCTTATAGTTTGACATGATTCTCATCTCTCTCTCTCTTTCTACTACTTTATTGTTAGCATGAGGTGGACTAATAATCCTACTAAAGTGGGGGCTAAATGTGTGATCCTAAAAATTAAGAACCCTTGTTGGGTGCTCATTTGTAGCCACATTTTCATATATATGGGTTACCACATTGATTTCACATTCTTCTAGCACATATTGGACCTTTAATGTTAACATTATACATCATGTATTGGATCAATTTGCTCAAAACTTGAGGCTATCCCTTCTTTCTAAGTGTGCTCCTCCATTTTTCCCTCCAATCAAATAATTCATTTCCTCATCTAGGACTTGTTCATTTATTTTCAACTATTGAGACCCTTTCCAACCTCACAAAAAACTACATTTTATTCCCTTGTTCCTTTTCACCTTCCCCGATATCCCCTCAAAATTTGAGCTCATTTTTATTAGGACAAGTCGACAAGGTGACTTGTCCCTGGGGTTTTGAGTGCAAATTTGGCCTAGGGCCCGATGGAGGGGTTTTCCATTAAGGTTTCATATTATAGTTAGCCTTGTTAGCATGAATGTTAATGCATGTTGTTAGCACAGAAGTTTGGATGTTGATTAGAGATGTTTGAGTTCTTATATGTTACATTCATGACCAGGTTTGTCATTGATGTCAACATATATGCTTTCTGGATAAAGTTAATAAAGTTATAGTCACATATTTGTTTGGCAAGGTTTTATGGTGATTAATGAAGTTTTGCAAAGATTTATTATAATTCAAGAAAGTGCTCTGATGATGTGGTTTACAAGCACATAAAAAGTTATGTAGATATGTTCAAGTTATGTGAAGTTTACTGAAGACTTTTCATAGTGAGAGTTTCTATGAACTGGTGATAGTTATTCGAGATTTATTATTTTAGAGAGCTTGAAAATACTTAAACAAGCTTGTAATGTTGTTAAAGAAATGTCTAGAATGCTTGAATAAACATGGAAAAATCTACTTTTCATTCTGCGAAGACTTGTGGACAATGTGAAGTGTAATATTTCTTTGAGAGCTGACCACCGATTAATAATTCTATGGAATTATTTAGATGTATTGAAATGTGTATTGTAAATTATTATTGATGTCCTATATTATTAATTTTAAATTGAGAAATCCTTTTGGTCAACTCAATAATCATTAGGACTTGGTATAAAGGGAAGGGAAGTTTATTTGATAAAGACATATCATGTGGTCATGAGATGTTATGAGAGATTTGAATGTGAAATCTTGATGATCAGAGTAGAAGATGATGTTGTTGGTTTGTTGAGAGCTTAAAAGGAATTGTATAAGCAAATAGAGTTGTTTTTTTTTTAGTTATTTCACCCTTGGATGTGTTATCCCGAAGATTGTTTAGTGAAGATAGTTTTGAAGCAATTTGGACAATGGGTCCAGTTGTCTTCATTGTGGTTCTCATCAACTCCTCACATCGTTGGGATATTTTAGCAGGGATCCAAAGTCTCCTGACAGGGACTCATATGTACTAATTGCATTGGTACCAAAATTCTAACAAGTTCTATCCTTTCACAAGGAACTTTTATATTAGTACATCATATTGTGGGTATCATTCCCACCGGGGTTATCCCTTTGATCGAGGATTTCACTAGTTAACAAATCTAGTGTTATTGCGTATGTTTATTATCTTGTGGTTATTTTTGTTATTGATTACAAGCTTAATATTTGATATATTTTAATTTAAGTTAGTTAAGATCACAACTAATTTCATCCCCCTCTCAATTGTGTTGGTGGACTTTGCTTTCTAACAATTGGTATCAAAGCTTCAGGTCTTGAAGGAAAATTTCAACAACTGAAGGAAGATCCATGGCTACTACATTTCAGGAAACAAATTCTAAAGTTTGATGGAGTTAATTTTGACAATAGGAAGGAAAGAACAAAGACACACTTTCTATGTATGGGAATTGACTACTATCTGGCTATCAAGATGAAGATGATAGTTGTAGAAGAAGACAAACTTGGTTGATGTATAGATGAGGAAAAGAACTAATACATGTATAATATGCTTTGTAGAGAGGCTATTTTATCAACTCTTCTAGATACATAATATACTGAGGTAAATGATCTAAGACTTTCTATTGAGATTTGGACTAAATTGGAAAATATTTTTAAAGGAGATGAAACTTTGAAGAAAGCTAAATTAAAAAATTATATTAGTAAGTTTGAAAGTGCTAAGATGTAGGAAGACAAAACTATAAGAGGTTACTTTAGCAAGATTACTAAGATTGTTGTAGGAATTAAGAGTTGTGGTAGAAGGAAATCGGATAATGAAGTCATATGGAAGATAGTGAAATCTCTACCACTGGCCTATGAATACAAAGCATAGATCATTGAAGAAATGATTACACCTGACTTTACAAAATAATTTCTACTTGGAAAGTTGTAGGAACATGAAAAATAGATGAAACAGAAGCAAGGATCATCTAGAGTAGAAACAAGTTTTAGCATACAAAAGGATAGACCCATTTTGACAAGAAGTGCTAGTACTAGTGGAGATTATGCTAGAGATTGGAAAGCTAAGAAAAAGGAAGAAATGAAGTTCGATGATGCAATGGCATTGATTGCAAGGAGGAGAACCTAAAGGTAAGAAAGCTTTTTCTTGTTGGACATGAAAAGAATTTGGTCATTTTTCATCTAAATGTCCTAAGAGAGAAAACAAGATCAGATATAGAAAACCTTATAAACGTAAGACTAAAAATTGTTGTTATTGATGAAGAAGGAGAAATTGCACTTAAAGATGTAAACTTTTTATAAAGTGATGATGAAAATGAATATGAAACAGGGATTTGTTTCTATTAAAGATGAAAATTTTGATAAGAGGTACGAGAAGAAAAATCTTTAGTTTTCGCATGTAGAACAGGAAAAAGTATGATTGGATTATTGATAGTGGATGTTCTCATCATATAACTGGATATGTGGATAAATTTTTTGAACTTGATAGATATGATGGAGGAATAGTTAGAGTTGGAAATAATGCATCATGTCAGATTAAGGGAAAAGGATCTATTACACTTGATGGAAAGACTAACACTGAAGATGTCAACTTTGTTGATGGATTGAAACATAATATTTTGAGTGTCAGACAACTTATGGACAAAGGATATAGGTTATATTTCATGGAGAAGACTTGTATTATTAAAGACAGTAATGGAAAACTAATTGGGAATAGGTATAAAGACAAAAGGTAATGTATTTCAGTTGTCTCATACTAAAATGACAAGTTTGATTCTTAAAGTGGGTGACAGTTGGCTATGGCATAAAAGATTTTATCATATTAACTTTGATAATATTATTAAAATCAGCTCATCTAATGTAGTTAGAGACTTGTCTAATATTGTGAAGCCTACTAACATGGTTTGCAAGGAATGTGTTATGGCTAAATAGACAAAGAATTCATTTCCAAGAAAAATGTTTACAACATCAGTCAAGTTGGAGATTTTGCACACAGACTTGTGTGGACCTGCAAGAACAAAAGGATTTTATGGTGAAAGGTACCCCATGATTTTTATTGATGATTTTACAAGAATGATATGGGTAGCATTTCTTAAAGAAAAATATGACAGCATTTGAGAAGTTACGTTATTGAAGAATAGAGTTGAGAATGAATCTAGCTTAAAGATTAAATGTTTGAGATCTGATAGAGGAGGAGAGGTTTACTTCAAATGAGTTTAATATCTTTTGTGAAGATAATGAAATTAAGAGACAACTTCTAGCACCTAGGACACCACAACAGAATGGTATAATAGAAAGAATAAACTGATTAGTAATGAGGCAGATGGAGCTATGATGCTTGAAGGTAATGTATCAAATATCTTTTGGAGAGAAGTAGTGAACATCATAATTTACACAATGAACAGACTTCAAATTAGGACAATAATGTAGTCAAGGTGGGTGGATCCAATTAAGGACTGATCGACCTTGCAGCCAAACCAATATGCAATGAAAATACACAATAACAACAATAGATCTGCTATGCAACAGAAGTCTTTATTCATCAAAATACCAATTACATGCAATGTGTTAGGCTGTAAGGCCTTCCCGGTTACATCCAAATACAAAGAAAATAGCAATCTATAAGATCTCATAGGATCCAAATCCTTTCCCAAACATCAGCATCCAACTAGTATAGGTCTGCAATAGGTAGCACACTGGTAGGCACCTAGGAAAGATCTAAACTTGTACTCAAACTTCCAAGAAATCTTCCTGCTCCTAAGCTCGTAGGCTACTAACTCCCCCCAAAACTACCCCTAAATAACTACCCAAGCATCCTATAAATACTGATTCCTAGCCACAAGTCGGCTGATGAAACAATAAATCCCTATAAACAAATATTAAATGCTAAAACATTAGTCAGCTCTCACATAGCCTTACAAAATAAATAAACTCTCAAAGATGGCCCCAAACGGTCATCAAATCTACATAGAAGAATGCAACACACCAAATATAGGTCCCCACGCATCCAATGGTCAATCCATAACTCAAGGAGTGCGAGCCAAATTAAATGCACCAGTCGGCCAAGCTGATTCATCCAAACAATCTCATCAGTAAGCAAGAACACCGAGAAATAAGCAAGAACACCAAGCAATAGAAGAAATAACCAAGCACCAGTCCACCAACCATGCCAAGCATGACCAAGCAATGCAATTATTACCAAGCAATAGTGAACTGACGCCTTCAGTCACCAAGCATTCTTTAGAGATCGAGCACCCTGGGTAAACCACATAAACCGAGCAACCAGTCTCCCAAACTGAGCAAGAACTCCACCGAACTAATATCAAAACTAATAATCTACCTTCAAAGACAAACATATTTTTGGTTGATACAGGATTGCCAAGAATCCTAGGATCCTCCTGCATCAAACACTCCAAGTAAGAAAGATTTTCTCATAAGGAAATCAGGAACACCTCAAGGGAATCAGAACAGGTATGCCGAATCTATTCTTCACCCACATTTCTTCTTGTCCTTCATCCCAAGTATTCTTCACTTCATTCACTATCTCAGGTAGAAAGTCCTTCTATCTTCCACTTTGCCTACTTCCCCGGTTAGCAGCTGACAGCAACCAACTCTGACCACTACCGACCCACCTCAGTGCCTCGGTAAGGTTCATCCTCTCCAGACTTCTCAACCAACTCAGTATTATCTACATCTCTCTATGTCATAAATGTCACCATCTATTGAACCATCTCTGCTAGTTAAACCATATGTTTCTTAATTTCAACAAACTCTTCAGAGATATCATTCTCCTTCTCCTTCAAACTAGATTTAATAGGAATAGGTTCATCAACCTTCTGCTCCTGAGGTTTGTCATAATGACAACACCTGATAACCCTATCTCCTATAATAGTATCAGCTTATGTCAAGCTCCTTCATGCCTAACCACATAGGTATTAGCATGACCATCAAACAAAACATTTATGTCAAACTGCCAAGGTCTACCAAGAAACAGATGACAAAACATCCATAGGCAACACATCACATAATATCTCATCATGGTAAGATCTAATCTTAAACTTAACCAAGCATTGTTCTTCAACTCTAACCTTAGAAACATCTTGTATCCAACTAATCTTATAAGGATTAGGATGCTTCCTTCTTTCCAAATTCAACTTACTAACCATTTCATCTAAAACAAAGTTCTTAGAACTGCCACCATCAACTAAGACATTACATACCTTATCCTTGCACTTACATCTGGTTCTAAACAAATTACTTCTTTGCACGGTTCATGAACACATGCAGCCAATCTCCTAGTGACAAGTGTCTCACCTTTCTCTGGAACATTCTCAATGTCTTCTTTAGTAGCTAATACAACTCTTTTCTTAGGACACTACCAACTTCTATGACCAGCTTCACCATAGTTATAGCAAGTACCGGTGAAACTCATTCTTCCACCTTCCTCTCTATCCAACATTCTTGGTAACTTGACCACCGCTAGATCCTACCTCAGGCTAGGATTCTCTGTCACACTACTCTCACCAACAGTCTCACCAGTCTTACCACCTCGGTTCCTACTGTACTGCTTTCCTTCATACTTCCTATTCAGCTTCTCTTTCAATCTTTAATGCCATCTGATAAGCATCACCGATTATTGTCATCCGCATAGCAAGTAATTCTTCCTAAAAACTAGGTCTCAATCCATAAACATACCTAGCAACCTTTTCTTTATCAGCTTTAGAATGACCAGTCCTAATTAGGATTCTATAAAACTCCTCGGGTATACCCCTACATCGACTTGTTAGTCTACTTAAAAGCTTGCATCTTCTTAAACATATCCAATTCATAATCCACTGAAATGAATTGCTTCTTCAACTTGTCAACCATTCGGTTCCACTTAGTGATCTTCTCTTTTCATCTTCTACCTCTTTCCAACTGAACTTCTCTCCACCAAATATTTGCATGACCTTTCAACTTAGTCTTTGCAAATCTAACCCTATTAGGATCTTCTCTTTCTTCATACTCAAAGTATTCATCAATCTCATTGATCCAATCAATCAATTCTTCAGGCCTAAGGCTTCTAGTAAATGAAAAAACTTCAATCTTAGGTCTCTTCCCAATCTTAGTCATAGCTTTCAGAATTCGATTCTCCTTAGAATCTCTAGCTTCTTCTATAGCTTCTTCAAAATGATCTTCCTTAGATTCATCATCGCTATCCTCTTTCAAGGTAGGCTTCTTCTTTCTCAATTCCTCTTGTAGGTCTTGCACTTGTTTTTGCAAAGCCCAAAAAATCATCAAGACAAAATTCACTAGTAGCTTCTTCTTCTTCAGAGATCTCACGATTTCTCCTCGAAGGCATCTTCAAATCAAGATCTAGATACACAAGATCCACTCGGCTCCAACATGAATAGACTTTTCTCAAATAGGAAGAAACCTCACTCTGATACCAGTTAATGTAGTCAAGGTGGGTGGATCCAATTAAGGACTGATTGACCTTGCAGCCAAACCAATATGCAGCGGAAATACACAATAACAACAATAGATCTACTATGCAAACATAAGTCTTTATTCATCAAAATACCGATTACATGCAATGTGTCAGGCTGTAATGTCTTCTCGATTACGGCCAAATACAAAGCAAGTAGAAGTCTATAAGATCTCACAAGATCTAAATCCTTTCCCCAACATCAGCATCCAACTAGTCCAGGTCTGCAAAAGGCAGCACACTGGTAGGCACCTAGGAAAGATCTAAACTTGTACTCAAACTTCCAAGCAATCTTCTTGCTCCTAAGCTCATAGGCTACTAACTCCCCCCAAAACTTCCCCTAAACAACTACCCAAGCATTCTATAAATATTGATTCCCATCCACAAGTCAGCTGATTAAACATTAAATCCCTATAAACAAATATTAAATGCTAAAAAATCAGTTGGCTCTCACATAGCCTTACAAAATAAATAAACTCTCAAAGATGGCCCGAAACATTCATCAGATCCACATAGAAGAATGAAATACACTGTATCTAGGTCCCCACACATCCAATGGTCAATCCATAACTCAAGGAGTATGACCCAAATTAAATACACCAGTTGGCCAAGTTGATTAATCCAAACAATCCCATTGGTAAGCAAGAACACTGAGCAACAGAAGAAATAACCGAGCACCAGTCCACCGACCATGCCAAGCATGACCGAGAAACACAATTATTACCGAGTGCTAGTGAATTGATGCCTTTAGTCACTGAGCATTCTTTAGAGATCGAGCACCCCGGGTAACCACATAAACCGAGCAACCAGTCTCCCAAACTGAGCAAGAACTCCATCAAACTAAGATCAAAACTAACAATCTACCTTGAAAGACAAACATATTTTTGGTTGATATAGGATTTCCAAGAATCCTAGGATGCTCCTGCATCAGACAAGGTACTAGTAAGACATCTTATGAACTTTAGTTTGTACATACACCTACTGTGAAATATTTTAGAATCTTTGGAAGTAAATGTTATATCAAAGAGATGACAATATTGGAAAATTTGATGCTAGAAGTGATGAAGAAATTTTTCTTGGTTATTCATTGAAAATTAAATCATACGGATGTTTTAATAAAAGATTGAGGACTATTGTTGAGAGTACTAATGTAAACGTTGATGAAAAGTTCAGAATTTAGGAGAGAATTCTTGATTATGATTCTGATGAAGATAAAAGACAAAGGACTAACATTAATCAGAATGATGATCAAGAATTATTTTATGAAACTGATAATGATTTGTAGATTGAAGAGATTAGATTGGAACTAAGAGTTGAAATTGAATCAACACCTAGAGAAGAAGTCAACACTAAACCAAGAAAACCTAAATATGTTGCAAGAAATCACCCTACAAATCAAATCATTGGAAGTACAAACAAAGGAGTTATGAAAAGAAATGAGGTAAATAAAGAACTATGTTTAATATCTCAAGTTGAACCAAAGATTACAGATGAAGCATGTAAAGATGAATATTTGATGAAAGTAATGAAAGAATAACTTGAATAGATTGAAAAGAACAAGAGTTGGGAATTGGTCCCTAGACCTAAAGACAAGAATGTTATTGGCACAAAATGGGTTTTCAGAAACAAGATGAATGAGCAAGGTGAAGTGGTAAGAAACAAAGCAAGATTGGTATGTAAAGGATACTCACAGCAAGAAGGTATTGATTTTGAAGAAACCTTTGCACCTCTGGCTAGAGTTGAGGCAGCGATAATTTTTTTTGGCATATGCTTGTAGTAAAAACTTCAAGGTATATCAAATGGATGTAAAATGAGCTTTTATTAATGGAGAACTTGAGGAGGAAGTCTAAATTGGACAATGTGATGGTTTTTCTTTAACAGAAGACAAGGATATGGTTTGCAAATTGAAGAAGGCATTGTATGGATTGAAACAGGGTCCTAGAGCTTGGTATGCAAGTTTAGATGAACACTTGATCAATTTGGGATTCAAGAAAGGTAATGAAAATAGTAATATGTAATTAAGAAAAAATGATGATGGATTACTGATTGTTGAAGCATTTGTTGATTATATTATCTTTGGAGGCAATGATGAAGCAAGTAAGAAATTTTTAGATGAAATGAGCATGATTGGTGAGATGAAACACTTTTTGGGATTGTAGATTAAACAAAACAAGGATGACATTTTCATATCACAAAAAAGTATCTTAAGGACTTATTGACAAAATTTGCAATGGATAATTGTAAACCCGTCAGAACCCCTATGGTAACTAGATGTAAATTGTCAAGAAAGGATGAATCACCAAATGCAGCACATAAAAGATACATATATATGATTGGAGGAATCCAATACTTAACTCACACAAGACCTGATATAGCTAATGCAGTTGGGATTGTAGCTAAAAATCAAGTAGAACCTAAAGAGACACATGTTGCAATAGTGAAAAGGATTTTCAAATAATTGAAGGGTACATCAAAATATGGGCTACAATATGATAGATCACATGATTTTACAATATGTGCATATATTGATGTAGATTGGGGAGGAAACATTGATGAAAAAAAGAGTACAAGTGGTGGAGCATTCTTCTTGGGAGGAAGATTGGTATCATGGTTGAGCAAGAAACATAATTGTATATCACAGAGTACAATAGAAGAATAATATATACCAACAACAAATAATTATAATAAAATCACTTGGATGAGGTAGATGTTTATGGATATTGGCATTGAATTTACTGAGCTTATTATCATATATTGTGATAATACAAGTACAGTTAGCATTTCAAAGAATCCAGTATTACATTCAAAGATCAAACATATTACAATAAAGTATCATGTTGTGAGAGAGAAGGGTTGCAGAAAAAGAAATCAAATTGGAGTATATTAGTAAAAAGGAGAAGATAGTAGATATATTTACAAAACCTTTGGCTAAGATACTTTTGAATTTATTTGAGAGGTATGCTTGGGGTTATTCCACATCCCTCTTCAGAGTAATGGATCCAAAAATGCATCAGTCCAGCATGATCAAAGTACTAAACCAATCTGGATTGGATTCTTGATACTTCTCCTATTGGGGAATATATTTACTTGAGCTGAGTCATTAAGGACCCTTAGACATGAGTTTTCTATAGTATGTCTTGATACTCAAGCACTTTTACAGATTGTATTGGAGATGATTGAACTTCGAGAATTGATGTATTGAAACCTTTGTTATTAATGTCAATGGGGAGAGATATACATGGAAAAATATTAAGAGAAGAATGAATATGAGTATGAGAGTAAGTATAGGTAGATGATGAATAAATATATTGATGGGAGAGATTATTGATCTATAATGACAGGATGGGGACTAGATGGTTTTTCATCTATGTTTCCATCAATGTCAAAGGGGGAGATTGTTAGCATGAATATTAATAAATGTTGTTAGAAAGGAATTTTGGATGTTGATTAGAGATGATTGAGTTCTTATATATTACATTCATTATTGGTTTTTTCATTGATGTCAACATATATGTTTTCTGAATAGAGTTAATAGAGTTACATGAACAGATTTGTTTGGTGAGGTTTTATGTTGATGAATTGAGTTTTGTGAAGATTTATTAGAATTTAGGATTGTGTTCCGATGATGTGGTTACAAGCGTAGAAAAATTTATGAAACTATGTTCGAGTCATGTGAAGTTTATTGAAGACTATTCATAGTGAGAGTTTCCAAGAACTGGTGATAGTTATTCAAGATTTATTATTTTGGCGAGGTTGAAGCTAGTTCAATGAGGTTGATATGTTGTTAAAGACATGTTTAGAATGCTTGAATAAATACAAAAAATCTAATTTTCATTCTGTGAAGACTTGTGGATGATGTGAAGCATGTTACTTCTTTGAGAGACGACTACAAATTAATAATTATATGGAAGTTTTTAGATGTATTGAAATGTTTATTGTAAATTATTATTGATGTCCTATATTATTAATTATAAATTGAGAAAGCCTTTTGGCCAACTCAATAATCATTAGGACTTTGTATAAAGGGAAGGAATTTTATTTGATAAATACATATCATGCGGGTCAGGGGGACTTTATGAGATCTTTGAATGCAAAATATTGATGATTAGAGAAAAAGATGATGTTTGTGGTTTGTTGAGGACTTCAAAGGAACTTTACAGGAAAAGAGAGTTTTTGGTTTTAGTCAGTTCACCCTTGGATGTGTTATCCTGATTCCTCAAGATTATTTACTGAAGACAGTCTTGAAGAAATTTGGACAATGGGTTCAGTTGTCTTCATTGTAGTTTTCATCAATTCCTCACAGGGTTCAGATCTTTTTAGCAGGGATTCAAAGTCTCCTAATAGGGACACATATGTATTGATTACATTGTAAAATACTTCTAACAAGGGTATATCCTTTCACAAGGAACTTTTATATTAGTACATCATTTTGTGGGCATCATTCCCACCGGGGGTTTTCCTCTAATCAAGGGTTTCCCTAGTTAAAAAATTTGGTGTTATTGTGTATGTTTATTATCTTGTGTTTATTTTTTTTATTGATTACAAGATTAAGATTTGATAGAGTTTTAATTTCAATTAATTAATCTCACAACTGATTCACCCCCCCCTCTCAGTTGTGTTGGTGGACATTGCTTTCTAATAGGCCTTGATCAAAGTTGAGCTCTAAAATGGAGGGAGTTTAGTATAAAAGGACATCTTCTCTCCTTTCTTGATCATCCATTGTTATTATTCATGAATCAAGCACAACCTATCAATCAGGACTTCAAGTATTCATGAGCAATCAAGAAAAATTAGAGTTCAAGATCTCTTCTTCAATCAAGCATCTAAGTCTTCAATCCTTCTTCCTCATCAAGCATTGTGGGAAAACTAAAATATCCATCATTAAAGGCTTTGGTTTTATGATTTCCCTTTAGGTTTTTTTGGATTCCAAGCTATTTCATCAACACTTGTGATCACATCCAAAGAGGTATTGCATCATCAAGGTATAAGGTGATTTATGTTTCAAATCTTTCTTCCATTTAATCTTTCCTTCTATAATTTCAATTCAATTTCAAGTTTGATTCCTAAATAGGGGTTTGACAAAGGAAAGCCTCTTTCAAAAACCTTTTTCCCCATTTTTTGTGTGTAGGAACAAGTTGTGGAGTTGGGGTTTCAGATATGATAACTACAGATGCAATCATATGATTTGGGAAATTTTCATTAGTTTTGGAACTACTGGGAACAAGTTGACTTCTTTACTTTTTCCCTAGGTGAAAGTTGACTTCTCGACTTGTCCCTCAAAAACCAACTTGTCCCTACCATTTCAGTCAAAATTTTATGACATAAATACTCATACCTTTGCTTCCTAGATCTGAAGTTACAACTAATTCTGACATTGTAGCGATAGTCAAATTTAGTTTCAAAGTACCATTTCTCCATCTCATTTCTAGGTGCACTTTTTCTTACTTATTTTCCCTTTTACTTTCTTTAATTAAGATCTATCATTAAAAAATAATCTACTAGGAATTTAAAACCCCACAAAGC
>BSBK01012323.1:0-44274 GCA_027943335.1 Chamaecyparis obtusa
TGTATATATATGTATGTATATATATGTATATATATGTATATATATATATGTATATATATATATATATATATATATGTATATATATATATGTATATGTGTATATGTATATATATATGTATATATATATGTATATATATATGTATATATATATATGTATATATATATGTATATATATATATATATGTATATATAATCTATATGTATATCTATATGTATATATATATGTATGTATATATATATGTATATATATGTATATCTATATATATATATATATATATATATATATATATATATATATATATATATATATATATATATATATATTTTATGTTTATTTTAAATAATAATTTCTTTCAATTAAAGGTATTGAAGTAAATTTAAAGAGTTATTACCTAATTTTTACTTTTAATTTAGAGGAATAACATTGCTTCAAATAAATTGAAGACAAAACCCATCTAAATATGGAAATTAAGAATAACAAGAGTGATTTTAGATAAGAGTAACTATTCTTCAAATTTCCTTTTTAAATTACGTTTGGAACAATATTATTTACTATTTATCAACAAACTTAATAACTATTGGAGGTTTATGTTGTGCATACGAAGATAAAATGCTTAATTGATTTGTTTGATGAACAATGACGCATTGAAGAGGTAACAATTCAAGAGGCAAGGAAGGGGCTAGAGTGATTTTAAAAAATAATGGGTTTTTCTTTGACCAAACATTAAAACTATAATTAATTATTGATTGTATTTTTGATTTGACATTTTCAACTTTTGAATTGATTTTCTTCAATATTCTATTTTTATATGATTTAAAGTTATTGTATAGCAAGGTAGGTTCCATGGAGAAGTCATCAAAGGCTCCATATCTTATATAGGTGAAAATGAGGATTTGAATAAATACCTGCCATATGTAATCACCCAAAAATAGTCTAGTAAATGCAGAGCCCCCTAATTTTGATTAATTGGCCTAAAAATCCTAAATTAAAGGTATTAATTAACTAGACCTAGTTATGTAAGTATTTAATCAGACTTGCTTGCATAATTAAATTCAATTTCTTCAATCAAAGGCATACAAGTAATTTAATTGCTAAAAATATTAAAAGTCCTAAATAATTTTAATCAAAAACCACCCATTCCCACATCCTCACACATGTGAAAGCATATAAAATGAAAATAAAGTAATACAAAGAAAAGAAAATACTGATTTTGTCTCATCTCCAAACAAAAAAAACACAAACTTGCCCAATGGTGTGCCTCTCACATGGATCGACTCACATGGATTGAGGGAGGATTAATCTTTCTCTTTCCTCACCCTTGAATCTTGACCATTCATTTCGGTGCAAATACTATAAAAGGAAGCTCTTCCTAGCTTAGATCTCAAGGTTTACATTGCAAAGAAACTCTATCATTTTAGTTACCCAATTTAGATCATTTGCTAACATCATCCTAGTTTTTGTATGGATTTTATTCTTATCTTAGATTAAAATTAGTTTTTCTTTAAATCATGATTTTCTTAGCTTAATCTTTCTTTTTAATATCCTTTATAGTTTAGAATCTCATTTCTAGCATAATATTTTTGCATGATTTTCATTAAGAGATCTTGGAGGAAAAGAATTCAATCCTTATATCATGCTCACTTGAATCTTCTATTTTAGGGTATTCAAGTCACTAATCTACATGCTTAATCTAATGAGCACATTTCATATATATTATACTTACCCTAACTAGGAAGCAAGAAATTGATTTTAGTGGAAGTTATGGTTTGTTTTTTCGTAATTTGGAATATTTTGATACTAACCCACTAATGCAATGATTTATTGAAGTGTTGGTCTTTGCAAGTAAAGAAACTTACACACACATTCTCTGGCACCCATTGTGGGGCTGAATCCAAATTTAGCCTCATTTTTCATGCAATTTTTATCAATTTATGAAACTATGTTGTTTTATCGTACGGTCGGGTGAAAATAATCATAGGATAATATATTTAGGCCTATTTTATCATATTGTTAGGTTAGAATTATTGTACAATTATCTAGTTAGAGGAATTTTATTCAATTATTCGATGAGGTTTATCGTACAATTTTATGGTGACTTAGAGCTGACTGTGTTTTATCGTACCAGAAATAGAGAGCTAATTTCACATTTCATTTCAAGTAATTTGGATTTCTAACCAAATGATAAGTATTTTTTTTCCCTTTTTCTAACCATTTCAGTAACCTGACAATTTCTTGTAGGACATTTGGATAAGAATCACTTGCCCAAGTTGCCATTATTGACCCACTTCGAATGATTACTAAATCATTTGTAGTTGTAGGATGAGAGTTGAAGCTAAGGACACCACATCTACTAATAATTTCTTTGCAAGCTGTCGAATCAGTCCGAATAAACATTGTGTTTTCTTAATCAATTTTTTTAGGCATCTACCTAATTAGGGAGGCTTTTGTTGTACTTAATTTTTGAAGCACTAGGGGAGTCCTTCTCTTTTCCCTGTTGATAAAATAAGAAACCTAGACAAGTGGAACTCCATCATTTACAAGCAATCTCATGATGAATGAAGGTGTTGTCTTGTTTGTTTGGGAGAAATATGGAATAGTATGAAATTATGCTCTTTTTCCCTTGAGGGAAAATCATAAATCTTGACCTATTTCTTGTTATCCATTTCTTTTATACATCTCCTTTAGAGGGCCTATCGGTTGAGGTGAAAAATCTCCCGGGAAGGTCCCAAGTGGGAAAAAGGTAAAATTGACCCTTCCAACCTACTATAATCTAAATGTCTCTTTGAGATTAAGGTCTCATAGGATGTGGCTATTTCTAGATTTATGTATGCTTGGATACGCCTAGGGCCAAGAGACTTTAATCCCACTTGCAAGACTATGTTTATTTGAGTACCTATAGGGCTATTGGGCTTAATCTCACTTGCGAAAAAAACAACAGATAGTTATGTAAATGGATGTCCTTACTCCACTCCTTAGAGTAGAAGCTACCTGGTCCACCCCTATAATATTGATAATCCAACTACAAAGAGGATATTAACCTCCCCGAGATACTCTCCATATCGTTGCTTCCTTAGCATTTCGAGTCAGATAATATGACATTGTTAGCCCATTGTGTCCCGTGGTTGGTAGTGATCATATTCTGATTAGCTTTGGAATTTGCACCTAACTCTATGAAAGAGGGTTTTCACACTCAACCAATTTCCTCGAGGGATAAATTTTTTTTTGACACCCCTTCACTTGTGTGCTTGATGTCTGTTGCTTTTACACTAAAAACATTGACAAAACCTAGATAAACACAATCAGACACAATCAAAAATTAAAAAACAAACAATCAAACTTGTCCAAAATTTCCAAAAAAAATCAAGTGGAAAACTATCCAAAATTAGGGTTTCATCATCTTGCAAGGCATTTTATCATATGATAGAAATTATTTTATCATGTCACATTAGTCTTCTATCGTATTACTCCTTGAGAATCATCATATGGTTCCAATTTTCTATCATATCAGGTTTCATAATTTCTCCCATCTAGAGAGAAAAAAATGACTAATTGAGTCATCAGTCTAACCTTTAGTCTAACTATCTAATTAAGCTACCATTCTGCCTTGACTTGATATATCTAGTGTACCATTTGCGATAGTAACTCTTCATCTTGTGGTCCTTCATCCTAATTATGAGATGCTTTGACAGGTCTTAATCTCTTTTCATCAATCAAATAGAAACAACTTGATCACAAGTTCCCTTTACCTAGGCATTCAAGTCTTAACTTTGACACCTTGTATCTCTTTAAAGCTCAAACAAATCCTCAAACAACAACATTTCATCTGCTACTTGAGACAAGTCATCACTTTACAAAGAAGATATAGACCTAATTCATCATGTTGCTCCTAGCTCTTGGTCATGTTGATTTTTATGCAAGCAAGGGGGTTCAGTTGGATGAATTTATGCTGTGGGATATCGGATATCATTTGGAGGAGGAGTTCATATCCTTGATGATGTATGATGGAATACACTTGTAGGGTTTTTGTCTCCCTATGGACTAATTATTATGATGTCTATTTTGGATTTTATTTCTATAGCTTATGTGGAGTGTGGAAGGGGTAGTGGGATATCTTAGAGATCACTCTTGTAATCTTTCCCATGTTTTTCTTGGTGTTTTGGGAGCTCTTCTCCTCATGGATTTTTCCATGAATTTTACTAGTTGTCTTTGCATCTAGTAATATCTCTAAAGATGGGAGAGGACAGAAGGAGAATGGAACCTATTTATTATGCAGATACAAGAAAGAATTCTACCATATGGAGATTTTTTTTAAAAGGGAGGGTTAGCAAAATATATTTAAAAAATCCATGGTTGGGACCTCAAGCACATGGATATTCTTTCTAAGCAATGGAAAGAAGAGAAATTTCCATCATTTCAAGGAAGTTTATCATCGATGAGAATCTCACTACTGAGATCATGGGCCTCCCAATAGATGGCAATAATTTTTTTAGGGACATGAAATATTTATATATGGTTGTCAAGAAATTTTATAATGAAGATAAGGATAGAGTAGTTATTTGAAGTGTCTAAAAGAAACTTTACGATACTTCATAGATAAAGTCAATTTGGTGAGAATTAATTAAGGTAATTATGCAATACATTACTCTAGATGATGCTTCACTGGGGGCATTTTGTCACTATTTTGTTCTACTTAATCACTTCAAGCATAAGGCTATAATTTATTTCTCTTTATTTTTTTATTTCTTCTCTGAATGCACTAGTATTAACGACGATGAAAAGAAACCTAAGAAGTACTTGATCCTTCTTAAGGGTTTGATATAGTTAATTTAAGAGCACCTAAAGTCCTTGTCATGCCCATCCAATGCTTCCCCTATTTCTATTTCAAGTGATGAGGAATTGGGGATGAGTTACTCAAAAGATGATAAGTGGAACACTGATATGGATGAGTTGGACTTTGAACCCCACAAGAAGAAACAAAAGCCTAAGGCTAAAATAAAATCCCCATTTTTTGAGAAAGGGAAGTCCAAGGTGAAATAAATACTAAAGTATTTCTTGCCTAATTCTAAGAAAGGAAAGTATAAAATTAAAAAAAAGAACTACCCCTTATCTCTAAGAAAATTGGTACTTCATACTCCCCTTTTGATAATGATTCATATAGCTCATACCCTACAATAGATAGAGAAGGGAGACCCCACTTCCCTTTGGACATTAATAAAGACTCTTATTATTTTAAATTTCATTAGGAATACATGGACACTATTCTTCCCATAGCTCATAATGGATATATTGATTTCTTTAGATTAATTAAATAAGATTTCTATGAGATTAAGAAGATCAAAACCAAGGAAATGATGATTAGCAACAATCAATAAAAGGGTATTGAGGCCTTAGGAAATGATATGTATAAAAGAAATAAAAAATATAATAGATGTAATGAGTTATGGAATGAAGCTGAAAAGAAGTCTTTTGTCGGTTGTCTACATAAAATGGTGGATGTACTATGAAAAAAATGAAGGACTATGAAGGGAAAATCAAGTAATTAAAGGGGGAACTCAAGAACAAAATTGAAAGTTTGATCTCCATTATTGAAGTAAGTCATAAAGTGATCAAGAACATAGCTAAGAGTCTAAAGTCCATGGTGAAAAAATGGAGAACATCCATCAAGATAGGTTTGTGATTGATTTGAATCTAGATAAAGAAAAATGGAAGGAAGAGAAGATTGGTTGGAGAAAAAGTACCAGAATTTTTTTGAAAAGAAAGGTGGATAAAGATCCTCAAGACATCCCTGATATGAAAAACATTGCATTCAACATGTCACGACTAGAGGCTGAAGTTATGGAGTCCTTGAAGAATCTTTCTTAAAGTCTTTCAATGTTTTGCTTATTTTGTTCTTTTTGTTGATTCCTAGCTAAGATTTTTTCTATATGATTGTTGCTAGTTGTATGTCTCTTATCTTTCAAGGCCCCTTTTTGTTTTGTGGGTGCTTTTTTGAATGCTAAATAAATCTTTTATATCTTTTTATAAAAAGGGTTTTGGGTCCCTTCAAAGTCTATGTGTTTTGTAATAAAAAATAATAGTCTCAATAATACATCTATAATTGAGTTTAATTCTTATATTTCCAAATGGTAAATAAGATGTCACTTCGAAATCACATCATATTTTGTAACAAGAGAAATAATAATGTGCATGTCCCTTATTAGAATCATTTTCAAGAAAAAACTTTATAACTAAATGGCTCAAAAAACCATGATTAAAATTCCATGCTAGCTAAGCATAGGAGAAAACTAAAAGGTATGCTTAGATATTTATGCATGCTAACAAAGAATGTACATAGAAGATTACAAAATTTCAAATGATATAATATAAAACTTTCGAGAAAACATTGATACAAACTACACTAAGAAAATTGAGAAAGATTTCAATAAACAATAATTAATCAAATAGTTTAAAAGTCTATATTGCTCTAATCAAAGTTCGAATTAAAGAGCTCAAGAGAGTGTTCATCATTTGTATCATATGAAAATGCATTAAGGCCCTCCTTGATGTATTTGCCTCTAAATAAATAAAATATATGTCAAAAGATATAACACATGGGTAATGTGGAGCAATCATATTTTAGTTAATATAGCATAGTTATATATATTAGTGGCTTTGGAGAATGCTTATAACAAGAGAGTTAACATGTTTATTTGTGGAATTATAAATCTTATACGAGTCTCTTTATACAAATTACTTAAGGGGATGGTCACTTTTTATGCTAATATTTTTAGGGTCATCGAGTTGTAATTATATATTGTATGGTTTTATATTTTATCTAAATCTTGTGAAAAATTTCACCTACTTAATACCCACTTGAATCCATCTAACAAATAAAAATATATATCATGTTCATGAAAGCTTAGTACAATATTACTAAACATTATTCAAAACCTTTTAGTATTGTCAAGACCTTATATCTATAGGAAGACCTAACTATCTATGCAAAAACTCCATGATAGTTTAGATTAATATTTATACTATAGTTAAAACATATGTTGTTAAAGATTATTTTATATTATATTTCTCTTTCATGCACAAAAGTTTATAATTTGAAGGTAAATAATTTTTTGTAATATTAAAAATATTCCTATATAATAAATTATTTAATACTATTGTGAAAACATGGTGATTCTTAGGAATAGTGTCTTTGCAACTACTTCATAGAGTGTGAAGGGAAGGAAAATATGTTCAATTAAGATAAAACTCACTTTTTATAGTCTATGATAAAGTTTGACCTAATTAGGATTAATCATCTATTACACGATAGATCAAGGGGAAGGGGAACGCATCTGAAATTAATCTCCTTTAACATTTATTTTCATATAAAATGAAGGTAGTGAAGTCCCTCTAATGGAACCTCCTTAAACTTAACATTGTTTTTTTAAAAAAGACACTTCAATATTTTAAATCTTAATTTGTAATGCGTAAAAGACTTTATTTTAAATTTGTTGAGTTTATTCTCTGTATAATTTAATTGATATAATGAAACTATCCTTTTTTTTACAACCACAAAACATTGTATTCAACCCTGATTATTTAAATCTTGACAAATTTTTTGGTTTTAATGCAGTCTTTGTTGTCTTGATCAGTAAAAGATCACAATGAAGAGATAATGCACATTTGACTTTACTTACAAAATAATTAATAATCAAAATACATTATATATTTTATTTAAAAATAAACTACAGTGTGCATTAATGCCTACATAGGCATTCCGTGACGCTGCCTTACATGGATGATTGAGTTGTTCACCCATTTCAATAAAAGATAAGAGGAGGTGAAGAATACTATTTTCTAAAAATCAAAATATTAGATTTCCCCCAACCCTTTTAATCAAAATAAACATGAATACAAACTCAAATCTATAATTATCAGATAGAATTTAATCTTAGACAATGGAGCTACAAAACATAGCAGGCGACACTGAAAGAGAATTCCCTTTTTTGGCTCTTTAATCGGTGCATATCCTGCAATATCAATTCCTCAGCTGCCTGTAGTTGCCAATGTTCACCTTGGAAGATAACCCACAAAAAAATGATGCACCGCTTAAAAATACCACTGGTCGCATGATCGCATGAGCTAAAAAAGCCTCATGTGACAAGCTTCGTTGAATACTACCACCGCTTGACACATGATCACCTGAACCCGTGAGACCTGCCACCTGCAGCTACAAACGGCTTGTCGCATGGTCGCATGGACTCAAAAAAGACCATGCGATCATGCGACCAACCGTTAGAGGTTACCCGATAACCGCTGGTGGCACCACCGAAACTATTGGCGTTGACTGGAAGAATAACCCCGAGTTCACCCTGGGTTCACTTTTCCCTTTGGTCGCCGAGTCGCATTATCTTTTCTTAATCTCGGGCTCCATTTAGTGACCATGTGAAAACCGTTGATCTTTGCTTCATCTGACGGTAGTCACTAAGTCACGTTACCTTTTTGGCATATTCTTTCCGTTAGGAGATTACCCGACTAAGGGAAGTCTTGTAATCGCCAGATAGAAGGAATATTCCTCTTTTTATAGTGAGATTACCCAACTGAACACAGAACTGGGCCCACCTCCAATTGTGCAACTGTGCAAATCTTGTCAACCCCAAGCCTAGAACCACCACGTGTCACTCCCCCATTTGGTCCAACCGCCACATTAGCAAACACCTCACCACCCCGGCACGGACCCATAGCAACACTGCCCACAAGCATACTAACTGCTGACGGTTTGTCACATGGTCGCATGGGCTTGGAAGAGCCCATGCAACCAACTGCATGAGGCTAGCCACTGACCGCCACCACTTGAAAACTGGACGGTTGATCACTTGTCGCATGATTGAATGCAGCCAGGAAGGCCTATGCAATCATGTGACAACGCCAATTTGTGACCCTTGCCTTCAATGCTACCAGCTTATGACCATTGTAACCATAGGCGAGTAGTCGCATGGGTGCATGGGCTTGGAAGAGCCCATGCGATCATGCAACTAACTGGAAGATGCTACCCGATAACCACTGGTGCTTGGTTTGATCGCTTACCGCCTATTGCATGATCGCATGTGGCCAGGAAGGCCCATGTGATCATGTGACCAACTACATGATGAGAACTGATGACCGTTGGCCGTTTGTCTTGACCACTGAAACCTGACCGCTGATAGGGGATACCACATCAATGGTTGTCGCATGATCTCATGGGATTGGAAGATCCCATGCAATCATGCAACAGCCATTGGATCTTTCACACTGGCACGGCCTTAG
This sequence comes from Chamaecyparis obtusa, assembly GCA_027943335.1. Taxonomy (NCBI): domain Eukaryota; kingdom Viridiplantae; phylum Streptophyta; class Pinopsida; order Cupressales; family Cupressaceae; genus Chamaecyparis; species Chamaecyparis obtusa. Next base: position 9,284 of record BSBK01012323.1, read on the forward strand.
GCACCAGGACCCGCCTGATCGGAGTTGCGCACTTAGGGCCGAAAACATAGAAGGGGTGTCGAAAACATAGAGGGTTTTCAAGCAAAGGTCGAAAACACACCGAACTTCTAGAGCGGAGATCTAAAACACACTAGGTTTTTAGACCAAAAGGCAGAAAACATCCTAAGCCTGCAAAGAGGAGGTCGAAAACACATTGGGTTTTCGACACTTGAGCATTTCACTTGGAAAATAGGGCTGTGGCCAAAAATGGATGAGAGGGAAATTTTGGGCAACATTTTGGTGACCTCTACGGGATGTCAGCCTGCTAGACATTTGGACCAGTTGCCTTGACTCAATCCATTGGGCATGGGGTCATTTCTCGAGCACAAAAACTTGACAGGGGCAAAAACTATTTGTTGAATAGACTCCTGTGTAGGTTGAGATTGTACAGGTTCCTCTAATGATGCACCTTCCTCACTTTGACCAATGCTATTGCGTCTAACCTCACCAAAGTATGAAGATATATTTCTACATTTCATTGGCCTCTCTTGGACATCTCCACCTTCATTAGTCCTCTTCCTGTTTAAATTTGACTGTGACATCTCCATCAAATTAAGGCTACAATAAAATACTACGAACTCGTAGTCGTAGTCATTCCGGTTCGCTACCGATCGCAATTGTGAGCTCTAAGCTCATAATCAACTGAATTATTATGCTACTAAGTACTAAATGAAAATCTCTCGAAGGCTCCTTCTTTCCGCATGTTTCAATAATGAAACTCATATATCTTAAATAGACAACTACAAATAAATCATTTTCATATCAGCCATCAGATTTTGCCTCATAATCGGCATCGTCCATTTTGGTGAATGGGCCGACCGTTACATATGATAAGAACTAATATTTGGTGAACCCCACGTAATTTCAAGTAATCAAGTGGGCGAATAGGGCGGGAACTTGGGACCCCATTGCGTGTGATGCATGGCGAATTGGGTCCTAGGACAAATAAAAATTTCACATAGGAAAATGGGAATTTGGCGAATGATGATCCTTGAAAGAGACACTCAATTTAATCCATGGCGAATAAGAGTAAACAGTAAAGAGAAATATGGGCGAAGAACCTGACTACCAAACTGAAATTATGTAATAATAGTGGTGAACATTCCGACCACTATATGACCATTTTATAAAATTTGGGTGAATGATCCGACCTGTATTTGATTGTTTTGTTTGCCAATTTCTATCACCCGATCGTGACATATTCGCCACTAAAAAAATCCCTGCTCTAGGACTATTATTAATGAGGCTTCTAAATGTTTGATATTCTTAATTAAATCAAGATTCTCTGAAGTATATTTTTTATTTATTTATTTTTGTAGAGCTCATGCTATAGGTACTTCTAGTTTTAACATTTATTCAAGCTCTTTGGCTTGATCTTTGTTCATGGCAGATAGTGCTACTAAGGGATGAACATGGAATCCCTTCAAAATGTAATCATCTTTGATATTTTGTTAGGGTGATCTCAACAACATTTAAAAGATAGAAATTATCCTATTGTTTCTTTAAACGTTTTATTCATCATAATTTTTTACTTTATTCTAAATTAGTGATATGTTCTAAAAAATTTATGTATATTCATTGCAAGATTATAAATTTATGACATGAAGTTTCTCACATACAAATTCTGTTGGTTCATTCGGGTAATACCTCAATTATTTTTATCAATGACCCTCTAACTACTATCATTACTATATTTCAGTTTCCACCTTTTAGGTTTTGTCAACAATATAATGATTCTATTCATACCAATTGGAATGATTATTATCACACTTATCTACCTATTACAAGAAGAGGTACTTCCTAATGTGGATGGTTCCATCTCACTTACCACAGTTCCACTTCCCAAAAAATAAAACAAAAAAAAAAACCCCACATTTTACCTATTTAAAACACCAACTAGTGTACAAAATTAATTCTGAAATTTAAAAAGTCAATGCAAAAAAGACTATATACACGAAACTCCAATTTTAACATTTTGTCCTATGAAAAATGAGTCCCTTATTCAATTAATAAACACACCTTTGAAGACTGTTAAAGCATTTAACTGCCTCGTCCTGTACTACGCTGCCTCCTTAACGCGTTATAGTTTTACTTGGAATCTCTTGTTAGCGAATTTCAAACATTGACCTCTTCATACGCCTTGCACGTCCATTCTCTCCACCGTCTGTCCATTGGCTCTGTATGAAAAATGCGTACGCCTTGGGCTACACTTCTTTAAATAAAAAGCACCATCAACACCACAAAAGTCCCTTTGCCGCCTCTCGAAATGCTGCAATTCCACACTCCATATTTTTACTTTGAATATCTCCATTCATCAGCGAATTTCAATCCTGACCAATTCAAACACAATATGCTCTCTCTATAAATACGATATGCTTTCCTTCTTCATACCCATTCCAGATCTTTGCTCTGTATCACGCAAGATATTCTCTCAGTTTTCCTTTCTTCACATTTATTTATTCATCTTAACATTCATTCCGACAGTCTTAACATTCATTCCGACAGTTAGAATGGCGAGATCGATACTTGTGAAAATTATGGCAGTGCTTCTCCTCCTCAACATTTTCTTTTCACTCGCTGTCTCTGCTCGTCCAATCATCAAGGAAAAAGTGAATACATTTGCAGGCAAGACCGACAATAAATTAGTTGATAATATTCTTGAAGCTATGCAGATATTATCATCGGGTTCTAATTGTGCAGGAAACATAAAAGACCCTAAATGCGGCAAAAGATAAAGTGAGGTTGGATAATCCAACGCACGCAATTAAGATTTTTCGCACATCATTTTGGCATTTTTTGCTCTGCGGTGACAAGGAGAAATATATTCCAGTTCCTGACACAATTCAAAACCTAGAATGTTTTTATCCATCTGGATTGCGTAATATGTAATTATTTTCTCTGTAATCAAGAATATGCATATTCAGCCGAATGAAATCTTAAATCTGTTTCATTGAATATTCATTTTGTAATTGTTCAATATTTTTCCCATTAAGTATGAGTTTTTTTACAAAGTGAGTAAAAAAAACATTAAGTAGAATGATTCTATTTTTACTCTACTATACTCACAAAGTAATTAAAATTTGTTTGAAGTGTGAATTAATCTAGGTGAGGTTCCTATTGATCTATTACCAATTTTTTTACAAAGTTGTTAACAATAGTTTGAATTTTGAGTATCAATAGTATTTAAAAAAGAAAAAGAAAATGAAAATCCATAAAATGCTTGAGAAGAGATGTAGTTCTAACCTAGCATAAAAGATGTAGGATAGGACTCAAATTTATTACGTACAAATGAAAATATTAATTAAAATTTCTTATTTCATAGAATAAATTTATGATCACCATCACTTCTGAGATGTCCCTCTCTATAACTAATGTTCTACGAGACCATTTGATTTTACAGACCCAACTCGTTCTTCAATCACCAAATTCTTCTTATTCCACATCCCTACTGTCTAAAATCTTTCTTTTTTACTATAAATTCTAGTGAAAAGTTCACTATAATCCAACAACAGCCTGTTGGAAGGAAACTTACTTGTTACATATTCAATTACATTTTATGTAACTATATTAGTATGGACATATTTTCTATGAACTTTCAGTACAAACATATTTTCCATGAACTTTTACATCACATGTGCAACAAATGACAATCCTTGGGTAACAATGTGGCCACTAGAGAAAGATTAAATTTATCAAAATCAATTTGATTTCCACTTAGTGTGGCATCGACAGTCAGAAACCAATTTCGTGCATCGCCCACAATATCAATTTTCCCAATAACACCAACATTAGCTCCCCATCCAAACTAGAATGAGTCATTAGCTAAACTGCCCATCCAAACTAGAATGAGTCATTAGATAAAGTAAGCAGTGTCAATTCTTGGCATAAATTATCTGAGTTTGCAAAGTCTTCCAACTTTTAGTACAACTCTGCCAAATAAATAACGTTCTCTGAGGGATAAAAGAAAGTTGTTGGTCATCATGGGGCTTCAAAACATTGAATGAAAAATAAATACAAAATTTCTATCTAACAATTAATAAACAGTGGAAAACTTATGCCATCTAAATTCTAAGATTAAATATAAATTCAATTAAAACTTATGTCATCTAAATTCTAAGATTAAATATAAATTCAATTAGTGTCTTCATTTAGATTTCATTATAAATTCTAATATTAAATATAAATTCAATTAGCATCTTCATTTAGATTTCATTATGTAGACCATTTCTTCTCAATTGCTTTGTTTAGCTGAGAATGTAGAACAATATGAACAGTTATCAAACATGACAAAGTCATCACAAAATGAAATATGTACAAACCTTATCAAATTTAGCTTGTGACTCAATTTAGACTCAACAAGAAACCACCATGCCAATACATAATCAGACAAAGATGAAACTAATAAAGCATTAAGAATTCCGAAATTGTAAATCCATTCCAAAATCATAGACTATATAGTTCCTAACATTTGATTACAGTGTTTTGATCTTATACATTAACAACAAACTCTTATGTTCTATAACAAAAATAAGTAATAAAAGATAAAATGAATCTCAAAGAAAAAATCACGTCATCACAATACTTTGATTATGCTAAATGTATGTTAGTTCCTATGATAGGGATGACACCCAACAGGCAATGGAGCCAACCAAAAATTCAGTTCTTCAAAATCAATCAACAAATTAATAATATACAACACCATCATCAAGTTTGGAAAAGGAAAATAAATTGTATATGCATTGCCCATGTTTAGAACAAAAGGGGATAATACTCATGTTCAAAATAAAAGGGGATAATACTCCCTATAATGGAAAGGGTAACATGGATCTTCAAACCAAAGATTACAGGAAGAAGATCTACTGACCCATTTCTTGGCAAAAACAATGGCAAGACAATATAAACAATGGCAAGAGAGTATGTGGTTGATATGTGTTTTTATTAATTAATTCTATATATGTTCTAGAAAATATTTATATATAATTTACTATTTATTTCCAAATATATATTTTTATTAATTAATTATATATAAATTCATTAAATTTATTTTAATTAATTCTTTATATGTTCTAGATATATAATTTACTATTTATTTCTACAATTATTATTAAAAGTTGATAATTATATAGTAAAATTTTAAAAAATATATTTAAATGTACTATATAAAATTGAGCTCGTAGCCAACTTAATTTTTTGTGATCATATACAAATCATCATTTCTAAGACCTGAAATTATTCTTATTCATAAATTTTATAAATTAAATAATAAAATTGGTCAAAACCTAAAAGTATACTTATTCATAAATTTCATAAATTAAATAATAAAATTGAATTTGACCATTGAATATGTATTTTAAATTAAATAGTAAAACTGAATTTGAATATTGTATATATACTTTAAATTATTTAGTTAAATCTCTGACATCAACAATTCCTATGTGCACTGTTGCGATTGTGTGGGACCTAATTTTTTAGTCACCATTAGGCCAGGGAATGAATAAAGTTTATCTAGCGAATGAGAGTTTTCCTTTACTGCCAAAGCTTAAGGGTGGGACGTAGTTTTCGGATAAGTCAGAAGGTCTTCACATGTCAGAGCATCAACGGTGGTCGCAAAAGTGCAAGGGATCTGTTAGAGCTATGCGAAATCACGCCGGCCGTTGATTCTTCTTCGCGGTGTAGGGTTTCAAACTATGGGTCCATGGTGACATGTATGCATAAATGGAGCATCCCCACTGGCCGAAGGAAATTAAGAGGTGGAGTGTTGTCAGCGGGGCTTGTATTAGAGATTTGGATCGACGGCTGGCATGTGATCGCATGTAATATTCTCTCCCCATGCGATCATGCGCCCACCGTTCGATTAGATGCCATTGGTTTGTTTGCAGTGGGACCAGGAGATGATTCATTGTCGAGGTGTTAGGTGGGGATTGGCTGAACTGGTATGGGATTGTCATGCCCACCATCCGTTAAGAAAATATGAGGTGGAGTGTTGTCAGCGGGGTTGGGATTAGAGATTTGGATCGACGGCCGATGTGTGATCACATGGAACTTTCTCTCCCCATGCAATCATGCACCCTCTGTCTGATTAGATGCAACAGACCCATAGCCAAGGATAGGTAATGGTGGTGAAGGTTTATGGGGTGTCGCATGGTCGCATAAGCCAATTTCAATCTATGTGATCATGCGAAAACCATCAATGTCGTGTGTACGTTGAATCTCAATAGTTTGATATATGCTCTGGTATATTTTAATATTTTAATATAATATTTGGCCTCGGCCCCTTATCGATAAAAAAAAAGAAGAAGCTAGAAACAGCTGTCAAATTTAACTTCACATATGCCATCTGCATTAGCATGAAAGCTTCTAAAGCCTTTTTAACAGTTCATTTTGTGCATTGCTGCAATCACAGCATGTTGATCTACAAAAATGTTGTAGCAGTTTGACCGCACCAAGAGGTCCTTGAAAATTCCATTCCACATGTCTATCATGTCCCAGAATGCTTCATTAATCAAATACTATGTGAAAATTTGCAACATCAGCAACCTTTCCCTGCGCATTCTTTTCTCGGCACCAATTTTCTATTTTGTAGCGTAAGACTGCCGAAAAATCTTAAAAAGTGGACAGGCATCCTACCAGGAGAAATCCTATCAGCTTAATTAGGTTTTACATCTATTTCACAATTATCATTAGTCTTCAGTGGTGAATTATCCAACTTAAATTGAATAAAGTTTCCCATTCATCTTTGGATATCTCAATTTTCTAAATTTTGATGACTTTAGATAGCTATTATCTTAGAATGTTGATGAGGGTTATGCTTGCATGATTTCCATGTGCACACATAATTGAAAATTAAATCGAGTTTGAGATTTTAAAATTGTCTCATATAGTTCATTGAAATTGCATTGTGAATGGAACTTAGTGTTATTTGATGATGGAGTGTATGGAACTTGGTGCTATTTGATGATGGAGTTCTTTAGCTACTATATGGCAGGGAATTAGAAAATTATGATTTTAGTGTGAAATTTGCATGGTTTTTTTTTGTTTTTTAAAGATATGGTCTGTTTAGGATATATTATCTATTTCTTTATTATTAGACTTTTAAATAATATTTATCATCAATTTTTTTAATCTTGCATATGTTAAAACATAGAATTTTATTTACTTCTTTTAATTTGTATTGGACTACTAACAATTTATTAAGAGATATATATCATTATATTTAGATTTACATACATCTCTTGGTCAAGATCTAGAGTTTATTACAGAATTGTGCATAATGAGTTTGCAACATTGTGTTATTATCTATGTGCCATTTGATTCGGAAGAATTTGTCCTGAAAAAAATATTTTCTATCCTTAGGGATATTTCTAATTACTAAGCTATTTCCTCTTTGAGATGGACAATCTATAAAATAATTATTGACAACCCCTTGTAAGTATCAACCATCTCACATCGACACTTAGGCATATTGTAAAGGTATAGATAAAAAAATTAATTTATATACACATCTTGTCCCCTCTTTAAAATTAATTTTTTAGTAGAAAAAATTTGACAATATTATTCTTGCAAACCAATATATAATGAATCTATAGGCCAAGTGTTTTCTAATGACATTTTCTTCTCTAGTGTTCACAATTCATAATGATCGATTCTAATAAATATAATTTATCCAATACAATAATGTTTTTGGCATGGAAATAAATAACATGCTTTGTTAATGACTCTTACATTAAAAATCATAGAATACCTATCAAAAAATAAAGACAATAAAATTCAAATATTTCATTTGATACTAATAAATAAAAATAAATTGAATTCACATGTATCCCCTATTTTACCAATCTCATAGCCAACAAACTTAAAATTTAATTTCCTCATTTTTATTCTAGTAATAGAGCATTAGATTCTATGCATATGAAATCCTTTTCTAGATTAGTTAAACATTTTAGGACACTTGACAAAAAATGAAGTTAATTTTTTTTCCTAAACTAATCTTAGAAAGTTTATGGAACTCATATAGTTGTTTGTTGAATCATTCCATTTTAACTTAGAGTAAAATTGAGACTATTACTAATAATACCTATTATCCAATTACCCAATTGAGATGATCAATAGTATATGAAAAAATAATGATTGATTCATTTATGGGTTTAACACTATATATGATAAGTATATAATTGATATGCCATTATGAATGGCCAAATTGAGATTTTATTAGAGACTAGCTAAGCTCGTGATTATAATGGTTAATATAATGCTATAAAAAATTAGGAATTAAAAATATTTTAGGAATTTTAAAAATTTAGGTGCTAGTTCACTTCTTATCAGAGCACCAATATGATCTTAACATCTCATGCATGAATTTAATTCAAATTTTATAAACTTAAATACTTTATTCTCCTTATCATTATACTTTATTCTCATCATCTCATGCATGACTGATTGTAAATCAAAACATCCCACAAAACCATCGAGATGGGACCTCGAATCCAATTTAGGTCTAATCTTCAAGGAAAAAGAACCCTATGAATTAGGTTCCCAAGAACACAATGTACTAGGTGTTTTCTTCCATACAATTAAAGCCAAAGATAGGACCATAGGTCCTCAATAATTAGGGGATGATAGATTACAAGGTACAACTAGTTCTAAGATTGGGGTAGGATATGAGGGCCACAAATGGTAACATAAGGCCTACCTATAATGAAATAAAATATGGGATTAGAGGAAAAATAGAGAACACTTATAAATAAGTGATTACCTTAATTTTAAACAAGATTGAAATGAAAGAAGACTTACATTTTAATATTGTTTTATATGGAGTGATATATGAAGTCCTACTATGAAAATACACTAAGGTGGGTGCTAAATAATCTTGAAAGTTTTCACACATGTTAGAGTTCTTATACTTTACAATAGTACATTTATCCCTCACTTTAGCAAGAGTATGAGACAAAAAAATGCTCACTATATATATATATATATATATATATATATATGAGAGAGAGAGAGAGAGATCATTGAAAAAAATGCAAAGACATGGGAAATCACTCATTTAAAGGACATTAGCCCCCTCAAAAAAATTGATCTTAGTACATACATCTATGTGTAAGGACACATAAAAGAAAGCCAAAATTTTAAAGCTTACTAAGATCCCAAGTCAACTAGTTGAAGAGATCTTCATGAACCAAATGTCTTAACCACTAATATCACACTCAAAAAGCTATAACAAGAGCACAAATAATCACATGGGAAGGGAAAGAGAATATGCCATGGATGAGATAACGCTCCATGTTCCCACCCACTAGAAAATATATGAAGCATGAAAAGAAAGAGAGAGAGAAACGATGAATCTAGTATTCTAGCAAGTTCTGATATAGTAGGTGATCCATGGGAGAGGAGAAGGAGGAAAAAGAAAGGCTAGCATGTTGTGTTATTTTAGTCCCACTCATCCCAAAGAGAGAGAGAAGGAGAATTGATCATCTAACAAGCTATGTTATGCTAGTCAATTCTACCTTGCAATGTTTTCTCATGTGTCAGCTTTGAAACTTTGCGCATGGAGTGGCTATGAAATTTTGCACATGGAGCATCTTTGAAATTTTTCAAATGGGGAAATTTTTAAATTTTGTGTACAGGGTGGCTTTGAAAGTTTGTACACAATGCATTTTACAATATCAATATTAGGAAAATCATATTCTCCATGCAGATTCATAAAAGAGGTTAGTCAAAGGATGAAAAAGAAACCAGTTAAGGACCAATAAGATATGCCCTTACAATTCTATCCTAGTCTTTAAGAAGACTCTTGAGAAGGTTTTTCAAATCTTCATTGTCCATGTCGTGTTGTTCCTCACTTATCTAGCTTTCTTTACCCTTCTTCACCAATTTCTTCATCATGTTCTTCCCAGCGACGACTCCAAATAGAGCCTCCTTTATAGTCCCATCAACCACCTTATAGAGAGAGAAAATAACATCATTGAATTGCTCTTTATTATGCACCAGCATAGAAGTAGAACCTTGAAGCAAGCAATTCTTTTTTGCAATTCCTCAATTTGACTTTGGATGTTAGAGGCAACACTTTACCCTTCTAGACCAAGGGAAGCTAGTATGTTGTCTACAGGATCATTACCAATATGGACAAAGGAATTACACACCATGTTCATGTATCCTCCAACTCATTCAGGTTCACATTATCTCCATCGAACTTTCTTTCTCCCTTTCCTTGAACTCTTAGCAACATAATCCACATCTTTAGTATTCTCAATAGACTCTTCTTCATCTTCCAACACAAATCAATGAAAAATGTTAAATCTAAAAAAAACAACTTCTAGCAACATTGCCCTATTTGTTTACCCAGAATTTTATTTATAAAATATCATCAAAATCAATATAAAATTAAATAAATTTGTCGTGGCCATCCAAATTTGACATTACAAATAGTTAGCAAAACTAAATAAAAAAAGTCGAGTCACAAATTCTACCAAAAAAAAACATTTCCTTGTAATTGAACACTTGAAAATATAATCCTAAATTAATTTGCTTTAGTCCTTGTAATTGGGATTAAATATCTACTACTTAATCTTATAGTTATTCTAGACCAATAGTAATTGTCAAGGTCCATCCATTCAAACAAGATACGCTTCCATGAATGGCATTAGTTATTCAATCTAGACAAGCAACTACTTTTTCTATCACCAAAAATAATGAATTAGGAACTAATGAAGTTTTAGTCGTCATAAAAAGAAAAGGACATTGGAATGGAGCTGGTATTGTTGCTTCCTTTTGGCAATCAATTAAAATTATGCTAACTAGACAAAAATCTTCCTTGAATTACATTGGGCAGAATTTGCATAAATTCGCTAGATTAAAATATCGATGACTATTATGCCAATTTGAAATTTTTGTTATTTTATACACCACAAATTGTTAGCGAAGGACATTTCAATTGGTGATATTTTATGCAGCCTTTAGGATCTGGAATATTGCCTTACAGTTGGTACACGATGCTAACTGTTCCATAATTTGAACCACATTATCGATTGCTTTGTTGTCATTAGTATCACTTCTTGTAATTGCATTTTCCTTGAAATTATATTGAGCACATACATGGAAGGCGAACATTAGAATTAGAAGTACGGTTATCATTTTAGTAAGATATGATGAAATCCAAAGTATTGAGAAAGAGAAAGTAGTGATGTGGATCGAGAAAGAAATGAAGAGTATTTATAGCAGGCCATAGAATTGTGACACTATAAAGTCTCGTTGAATAAATAAATTCTGAAATTCAAACTTAGGAAATGTCGGGTTGAATATTAAGCCATACATTTCAATCTTTATATTCCTAAATAGGCCATCTCTGAATTTGACCAATTCTTACGTGAGGTTAGTCAAAGATTATCATAAGGTTAGTTCCCTAGATTTACAAGGTACTTATCATTTTCATATTGTTTGTAACATTAACTTCAATTTTTCTAGTGGATCATATTTAGTTCTTTTTATGGAGGCATGGTAAAAGTCTTAGTCACATTTTAGAAAAAAATATGCATGTTTTTTAAGCAAGAAATCTACTTTTTAAGGAGGGTAAATATTTTGATCTGGAGTTATGTAGTGGTGAGGTGACAAATAAGGGCGCTCATTTTCAATAGAATTTAAATCTTGATTGTAAGAAGAATAATACAACTTAAACATCACAATGTACCAATACTAACTAATAAAAAATTGTTGTCTTTCCAAAAGCTTTTAGAAAGGAAAATCTGCCACTAAAAATCCATAAAACTAAACACTTGTGAGAGGCCATTTTCCAATTAATAAAAAGATACATTCCACAAATTTACATGCATCAAATAGGAACTGGTTAAACCCACATAATAAAGTTTGTAATACACAAATAAGCAAGGGCCAGAGATTGATGCAATAAATATGGAAGAACTGCCACAGTGAATGAAATGGAGGGAGAGTTTCATGTATGTCGAAGCATATGAAAAAATGCAAACAAAGTGAGTCCAACCTACAAAAGGACAACCAACATGATAGTGAAATAAATCCAAGATCAAATTTAATCCACGATCGATCTAGTAATAATGGATGTAGAGGATTTTAAAAAACTCCTTCATTTTTACCGAGGATGATGTATATATCATCAAGGACAATGATGAACAACAAGCCCAACTGATGCATTTATTTTCCTTAAATTTAATTTTTTTATTGAAAATTAAAATTGTGAAACAAATAATAAAAAACATTTTCTTATTATTGTAGAGTAGTTAAGGAAATGAAAATAAGTACTAAAAAAAAAGTCTAGGAAGCAGTTGCTTATTGGAAAAATGTCAAATGTCTTCATAAATATTTTTCCTTCTTTCATTTGCTACTAAATTTTAATTTTTTAGTTGCCACCAAATTTGCGACTAAATTTTAACTTTTTAGTGTCCACCAAAGTTTTCCTCCTGAAAAATTAAGATAAGCTAAGTAGTTAAATGAAGCCTTGCCCTTAGCTATTGTCTTGAAGCTTAACGAAATCTCTTATATGGAATGAAAGATATATGAAACATAATAATGATGTAGCAGAATATTTAGCAAGAAAATGTCAAAATATTTATAATAAAATATTATAAATATCTTAAAAATAAAATATCAATGTATGAAAAATAAAATTAAAATATTGAAAATTATTTTAAATGAAAATTTCTTTAGTATTGAACTAGATTATGTTTTTTTTTTAAATAAATGTAATTTAAAACAGAACAAGCAAGGATTAATATTGGCTCAAAATAAAAGAAGACAAAAGCCTTCTAGATATGAAAATGGAGGATAACAACAAAAATTTGACGGATTAATTTAACATATAAGCAGCCATTCTTCAAATTTGTTGAAATTGGAATCAATATTATTTATTATAAAAGATCATTTTCCCTGCTATTTAGTGGTGATGCTTTACCATTAAAAAAAGGGTTGTTTCTAAAAATATTGTGACAATGCCGAGCAAGCACGATAACGTTCATAAAATTTAATACATGCTTTTAACAAGATGAAGATAGAAATTTTTTATATGATTAAATGCAATGTTATAATTTTAACAATCCTAAGGAAAAATTTACAATAGACGTTTCTTGAAACACTTCTGGGGTCAATTGTAAACTTTACAGGGGAGAAATACCGGGAATTCGTATAATATTTCGAAATTTACTGGCCCGCATCTTGTGAAAAGGCAATCTTCATATTTCTCCCTCGTAGCCTGGATCAGAAAAGGTGAAATTTGTGAAAAATCTTGGATCCAAAATAATTCTATGCAGCCTTGTTTCATGTTTTACAACAACTAGGATCAGGAATGTTGCCTGCACAGTTTGAACACGAGGCCAACATCTCCACAATTTCAAAAAGATTATCAATTCCTGTATTTCTATTCATTTTCTCCTTGAGGATTGGCCGAGCAGCTAGGGCGAGTGAAAATAGAACGTTGAGCGCAAGCAGCACTGCAATAATTTTGAGAACCATCGATTTCGCCATACTAACTGAATGAGTATAATGCAAAGAAATATGATAGGTTTAAAACTCGAGGAAGAATCGGGTGAATGTCTTGCGAGATATAAAGGGAAAATGAGGATTGGAGATGGATAAAGAAAGGAAATCGTATTTATAATTTTAGAGAGACAGACGACGGAATGCAAGCGAATGAATTAGTCAATTTTGCAATTCAATGTAAAACAATGACGCGTTGAAGAGGCAACGATTCAAGAGGCGAGAAAGGGGCTTTAGCGATATTCAAGAACGACGGATTTTCCTTGGACGAAACGTTAAAATTAGAATTAAAAGGTTGATTCTATTTTTCCTTTGACATTTTCGATTTTTGAATTGGTGTTTTTTTAACAATTAAAGATTACTTCATTATTGCCTTTTTTTTAATAGTTAAATGTTATTATATTTGTAAAGTGTGTTTAATATTTGTATATTGATGATGGTTTAAAAGTTTTTGTAATTTAATATTTTGATATCAGTTCTTGCAATTTCTTTTCGATTAAAAAGTTTTGAGGTGTTATTTTTTAGAATTATAAGAATTTTAATAAAATATATTTTTAAAATCTGGTTGTGAAATACATTTTTTATTCATTATAAAATTGTAGAAAATATAAATTGGGAGTAAAGTTTGATAGTAAATTTGATGTTTATGATACATGAATGGATTTTGTGATTGGTGTGGTCGGTAGATAGAATATAGTTTAAAGATTCAATAGAGATAAAGTGAATTGGGAAAAAGGAGATTGAGATATTAGAGTTCCATGGGTGAAACATGGATAAAATATCATACTTCTTCAAAATATCTAAAGAATGCAAACATTAAGGTCTAGTAGAATTAAAGAGTTGAGTAAACAAAAGAAGTGGACAAACACACAGAGTTGAATAAATTAAATCTTGATCGGCAAACAATGATTTGAAGCTTCAACTAATGCATATGCAAAGTGAAGGATGGAGAGAGGTAGAATAAAGTTTAAATCTTGATCCTCAAAGAATCATTTGATTCTTCAACTAATGCATATGCAAAGTGGAGGATGGAGAGAGGTAGAATAAAGTTTAAATCTTGATCCCCGAAGAATGATTTGAAGCTTCAACTAATACATATGGCTATGACCGTTTCTAAAGGGAAAAACATAGAAGACAACAATCATAGCTTGGTAATGTTAGTGACTAGAGCATATGTAATGGCCTTGAATCAACTTTTAGCATAAGGAGACCAAAACTCTAAAGGAAAGCCAAGAATTGGATAATTTAGGATTAGTGTCAGGGGAAAAGGTTTTCACATGGTTGCATTGGAGTTGAATCAATTTTCCGTCATGATTAAGTTGTTTCATCTTCATAACATTTAAAGTCCCATTAGTTATGTGTACTAAGTAGACTATTAGAACCTTGAAGAAGATCAAATTTAAAAAGTGTGCTTATATTTTTCTTTTATATATATATATATATATATTACGTCCCTGTAGTAGGTATACTTAATATCGAAATTCAGTTATTTATTTTGACTCCCCGCATATTTATACTTTTGCCAAACTCCAATATTAACCACCCTTTGAACAATGAGAAACGCGGATTTGAAGCGACTATTAATTTCTTCGGGCTTTTTGAGCGTCTATCACGCCACAGTGCGACTTAAATTTTGAATAAGTCCTGCTAATAAGACTTACGATATTGAATTATTCATATCATCGTCTATCCGTAACCTCTCTATAAATACGGCCATCTCTGTATGGTTAGTATACCATCTTCCTCTGCTCTCCCGTAAAATACATTACAGTTCACCATCTTCCTTTCTCTGTTTTCCCTTGTTTTCAGAATTCACACTTACCAGCTGCTCTTTTGTTTCTGCCGAGTTCATCAATTGTAACGTGGACAGCTTTCTAGTGCGAGAACGCTTTTAACAGTGAAAATGGCGAGATCATATCCTGTAAGAATCATAATAGTGCTTCTCGTTCTAACCCTTCTATTTGCCCTGCAAGTTTCTGCTCGATATAACCTTAAGACAGATGTAAATACAGATGCAGATAGCAAATACATCAAAGAAAGTTTTAATCTGTTTGAAGTTGTGGACAGCTTACGATCGTGTACGAATTGCGCAAGCCATATTCCGGATCCAAAGTGCTGCAAACAGTAAAATTGGGCTGCATATGGGAGTCTACAATTCAGACTCTATGTACAGTGACAATGATATACAGGTCCAACGACCTAATTCACATACAAAAATTTTCAACAACGTATCCTTTCTATTCCCTTGAGGTTGGGAAAGAATGTGGTGTTTTTACCTGTTGTGTAGCAAGACTAAATTTTGAATAATTTTTTTTTAAATGTATATTTAATGTTAATAATGGTAAATTTGAATGGTTCTAATTATGTTTGTTAGGTAGTATATCTTGATAAATATAATGTTAGGATGTCATAAATAATGAAGTTGACTTTTAAGTGAAGTGGCTTGGATTCGATATGCTTTA
Organism: Chamaecyparis obtusa; assembly: GCA_027943335.1. Classification (NCBI taxonomy): domain Eukaryota; kingdom Viridiplantae; phylum Streptophyta; class Pinopsida; order Cupressales; family Cupressaceae; genus Chamaecyparis; species Chamaecyparis obtusa. The sequence goes on from BSBK01012323.1 coordinate 25,288, forward strand.
TAAAATCTTACATAAAAGAATAAAAGTTTACATAAATATAAAATCTTATATAAAAGAATTACAGGTACAAAAATGATTAAGAGTATTGATTTAATGAATATGAATCCATTCATTTTCAACAACCAATTTTTATTATAACTTTCTACAAATAATTTTAATGTTTTTTTTAAAATTGTATTTATGCTTGTATAAATCTTCTTAAACATTTGTTATTGTTGAACAATAGAACAAAAAAAATTCTTCCTTCATTTATTTTCTAACATATCTTTGCTTGGTTTTGCAAATGTATTTAAATTATATATCACTTTATGTTTACTTTGGAACTTTTTTTATTAAATAAAATTTCATAAATGTCAACATTTTATAATTAAGAGAAATTAAGAAACTTGATTGATAATAGTTATTCTTTAATTTGTTCATTAATAATAGTTATGGCATCAATATCCATTTAATCAATAATGTTTTTAATCAATAAGACGTGTATCTTTTTTATAAATTAAAAAGATTAAAATATCTTATCAGAAACAAGTGGTTGGTTAAAAGGAACACCCTTAGTGTATAAATTGAAAAAATTCTTTAAACAAAAAAAAGACAAAATCTAAACAAAAATGAAATGAAATAAAATTATTAAATGATAAAAAAAATATTGAACTTACTTTAAAAAAACAAGACAAAAATAAAGAGTGTCAACCAAAGGAACATACTAAAATCTAGCCCAATTTATGAGATGATGCAAATTCAATATAATCATTCTTATATCCATAATGTCAAGAAAAGGTAGGAGTTATGATTTTTTCTATTATATAAGGATCTGTGTAACATCTAGTATGACATTTTATATTTAGAGAGGCAGGGTATTTCTAGCTTAAGCTCGCTTTGAACTTCTTGGAGCTATTTTGAGTTCTCGAATCATATGTTAGGTTTTCCTCTTTTCATTTTTCCATAAAGAAAAATTTCTTCTTTTCCATTCAGTTTCAACACTTTACTATTGATGAAACCTTTATTGCAACTCTTATTTATGGAAGGTGATTTTTTTCCCTGTAGGTACATGTAGTGTAAAATTAAAAATACATTTCTCTTTTGTGTGAGATTTAGAACTAGGAATTTCTTCAATTCACTTTAGATTGAAATGGATCTTTTCATTTTGTTTGAAATGACGAAAATTATATAGTTCAATTGTTATTTTGTCAAATTTGGAAATGTCGGTTTAAATTTATAAAGTTTTGAATGCATCAGATTCAAAGAAAATTCTAGCCTTCACAGAAAAATTAGTGCATAAACATAATCATTTAGAGAATAATTTTCTAACAATATCAGATTTCTAAAATTAATTTTTAATAGAAGTTAGTTTTTTATTCAATTGTGTGTAGTTTTTCAGAATCAACCTTTTGGATCACACTCGTCCATCATCATCAAGATGAGAGAGTGTAGGAATGTAAAGAAAAATATGAAGACTTTGCCTCTTACAAGAGAAATAAGAAGATTTGGTTCTTCCCCATCTCTTCTTATTTCTCGTGTAAGAGGCTGAGTCTACATATTTTTCTTTCAAATCCAAAAACTAACTTATAATAATATCTAGTCACCTGCCTACATTTAATAAGGGAAAATATTCTATTTAGCTCTTCATTTTAACATTTTAAAACTATTTTCAACCATAACCTTTTGCATATAGTGTTGAAATTGTGTTAAAAAAATATCTCAAAATGGTGACTCCCATATTGATCGAATTTTGCAAGGATTTTTTTAGATATTTCTTTTACTTAGTTTATTTTATTAGTCAAAGTCTAATCTTTATTGTCTTCTTTTGAGCTCATTTTTTTGGCACCATCTTTGATTTTCATGATTCTAGTAGTACTTCAATCTAACCATTCACATTTAAAAAAATATTATATAAGTTTATTGTATTCACATGTTTCTATTTTCATATAGTTAGATCAATGGATTTTATCTTTTTTAATTATTAGTCTAAATTAATTAAGATTAATTGTTCAAATATGTACATTTCATTACACTCCTCAATTTATTAAAAATATTAAATTAATTCCTATTAAATATTGATAAAATAGAAATCAACTTTATTTAAAAAGAAATTTTAATTTGAAAGTTCTACAATATAAATTTCTTTTAGATATTAAATATCTTACTTATCGTTTTATGCAATTTTCTCAATATTCATTTAAATTTTAGTAAATATTCAAGTAAGATAATATCTTAACATCAACTATTGAATGTTTTACTTTCAGGATGAATGGATTTGATTAAGAATTTATATAGATAAGATTATGTTCATTACTTTTTTATATAATTCATTTAAATGTATAATTATTATAATTTTATGATCAAACTAAACTTAAAGATTTTCATAAAAATATAAAGAAAGAATTTTTAAAAAAATACTATCTAGATAAATAATATTTGATAAAATAATTTATCCTTTCTTTTTAATAATAGATTTACCCACTATGATTTTAACATACTATTAAACATAAAAATAAATTAATTAAAACTAAATGCTTCAAAATTTCTAATTGAACACCAACATTTAATAAAATAACTTTTAATTATGTAAATGAATATAAATAAAGCATAATTTACTTTTAAATAACATCAATTTAAAGATAGAAACCTCAAGCCAAAAATACCATCCACAAGAAATTCCAATTTTAATTTTTCGTTCAAGAGAAATCTGTCACTCTTGGCAACATTTTAATATAAAGGCACCTTTAATGAATGGAAAAGTCCCCTATATACTCTCTCTGTCAATATGATATACTACCTTTATCCATAACTATCCTCCATCTCGCTCTCTCACGAAAGATATTTACCCACCTTTTCTTCCTTTATTTCTAGAACGAACACTAGTATACTTTTTACTTAACTATTGTTTTAATGTTTAGCAATATTTCTAATTTTTAATGAAAGCTAGATGAAATAGAATGATGAAATAGAATGATAAAGTAGAATATTTCTAAGAACCTAAAAAAGTAATCTGTCTGTTTACTTAAAAAAGTAATCTGTCTTTTTAAATTGAAGCAAGATAATGTCAAAATAGTGATCAAAGACAAGTCTGAAAAAATCATAAAATAGAAAATTAAAATATTAAAGTAGATTTAAAATTTAATTTTTTTTGGAAAATCTTATTTAAAATAAGTCTAATAAGAGAAAAAATATATATATTAAAAGTGTATTTTATCAGTTATTTTTTATTGATAGGTATGACATTTGTTCCAAAATCTTTCTAATTAAGAAAATAGAAAACAACAATCAAAATTTCATGCTGTGAATTCAAATATGAATTACCATTCATGAAATTTGTCTTTCTGATTCCTTATAGATTTGAAGTTAATATTATTTATGTGTCTGAATTATATCCATATAGGTTGGAATTAATATTATTTCCTGTTTATCAGCAAATTTAATCAGTACATTGACATGATATTAATAAGAAGAAAAAATGCTTGATTGTTTTGTTTGATGAACCACAAACTTATTAAAACATAATAACTTAAACCAAATAGAAAGTATAACGACATAACATGGACAACCATATCTCTTTAATGAAGTAAGAAGTGATTTATTCATTATACAATGTAAGAGCAATATTAAAGGCACTGTAATGACTCATTTCATAGAAGCTATTAGAATTAATTTTTTTATCAATTCCTATAAATCTACTGTGACTCATATAGTCTAAAAATATTCCTATTAGACTACAAATTCAAAATAACTATTCAAAAGATCATTTACATTGGCTATTTGCTGACCATCGTCCATAAAAAAAGGCTTTTTCATAAAATATTGTTGCACTACTAAGCAAGCATGATAAAAATCCAAAAAATTTAATACATGCTTTTAACAGGGTCAACATAGAAATATGTACCCTATTCACAAAAGTAGCAGCAACATCTTGTGAAAAGAAAATCCTTGTTTCTCACTCTCACCGTGGATTAGAAAAGATTAAAAAGTGTTTCAAGAGTGTCCATAGTGGAAAATCTTAGTTATGTAAGTTGGAACCTTGTTTTTATCTCTTGCAGCAATTAGGATCTGGAATGTTGCTTGCACAGTTTGTACTCGATGCTAACATCTTCGCAATTTCAAGCAGATTATCAATGCCTGTATTTGTATTCACTTTCTCCTTGAGGATTGGACGAGTGGAGACAGTGAGGGAAAACATAATGTTGAGCAGAAGCAAAACTACCATAATTTTAAGAAGAATTGATATCACCATATTAACTGCCATAAAGAATCCTAAGTAAACAAACTTATTTGATTTATAGATGAAGCAGAAAAGGTTGGGTGAATATCTTGCGTGATACAAAGAGCACGGATCGAGAATGGAGGTGGATAAATAAAGCATATCGTATTTATAGAGAAAAGATGACAGAGAGCAAGCATATGAGGAGGTCAATAATGCAATTCAATAAAAAAGGGTGGCATTCAAAGTAAAACTATAACGCATTGAGAGGCAGGAATTCAAGAGGCTCAGGCGTTCTTCAAGCATGATGGATTTTTCTTGGACCAAACATTAAAACTAGAACTAATTGTTGATTGTATTTTTTCTTTGACCTTTTCAACTTTTGAATTGATGTTATTCAAGCATTAAATATTACATCACTATTACATTTTTATATAATTAAAAGTTATTGTATTAATTAACATTTGTTTACTATTTATATTTTGATGATGGTGTAAATGTATCTGTTATTTTACTTTTTTATCACCATTTATGCAATTTCTTTAGATTAGAAAGTTTTGAGGTTCATATTTTTAACTGATTTATTTTTGGTATTAAAATCATGGGATTTTTTATGAAATATGTATTTAAAATTAGTTCTTTTAAATGAGAGTAGCAAGAGAGCAAAAGGAGGAGCAAGGAGGTAGCCTAAGAAGCAGAACCAGAATATAAACTAGGGGAGACTAATTTTCCCTAATATCCCTTCTTTTGTTGTTTCTTTTTGGATTTTTGATCTCAAAATTTGAAAGTTAAAACTGAAATGTAGATTTAGATATTGTTAGACGTTCTTTCTCAGGCTTTTGGGAGTGAATCCTCCAGACTTAAGCAAACTTGTTTAATATCTTAGGAGACTTTATGTTGATTATAAAATTGTAGAAAATATGAATATAAATAAATTACATAAAAAATATAAGGTGTTCAATTTTCATACATATACATATACATATACATATACATATACATATACATATACATATACATATACATATACATATACATATACATATACATATACATATACATATACATATACATATACATATACATATACATATACATATACATATACATATACATATACATATACATATACATATACATATACATATACATATACATATACATATACATATACATATACATATACATATACATATACATATATATATATATATATATATATATATATATATATATATATATATATATATATATATATATATATATATATATATATATATATATGATGCAAGAGCATCCTGGGTGTAAGAGCAATCTTGCATCACCCAAAAATATTTCTATTTTTATATTCAATAAGGGCTATTTTGTGTAGAGCTGTTATTTATGAAAAGTTACTATTTTTGGTAATTTTTGTATGTGCTCAGAATGATTTGATTTCTTTCTTGGAGGCTCATTTTGGTCATATAAGTCTTCCAGTAAAGTTTCATTGCCAGATCAAGTGTATATTGGAAGATATTGAAGATTTTCGGTATTGGCGGCAGGGTACAGAAACTTTGAACTCAGTTTTGAAGGCTTTAGAGGCCCCAGATGAGGTCGAGAATTTGGGTGACGGGTGCTTGCGTAAGCTAGGCCTGTAGAGCCCTTCGTGGCATTTCTGAAATGGGGTTATAATAGCCGATCGGGTCAACTGGTGATGACTTATGGTCTTCGGAAGTTGGGCCACCTGAAATGGCGAAAAATAATTTTCTTCAAAATTTCTGTTCGGGTTTCAAAGGTTATCTTGAGCCAACTATGATGTAATAAAATGTAAAATAAAATAATTCTAAGTTTGGTCGGCCTTATTGGCTAAAATTCTGGAACCTTCCCAGGCGGTGGATGATTGCCTATATAAGGAAGGCTGTATTATTGTCTTAGGCAGTTCAGAATAGTTCTGGGTAGTAGATCTGGGTATTAGTTCGAGGCTTTGTCCTACAGAATATTGTAAGGGAATGCCCGTGTGGCTTTGCATGTTGTAATTCTAAAAATTTGTAATTCCACATTTGTGGAGATAATAAGAAGCCAATTTTCTGTTCTTGCATATTATCGTTGTTGTTTCTCTTTTTCTGTTATGTGTTTATGGTATTAAGGGGAGCACCCTTCATCAAGTGGTATCAGAGCAGGAGTTCTTGAGTGTGTAAACAGATCATCGACTGTGAGGCAGTTTGCACCAGGACTGTGGCTAGGGTTTCAGCGCGCATCGTGAAAATGCCTCCACGAAGGGAACGTGGCAGAAGAGCTGGTGTTGTAACACCTGAGATTAGAGAGCTGCAGAGACAAGTGCGAGCATTGCAAGAAGAGATTCACAGAGGAATGAATCTTAATGTCAGAGATGAAAGCGAGCATGAAGCCGAAGAAGAATATCAAGAAGGAGAAGCTGAAATTGTGAACCAGGAGGAAGAAAGACTTTTTCGGGCGATTTTCAAGATTGGGAAAAGACCTAAGATTGAGGTTCCTACATTTTCTGGAAATCTTAACCCAGAGGAATTGATCGACTGGATCAATGAATGTGAGGAGTATTTTGAGTATGAAGATGTTGAGGATCCTGATAGGGTCAAATTTGCGAAAGCCAGACTGAAAGGTCATGCGAAGATCTGGTGGCAAGAAATTAAATTCGAGCGAAATAGAAGAGGGAAAGATAAAATCACAAGATGGGATTGGATGGTGGAAAAATTGAAGTGACAGTTCATTCCTGTTAATTATGAGCTTGACCTACTGAAGAAAATGCAAAGTTTGAAGCAAGCAGGAAAATCTGTTCAGGAGTATACAAAGGAGTTCTATCGACTCCTCATCAGAACAGGCCATGCAGAAGCTGATAAGGAGAAAGTTGCCCGATACCTTAATGGGTTAAGGCCAAGCATTCAGGAGGAGTTGAATCTGGTTCGAATGAATAGTATTGAGGAGGCATACCAATTTGCCCTAAAAGTAGAGGAAAAGCTGAACAAGAAGTTCGAGAGCAGACAAAACGGAAGAGGTCGCGGTGGATGATCTGGTGGATGGTCATATGGTGGCCGAAATGAAGATCCGAGAAAGAAGGATGAGGCCAGTAGCAGTCAGAATCAATGAGAAAATAATTCCAATCGCTTCCAGGATCAGAATAATAGAGATCAGAGAGGAAGAGGAAGAGGACAAGGATCTGGAAGAGGTGGCTTCCGTGGAACATGTTTTCACTGTGGAGAAGAAGGTCATAGGGCATTTGAATGTCCTCAGCGCCAAGGTAGAACAGATAAGAGAAATGAAGGCTAGGCCAGAGTTGCACATGTAGATGAAGATGCCAGATCATCAAATTCTGAAGATGCTGAAAGAGGAGAAACGCTGATTAACAGAAGAGTCCTGTTGAGTGGTGAGAATGAACCTGAGCAAAGGAGGAGCCTGTTTCACACCAGGTGCAAGTGTGAAGGTAAATGTTGTGATGTGATTATTGATAGTGGAAGCACTGGCAATTTGGTGTCAGAAGAGATGGTGACAAAGTTGAAGCTCAAGAGACAGAAACACCCACATCCATATCGGATTGCCTGGGTACAGGATGACCACAAGGTCATGGTCAATGAAAAATGCCTGGTGAAGTTCAAGATTGGCGGATACCAAGATGAGGTATTGTGTGATATCATATCTATGGATGCATGTCATATGTTATTGGGTAGACCGTGGTAGTTTGACAGATGTGATGTACACGATGGTCGTGCGAATACCTATTCCCTAACAAAGGATGGAGTGCGACATAAGCTAAAGCCATTGAAGGAGACCGAAGAAAAGGTATGTGGTAATGCAAGAATAACATTTGTTGATGGAAGGAAATTACTAGATGGTATGAGGCATGAGCATGTGTGTTTTGCTTTAATTCCAAAAGTTGGTAAAGAAGTAGAGGATGTACCTGTAGAGGTTGCAGATTTGTTGAATGAGTTTCAGGATATTGTATCTGATAATGTACCTGATGCCTTACCACCAGTAAGGAAGATCAGTCATAAGATGGATTTGATTCCAGGAGCCAGTTTGCCAAACAAGGCAACACACAGAATGACACCAGCAGAAAGTGAAGAGTTGAACAGACAAGTACATGAGTTGTTACAGAAAGGATTGATCCGTGAGAGTCTGAGTCCCTGTGCTGTAGCAGCGGTATTAGCACCAAAGAAGAATGGAGAATGGAGGATGTGTACAGATTCTAGGGCAATAAACAAGATCACAATCAAGTATAGGTTTCTATTGCCACGAATGGACGATATTATGGACTGTTTGAGTGGGGCTGTGTATTTCTCAAAGATAGATCTGAAGAGTGGATATCATCAGATTCGGATCAGAGAAGGAGATGAATGGAAGACTGCCTTCAAGACAAAGGAAGGACTATATGAGTGGTTAGTCATGCCTTTTGGGCTAACCAATGCGCTGAGCACTTTCATGCGGCTGATGAACGAGGTTCTGAAAGAATTTTTGGGTAAGTTTGTCATTGTTTACCTAGATGATATTTTGATTTTTAGTAAGACATTGGATGAGCATATGATGCATATTCGTATGGTATTTGAGAAGTTGAGAGAAGAGAAATTGCTAATTAATTTGAAGAAGTGCAGTTTTGTGAAGAAAGAGTTGGTGTATTTGGGATTTGTAGTTTCAGGAGAAGGTCTAAAAATGGACCCAGAGAAGGTAGAGGCTATCCTTGAATGGCCTACTCCAAAGAGTGCTACTGAGGTAAGATCTTTTCATGGTCTAGCTAGCTTTTACAGAAATTTTATCAAAAATTTTAGCATTATTTGTGGACCCTTGACTGAAACAATGAGAGGGGATAGAAAAGAGTTTAAGTGGACTAATGGGGCAGAAAAGAGTTTTCAATTGTTGAAACAAAAAGTTACAGAACAACCTATTTTAGCACTTCCAGATTTTAATAAGGTGTTTCAAGTAGATTGTGATGCTAGTGGTACTGCAATAGGAGCTGTTATGAGCCAAGAAGGTAAACCTGTTGCTTATTTCAGTGAGAAGTTAAATGATGCCAAGAGGAAATATTCTGTTTATGATCAGGAATTTTATGCTATAGTTCAGGCATTAAAGAAGTGGAGACATTATCTACTTCCTAAAGAGTTTGTTTTGTATACTGATCATCAAGCTTTGCAATATTTGAATAGTCAAGGAAAGTTGAATCAGAGGCATTTGAAATGGGTTGAGTTTTTGCAGAGTTATACATTTGTTTTGAAACACAGGAGTGGAAAGTCTAATAGGGTTGCAGATGCTCTTAGCAGAAGGCAACTATTGCTGAAAAAAATGCAGATTGAAGTGGTTGGGTTCAAGGAACTCAAGAATTGGTATCCAGAGGATCCTGATTTTGGTGAAGCTTGGAAAGCTTGTATAGAACCTGTTACTCTAGACAGGATGAAATGGTTGGATTTCATCATCCAGGATGATATGCTATTCAGAGGGAGTCAGTTGTGCATTCCACGAAGTTCTATGAGGGAGAATCTCATCAAGGAGAAGCATAGTGGAGGATTGGCTGGACATTTTGGTCGTGATAAAACCCTTGGTTTGGTTAGTGAGAATTATTATTGGCCACAGTTGCAGCAAGATGTGAAGAAGTTTGTACAGAGTTGCAGAGTATGTCAGATGGCGAAAGGAGTGAAGCAGAATACAGGATTGTATCAGCCATTACCCGTACCAGAGAAGCCTTGGGAGGATATCAGCATGGACTTTGTTCTTGGTTTACCGAGGACTCAGCGGGGACATGATTCAATTTTTGTAGTGGTTGATAGATTTTCAAAGATGGCACATTTCATTCCCTGCAAGAAGACTAATGATGCTGTTCATGTAGCAGAATTATTTTTCAGAGAAGTAGTGAGACTTCATGGTTTGCCAAAGACCATAGTTTCAGATCGGGACACTAAGTTTGTTGGATATTTCTAGCATACGTTGTGGAAGAAGTTGAAGATAGATTTGAAGTTTAGTTCATCACATCATCCACAGACTGATGGACAGACAGAGGTGGTGAATAGGAGTTTGAGAAATTTGCTGAGATGTTTGGTTGGAGATAAGCCAACAGGATGGGATTTGATTTTACCACAGGCGAAATTTGCATACAATAATTCTGTCAACAGGAGCACTGGTAAATCACCATTCCAGATTATATATGGAAGTAGTCCAAGAAATGCATCTGAATTGAGAAAGATAGATAAAGGAGAAATAAGTAGTGCTGAGGCTGAGGATTTTGCAGAACATTTGAAGAACATCCATGGGGAGGTGAGAAAGCATATTACCAAGATGAACGCACAGTATAAGGCTAAGGTAGATGAGAAAAGGAGGTATAAGGAATTTCAGGTTGGTGATGAAGTCATGGTTCATTTGCGGAAGGAGCGGTTTCCAGTTGGTACATATAACAAGTTGAAAATGAAGAAGTTTGGACCGTGTAAGATACTGAAGAAGCATGATTCAGGCAATGCATATGAGGTAGAATTGCCTACTGGGCTGAATATTTCACCAGTATTTAACATTTCAGATTTGACAGAGTATCATGAAGGAGGTGTTGAAGATGAGGTTGCAGTAGCACAGTGGAATATTCCAGCAACCAGTTCAGATATCAAGGAGATTGAAGACATACTAGACAGTCGTGTTGGCAGAAGCACAAGGAATAGGACATATGACGAATATTTGGTCAAATGGAAAGGATGACCTGTAGAAGATTCATCGTGGCTAACAAAGGAGGAGGTTAACCTTCTTGGTTTTCCTCTGCACACCTGAGTCGTGACAGGGTCACTTCTCAAATTACCCTGGGTGTCTGATGCAGGAGCATCCTGGGTGTAAGAGAATTCTTGCATCACCCAAAAATATTTTTGTTTTTATATTCAATAAGGGCTATTTTGTGTAGAGCTACTATTTATGGAAAGTTACTATTTTTGGTAATTTTTGTATGTGCTCAAAATGATCTGATTTCTTTCTTGGAGGTTCATTTTGGTCATATAAGTCTGCCAGTAAAGTTTCACTGCCAGATCAAGTGTATATTGGAAGATATTGAAGATTTTCGGTATTGGCGGCAGGGTACAGAAACTTTGAACTCAATTTTGAAGGCTTTAGAGGCCCCGAATGAGGTTGAGAATTTGGGAGATGGGTGCTTGCACAATTCAAGCCTGTAGAGCGCTTCGTGGCGTTTCCAAAATGGGGTTATAATAGCCGATCGGGTCAACTGGTGATGACTTATGGTCTTCGGAAGTTGGGCCACCTGAAATGGCGAAAAATAATTTTCTTCAAAATTTCTGTTCGGGTTTCAAATGTTATCTTGAGCTGACTATGATGTAATAAAATGTAAAATAAAATAATTCTAAGTTTGGTCGGCCTTATTGGCTAAAATTCTGGAACCTTCCCAGGCGGTGGATGATTGCCTATATAAGGAAGGCTGTATTATTGTCTTAGGCAGTTCAGAATAGTTCTGGGTAGTAGATCTGGGTAATAGTTCGAGGCTTTATCCTACAGAATATTGTAAGGGAATGCCCGTGTGGCTTTGCATGTTGTAATTCTGAAAATTTGTAATTCCACATTTGTGGAGATAATAAGAAACCAATTTTCTGTTCTTGCATATTATCGTTGTTGTTTCTCTTTTTCTGTTATGTGTTTGTGGTATTAAGGGGAGCACCCTTCATCAAGTGTTATCAGAGCAGGAGTTCTTGAGTGTGTAAATAGATCACCGACTGTGAGGCAGTTTGCACGAGGACTGTGGCTAGGGTTTCAGCGCGCATCGCGAAAATGCATCCATGAAGGGAACGTGGCGGAAGAGCTAGTGTTGTAACACCTGAAGTTAGAGAGCTGCAGAGACAAGTGCGAGCATTGCAAGAAGAGATTCGTAGAGGAATGAATCTTAATGTCAGAGATGAAAGCGAGGATGAAGCCGAAGAAGAATATCAAGAAGGAGAAGCTGAAATTGTGAACCAGGAGGAAGAAAGACTTTTTCGGGCGATTTCCAAGATTGGGAAAAGACCTAAGATTGAGGTTCCTACATTTTCTGGAAATCTTAACCCAGAGGAATTGATCGACTGGATCAATGAATGTGAGGAGTATTTTGAGTATGAAGATGTTGAGGATCCTGATAGGGTCAAATTTGCGAAGGCCAGACTGAAAGGTCATGCGAAGATCTGGTGGCAAGAAATTCAATTGGAGCGAAATAGAAAAGGGAAAGATAAAATCACAAGATGGGATCGGATGGTGGAAAAATTGAAGCGACAGTTCATTCCTGTTGATTATGAGCTTGACCTACTGAAGAAAATGCAAAGTTTGAAGCAAGCAGAAAAATCTGTTCAGGAGTATACAGAGGAGTTCTATCGACTCCTCATCAGAACAGGCCATGCAGAAGCTGATAAGGAGAAAGTTGCCCGATACCTTAATGGGTTAAGGCCAAGCATTCAGGAGGAGTTGAATCTGGTTCGAATGAACAGTATTGAGGAGGCATACCAATTTGCCCTAAAAGTAGAGGAAAAGCTGAACAAGAAGTTCGAGAGCAAACAAAACGGAAGAGGTCGCGGTGGACGGTCATATGGTGGCCGAAATGAAGATCCGAGAAAGAAGGATGAGGCCAGTAGCAGTCAGAATCAGTGAGGAAATAATTCTAATCGCTTGCAGGATCAGAATAATAGAGATCAGAGAGGAAGAGGAAGAGGACAAGGATCTGGAAGAGGTGGCTTCCGTGGAACATGTTTTCACTGTGGAGAAGAAGGTCATAGGGCATTTGAATGTCCTCAGCGCCAAGGCAGAACAGACAGGAGAAATGAAGGCCAGGCCAGAGTTGCACATGTAGATGAAGATGCCAGATCATCAAATTCTGAAGATGCTGAAAGAGGAGAAACGCTGATTAACAGAAGAGTCCTGTTGAGTGGTGAGAATGAACCTGAGCAAAGGAGGAGCCTATTTCACACCAGGTGCAAGTGTGAAGGTAAATGTTGTGATGTGATTATTTATAGTGGAAGCACTGACAATTTGGTGTCAGAAGAGATGGTGACAAAGTTGAAGCTCAAGAGACAGAAACACCCACATCCATATCGGATTGCCTGGGTACAGGATGACCACAAGGTCATGGTCAATGAACAATGCTTGGTGAAGTTCAAGATTGGCGGATACCAAGATTGGGTAGACCATGGAAGTTTGACAGATGTGCTGTACATGATGGTCATGCGAATACCTATTCCCTGACAAAGGATGGAGTGCGACATAAGCTAAAACCATTGAAAGAGACTAAAGAAAAGGTATGTGGTAATGCAAGAATAACATTTGTTGATGGAAGAAAATTTCTAGATGGTATGAGGCATGAGCATGTGTGTTTTGCTTTAATTCCAAAAGTTGGTAAAGAAGAAGTAGAGGATGTACCTGTAGAGGTTGCAGATTTGTTGAATGAGTTTCAGGATATTGTATCTGATAATGTACCTGATGGATTACCATCGGTAAGGAAGATCAGTCATCAGATGGATTTGATTCCAGGAGCCAGTTTGCCGAATAAGGCAGCACACAGAATGACACCTATAGAAAGTGAGGAGTTGAACAGACAAGTACATGAACTGTTACAGAAAGGATTGATCTGTGAGAGTCTGAGTCCCTGTGCTATACCAGCGGTATTAGCACCAAAGAAGAATGGAGAGTGGAGGATGTGTACAGATTCTAGGGCAATAAATAAGATCACAATCAAGTATAGGTTTCCATTGCCACGAATGGATGATATTATGTACTGTTTGAGTGGAGCTGTGTATTTCTCAAAGATAGATCTGAAGAGTGGATATCATCAGATTCAGATCAGAGAAGGAGATGAATGGAAGACTGCCTTCAAGACAAAGGAAGGACTATATGAGTGGTTAGTCATGCCTTTTGGGCTAACCAATGCACCGAGCACTTTCATGCGGCTCATGAATGAGGTTCTGAAAGAATTTTTGGGTAAGTTTGTCATTGTTTACCTAGATGATATTTTGATCTTTAGTAAGACATTGGATGAGCATATGATGCATATTCGTATGGTATTTGAGAAGTTGAGAGAAGAGAAATTGCTGATTAATTTGAAGAAGTGCAGTTTTGTGAAGAAAGAGTTAGTGTATTTGGGATTTGTAGTTTCAGCAGAAGGTCTAAAAATGGACCCAGAGAAGGTAGAGGCTATCCTTGAATGGCCTACTCCAAGGAGTGCTACCGAGGTAAGATCTTTTCATGGTCTAGCTAGCTTTTACAGAAATTTTATCAGAAATTTTAGCAGTATTTGTGGACCCTTGACTGAAACAATGAGAGGGGATAGAAAAGAGTTTAAGTGGACTAATGGGGCAGAAAAGAGTTTTCAATTGTTGAAACAAAAAGTTACAGAACAACCAGTTTTAGTACTTCCAGATTTTAATAAGGTGTTTCAAGTAGATTGTGATGCTAGTGGTACTGCAATAGGAGCTGTTATGAGCCAAGAAGGTAAACCTATTGCTTATTTTAGTGAGAAATTAAATGATGCCAAGAGAAAATATTCTGTTTATGATCAGGAATTTTATGCTATAGTTTAGGCATTAAAGAAGTGGAGACATTATCTACTTCCTAAGGAGTTTGTTTTGTATACTGATCATCAAGCTTTGCAATATTTGAATAGTCAAGGAAAGTTGAATCGGAGGCATTTGAAATGGGTTGAATTTTTGTAGAGTTATACATTTGTTTTGAAACACAGGAGTGGAAAGTCTAATAGGGTTGTAGATGCTCTTAGTAGAAGGTAACTATTGCTGACAGAAATGCAGATTGAAGTGGTTGGGTTCAAGGAACTCAAGAATTTGTATCCAGAGGATCCTGATTTTGGTGAAGCTTGGAAAGCTTGTACAGAACCTGTTACTCTAGACAGGACGAAATGGTTGGATTTCATCATCCAGGATGATATGCTATTCAGAGGGAGTCAGTTGTGCATTCCACGAAGATCTATGAGGGAGAATCTCATCAAGGAGAAGCATAGCGGAGGATTGGCTGGACATTTTGGTCGTGACAAAACCCTTGGTTTGGTTAGTGAGAATTATTATTGGCCACAGTTGCAGCAAGATGTGAAGAAGTTTGTACAGAGTTGCAGAGTATGTCAGATGGCAAAAGGAGTGAAGCAGAATACAGGGTTGTATCAGCCATTATCTGTACCAGAGAAGCCTTGGGAGGATATCAGCATGGACTTTGTTCTTGGTTTACCGAGGACATAGCGGGGACACGATTCAATTTTTGTGGTAGTTGATAGATTTTCAAAGATGGCACATTTTATTCCCTGCAAGAAGACTAATGATGCTGTTCATGTAGCAGAATTGTTTTTCAGAGAAGTAGTGAGACTTCATGGTTTGCCAAAGACCATAGTTTCAGATCGGGACACTAAGTTTGTTGGATATTTCTGGCGTACATTGTGGAAGAAGTTAAAGACAGATTTGAAGTTTAGTTCATCACATCACCCATAGACTGATGGAGAGACAGAGGTGGTGAATAGGAGTTTGGGAAATTTGCTGAGATGTTTGGTTGGGGATAAACCAACAGGATGGGATTTGATTTTACCACAGGCAGAATTTGCATACAATAATTCTGTCAACAGGAGCACTGGTAAATCACCATTCTAGATTATATATGGAAGTAGTCCAAGAAATGCATCTGAATTAAGGAAGATAGATAAAGGAGAAATAAGTAGTGCTGAGGCTGAGGATTTTGCAGAACATTTGAAGAACATCCATGGGGAGGTGAGGAAGCATATTACCAAGATGAACACACAGTATAAGGCTGAGGCAGATGAGAAAAGGAGGTATAAAGAATTTTAGGTTGGTGATGAAGTCATGGTTCATTTGTGGAAGGAGCGGTTTCCGGTTGGTACATATAACAAGCTGCAAATGAAGAAGTTTGGGCCATGTAAGATACTAAAGAAACATGATTCAAAAAATGCATATGAGGTAGAATTGCCTACTGAGCTGAATATTTCACCAGTGTTTAACATTTCAGATCTGACAGAGTATCATGAAGGAGGTGTTGAAGATGAGATCACAGCAGCACAGTGGAGTATTCCAACAACTAGTTTAGACACTAAGGAGATTGAAGATATACTAGACAGTCATGTTGGCAGAAGCACAAGGAACATGACATATGAAGAATATCTGGTCAAATGGAAAGGATGACCTATTGAAGATTCATCATGGCTGACAAAGGAGGAGGTTAGCCGTCTTGGTTTTCCTCTGCACACCTGAGTCGTGATAGGGTCACTTCTCAAATTACCTCGGGTGTCTGATGCAGGAGCATCCTGGGTGTAAGAGCAATCTTGCATCACCCAAAAATATTTTTGTTTTTGTATTCAATAAGGGCTATTTTGTGCAGAGCTGCTATTTATGGAAAGTTACTATTTTTGGTAATTTTCACATGTGCTCAGAATGATCTGATTTCTTTCTTGGAGGTTCATTTTGGTCATATAAGTCTTCCAGTAAAGTTTCATTGCCAGGTCAAGTGTACATTGGAAGATATTGAAGATTTTCGGTATTGGCAGCAGGTTACAGAAACTTTGAACTTAGTTTTGAAGGCTTTAGAGGCCCCGGATGAGGTTGAAAATTTGGGTGACGGGTGCTCGCACAGGTCAAGCCTGTAGAGCGCTTCGTGGCATTTCCAAAATGGGGTTATAATAGCCGATCGGGTCAACTGGTGATGACTTATGGTCTTCGGAAGTTGGGTCACCTGAAATGGTGGAAAATAATTTTCTTCAAAATTTCTGTTCGAGTTTCAAAGGTTATCTTGAGCTGACTATGATGTAATAAAATGTAAAATAAAATAATTCTAAGTTTGGTCGGCTTTATTGGCTAAAATTTTGGAACCTTCCCAGGCGGTGGAAAAATTGCCTATATAAGGAAGGCTGTATTATTGTCTTATGCAGTTCAGAATAGTTCTGGGTAGTAGATTTAGGTATTGATTCGAGGCTTTTTCCTAAAGAATATTGTAAGGGAATGCCCATGTGGCTTTTCATATTGTAATTCTGAAAGTTTGTAATTCCACATTTGTGGAGATAATAAGAAGCCAATTTTCTGTTCTTGCATATTATTGTTGTTGTTTCTCTATTTTTGTTATGTGTTTGTGGCATTAAGGGGAGCACCCTTCATCATAAGGGCACCTTCGAGAACCCACCTGTGAATACAGGGAAAGAGATGAAAAAGACTAGTCCCCCCCGGTAGCTGAAGTGCTGGAAAACCAGAGTTGGAAGAGGGGGAGATTGTTTCCCATCAAGAGAATAATGTGGTGCTCCCTGTGCCTAAGGATACTAAATCCCCCCATGTGGTGATGACGATGTATCTTTCGAATCCCTTGGTGATTACCCCGATGCCAAGTGTGGTCAGTCCTGGTCAGTTGGAGCAGCCCACCATTGTAGTCTACCTCACACTAAAGCCCCCTAACACTACTACAGATCTCCCCCCTCAATCGTAGGAGCAGAACTACCCCTCCTCACCTACCTCCCTAGCTAAAGAGTGTTGTGGGGAGGATGTTGGTGAATAGAAAACCCAGAAGAAGAAACTCAAGTCCAAGAGAGCTGATGTGGGTTTGGAAACACCCAGAGGGAGGCCGTCTAAATGTGCTAGGAGATAAGGAGGGGCTACAAGGGATGATGCGGAGGTAGGTAGCAAACCTTAGAAACAATCTTTAAAAATAAGAAATGATTTGTCTTTCTTGGAATGTTAGAGGTTTCAACAACTCCCTTAAGAAAAGTGTTGTTAAACAATACATATTTTCTCACAAGCTAGATATTTTACTTATCCAAGAGGTTAAGATGTCCTTCAATAATTTTGCCTCGCTTGCCGACAATCTCTGGCCTGGTGCTGAGTTTCTCTACTCTGAAGCCTTTGGTGCCTCCGGTGGCATTGCCACTCTTTGGAACCCCAACTCTGTGGAAGGTGAACTGCTTGCCTTCTCTCTAAACTTCCTTGTTGTTACCTTTAGAAAGAAATAGCTACTTTTGGCACTTGCTCAATATATATGCCCCCAATACCCAGACTGGCATGATGTTTCTCTAGAAGGATATTATTAGCTACATGAATCGGGACACTTCTACTAAATATATGGTGGTTGGTGACTAAATAACACCCCCCTTTATCCCTCAGAAAAATGTGGGGGTCTAATGGACTACTCTGATCCAATGTGCTATTACTCACATTGACAATGACCGTCTCACGGGGCAAGTTTCTGATGAGGAAGTCAAAGTGGTTGTCTTTGCTATGGGTGCCTATAAAGCACTAGGACCTAATGGTTTCCCCCCGGCCTTCTTTCAAGAATATTGGGATATTCTTTAACCACCCAGACAATAAAAAAACCTAACACTTTATATGTGTGTTTTCCTTTGTTTCTTTTCATTTAATATTTAGTAATGGTATAGAAAATAGAAAAACATATCTAATAATTAAAAATACAATTTCAAGCGACAATATGTAACTAATTTGGGTGATAATGAAGATATCAATAGGGAAAATAAATTCACAAGGATAATTTTATTTTCTAGGTGAAAACCTAACACTTTATATGTTGATTTTCCTTTGTTTCTTTTGTGAGGGTTGAGTGTTAAATTTCATAGGTTAAAACATATGAAAGTATCAATTTTTAATACAATATGAGAAAACAAATAATATTTATGACATATATTTTGGATAGTGTACAAATATTATCACTAATAGATTCAAAACTATTATCAATGATAATCTTTGAGTAGAAGTATATTCAGGGACACTTAATCAACCAAATCCAATGGACTGAAATTAGATAAATAAATATTTAAACAATATTTCCCTCTATATCTAAACAATGTTTTT
>BSBK01012324.1:0-42500 GCA_027943335.1 Chamaecyparis obtusa
AGTTCATACCGTTGACTGCATTGGGGAGTCGTGACTGCAATTGAATTTGAGGCAAAGGTAAGTGATTATTATTTTGTGACTGTGTAAGTTTGAGTTCATTATTATTTGGTGGGGACTAGTTAGTGAACAGTGGTGACCAGGGAGACCTCAGACATGATTTTAGGGCCAATGAAGCATATTTATATATATTATAGTTCTATCGTCACTTCTTCAACAAGTAAACAATTTTTTTGCTTTGGTAGGCTAGTATCCTTTATTTCATTGAAGAATCAAGATGTAAAAAATGAATAAGGGTAAGGCTCCCACATATGGGGAAAGCCAAGAGAGGCCATAAAATGCAGAACCTTATCATCATACTTTGGTCATGGTGTTGAAAATTTTTCTGGCCAAAATCGGGTTGCTACTTCATTACAAGAATATTTTCAAGATTCATAGCCTGAACTTACATGACATATTGAAGAAGTCAGCGAACCTAATATCCAAGATCATGATGAAATTGATGAATATTTTTAGTTAAACACCTAGAGTAGCTATAACAATATAATCAACTTGGATGAGACTAAGAATGTCAGAGAAGATGATGGTGCAGGGAAGAAGAAAAGAAAATACAATTCAATGAATGATAAAGAATCAAAAAAAGATTAGATGTGGGATCTTTCAACGAAATTTCAAGTAGAATGGGTGTCGAAGTATCCTTTCATTGAACCAGTGGACAATCCAATTAAAGGTGACCCTCCAATAGAATGAAGATGTAATATTTGCACCAAGATAAATAAGAAGGAAAGGAGGTTGCAGCCGAAAATTAACACCATAGAGAAGCAGATGGGTAAAGTTTATGAAAAGAAAACCATAGATAGAATTCAAAAAATAGTGATAAGATGATAAAGATGAAGCCTGGTGAATTTAAAGGCTCTATTGAAGTTTGTTTTGGAAAAGCATTGGAAGTAGAACTAATGGGAAAAGATGTTCAGTTAAGTGTTGTCTTTAATATTTTTAGTATAGGGCATCTATGAAAGAGTACCCATCATTGAGTGCTTTATTACACTTTTTGAAAGTTTGTAGCTATCCTAACTGTCACTGGTTAGTAAAAAGTGGATGGGAATGGGAGAGTTGTCTTGTCGAGGTTGAAAAAGAGGATCTAAAGGCAAAAATTACAAAGTCAAATTTTATTACATTGTCTTTAGATGAGGTTACAATAGTAGATAATACTTCCTTGGTATGCATGCATGTTTATACTATACATAATTTTTTCTACCAACCTCATCTACTAACTTTTGCTAAAATGAAGGATAATGCGATCGAAAAAAAATTATTTGAACTAGTAAAGATTTTTCTAATTGAATATGGAGGTATAAATAACATGACGATTGCCAAAAAGTTGGTGTTTGTTGGAGCGAATGGAGCTTCAATAATACATGGCCATAGGAGCGGTCTTTGAAAAGAGATAAAATATTCTTGTGCACCCTATGCTACTCCCATTAATTGCATGGCCCATAGAATGAAGCTAGCTTTTGGAGTTGTCAATAAGCATTCTCTAGTCCAAAAATTAAACTTTTAATCAAAGAGCTCTACCAATGCTTCTATCAAAGTCCAAAATGGTTGAGGGAATTTCAATATTTTACTGAAGGACTAACTGATGGGAACAAGCTTCTTAAGGATAATGATACTAGATGGATCTCTTTGGATGGACCAATGCATCAATTTTTTTTCATAATATTAATTGTTGCTTGGTCTAATTAACTTAAGTCATGAAGAAGAAAGGCTACCAAAATTTCCCATGCTTCTGTGAATGTTAAGTAATGTAGAGACACTCTTAATGTTATAAGGTCTTCTCCCCATGTTTGAGGAATTGAGAAATATAATGAAAAAGGCCTAGATAGCTAGCTAAAAATCACAGATTTGGATAATCCTAATAACTTTTTAAAGATTAGTGCAAATGGGGAGTTATGTGAATAAGTTCAGAGAGTTGAGATACCAATGAACTACTTCTCCAGGTTTGAGTCCAAGGAACCAAGAAAGAACAGGCTAGGAAGTGACTATCAAGTGTTAAAAGGGAAGACTTCACAAAGATTGTTGAGTCTATAACAGATTCTATGTAGAACATTGCCTATGATATTCCCTCACAGATTAGAGAAATATTTTTCTGGAGTCAAACTATTTGAATCCATGGCTATTGTGTTTCCTCGATATTAGAGTATGAACAATTCAAAATATTTTTAAACTAGGCTACTAACTTTGATAGACCATCTTTGCAAAACCAAAGAGTTAAATGGAGTAACTTTAAATGTAATTTTAGATGAATCTTGTTTGAGAGAGAAATCAGGTCATTTTTCAAAGACAATTAGGGATCAATATAATATTATGTGGAACCCCCACGAAGATGGATCAATAATAAGGCTTTCAAAAATCTAGCTAAGAGCGAAATGTTGATTGATTCCATATCAAAATTTTTCAAGGTTGCTGATTTATATATGACCATGATATTGGGGTCGGTGGAGGATTAGAGGGTTTTAAGTTCTTTGGGATTCCTAAAGTCAAAGCTAAGAATCAAACTAGACAAGAATTTGGAAAATCGTTTAAGGCTCTATACATCCAAGTATGAAGTAAATACTTTTCCTTATGAAAGGGCACTTAAATTATGGAGGAAGAAATGTTAGAGAAGAGGGTTGGGAAACATTTCAAACCAAAGTGGGAGTGCTAGAGACAATGATGTCATTGACTCATGTACTAGTAGTGGTATTACTAGTGGTGAACATTAGTTAAGAAGAGGTATGCAGAGTGAAGAAAAGATATAGAAGAACCAAGGAAGCTATAAAGTTGATGGCGATGGATCCAATGATCCTAATAATGATATGATGTGGTAGCTTCAACCATTGTAGAATTAGCAGGTCCAAGGTATTTATCAAAATTTTTTCCTAGAGTGAGTAGTCTACTGTCAGTTTCTATATCTCATCATCAATCATGCATAATTGCATATTCCAAAGTCAAAAACATGAATGTGGTTGATAATGTCATCAAGATTAAATTCTAAAATTAATAATGGTTTTCATTTTCATTATTCAGCTCATATGGAACAAATCTTGTAGATTTTCATTTTATTTTTTTTTGACAACGTAGCAATTCATATATTACAATTCTTAGAAATAGTGATTCTCACTAATTTATTTACAAATATGATACAATGTAGCACTTCATTCATTAATATTAGTAATAACACAACTCTATGATTCTATTTACAAAATTCAATGACTCAAAACCCAATTTCAATTTCATTACCCTTAGCCAATGACCCTT
This sequence comes from Chamaecyparis obtusa, assembly GCA_027943335.1. NCBI lineage: Eukaryota > Viridiplantae > Streptophyta > Pinopsida > Cupressales > Cupressaceae > Chamaecyparis > Chamaecyparis obtusa. The sequence continues at coordinate 3,295 of BSBK01012324.1, forward strand.
AATTCCCTTTTATAGAAACAAGAGAGCAACAATAGCTTAGGTTGATTTTCCTAATGTGAAGTCTCAAAATCAAAATTAGTAATACAACTACAAAATCTCTACAACTGTACATTTCTACATTTGATAGGCCAGTTTAGCAAATTAGCAATAACATCTACTACATTGATCTTGTTCAAAAAACAAAGTTCAAACTTTTTACTTTAAACTCAATTCAAGAAATTAGAAAAAAAATATAGAGATGATTGAAACTAAAAGTACTTTCACGTACTATTATTGATGAGATTAGGATGATTCTATCAGTTTTTTTAGTATGCTCCATTCTGCGTCGGTTGGAAGGTCAATATCTGTCATTTTATAGTAAATGATCTACAACCTCATCAGCCATCCATACTTGGATGAGTGACTTGAAATAAATGATCCTTCCAATATTGCATTCAAATTTGTCAATGTTTTGATGCACTTTGCAATGCCTTCATGAGTTGTGTTCTGAGGAAGATTGCCTAAATTAGATGTCATTGTGTTATCCAAATTTTCTTTGTAAGATTCTCTTCCAACAAAATTCATTGATGAGTTGTTAGGACCAAGACTTGGCAAACCAAGAGTTATCATTTTGGTTATTTTTTATTCATCTTGGCAAGCTTTTTCCCAAATAAGGCTAGAATTTCCTTTCCTTCTATTAGTTTATGATATTTTTGAAAGACAAAGTTTGTATTTATAGATGCATGAACATGGTTATGAATTACCTTTCTTTCCAAATGCCTATCACTAGTTGTGTTGATTTGTTGCAAAATCTTCTTTGCAGTATTCTATCTTTGACAAAATAAAATTGTTCTTCTCAATGTACTCTTTGAGCTTCCCAAAAACATCTCTAATGATTTCATTCAATTCAAACCAATCACACAACCTATCAATACTCACCTTTATTTGCCCCCAAAAGTCTTTTTTATTTATTTTATTGACTATATTATTTACTTGGTCATTCAAGCTATTTTCATAAGTTCTAATTGTATTATTTGCCTTCTTTAGCTCTTCTCTCATTTCTGACAACTGGTGTTCAATATGTTTTTTTTATTTTCTCTACTTTCTCTTCCCACTATTTTTATTTCTCTTCTCACTATTTTTCTTTTACATTCTCATTATCCACTTCTTTATTTAACCTATTATTTGTTTGTGTCGCATTCTCCATGCTTTTGTATAAACTTAATGAAGAGACTTTTTCATGCTCATGTTTTTTATTGTTCTCTTCCAATTTTTCCCTCAGAATTTTTTGTTCTGCATCCACATGTTCTTGTTTTCCAATTGCTTCTTTAGAGGATGAATTTGTATACTTTTCTCTAATTCTTTGCACCTATTATATGTTACTTTCTCCTTTTTCTTTTTATTTGTTAGGTTTTCCTTTAACTTATCTATTGTTCCTTGAAGCTTTCCTTTATCTCTCTCCACCTTTATCACTGAAATCTAGACCACTTGGTTGGTCATTTTTGACACATTTATCTTGTCCAAATTTTTAATTTTGGATAAATCCATTTGGAGGGTGCTAACTTGAAATTCAGATGGATCTAACTAACTCTCTAGTGGATTGTTACCTCTATTGGAAACTGCAATTGAAAGAATTGTTGTATTGTCAATGATGTCAAACCTTAACTGGTAAGACATTTTCTATCTAAGAAAGTACTATATCTATTGATTGGTGAAATGGATTAGGGAAAGGGAGATAACATGAGAACCTAGGGAAAGGTTGAGTTATTTGATACTTCAGTGGGTACTTGATTATTTGGCACATTGATAAGATCATGTATTGTTTATCTAAGTAAGAATAAAGACTAAATAAATTTAGTGCTGACTGAACATCATTTTATACCGAGCGACAGGAAATTACTGAGCAAGATAAAATTAGCTGAGGAAGATAGTTTTTAGAGATGACCGAATCACACAGTGATGACTGAGGAGATGAACAGAGTATTGACCAAGTGTCAGTAATTTATATTTGCATAAAGAATTCAGATTCCTAGCTGACATAGTTAAATTCTTGGGTTATGTAAATTGTTTTGACTTTATTAATTAATTGTATGGAGAATTTAATGCATTGTAGATAATTTTATTATGTATTCAATGAGAAGTTTGAAGATTTATCTAGAAGTAAGGATGAAGAACTTAAATGTTGGAAGGATTTGATAAATTTGACCTAAACCTAAAATCTATGGAGGAGATTAAGTGACAAAAGATGGATCTACCTAAGTGAAGAGTTATAAAGGAAAACCTAATTGTGAGGTTATAGTGTATGCTTAAGTTGTTGATGTTATTGGCTGATAAGTCTAAGCAGAAGGCTGAAGGTTAAGGAGTTGATTAGATTTGTGATTGCTTGAAACAAATTCTAAGGATATCAATGATGGAGATGGAAATGGAACTCAGTCAGTAAATCAAGATATATGTATGAATCAGATGTATTATTTGAAAAGTGAGTTTTATGTTTTTTAGGTAAAAAACTACTCCTAATTTCTAATCATTGTATCAGTCTAAATCCTTTAATGAAGGTTGACCAAACAGTCATTGTTTAAATCTTTTAATCAAGGTGGAATTCTAATGGAATGTGCTTAAATCCTTTAACCAAGTCACTTTTCATAGAGTGTTTAAATCCTTTAATAGGGTCACACCTAGCAGTGTGTTTTTAAACCTTTAACAAGGTTGGCTTTTGATAGAGCTCACTTCAGAAGAGTGAAAATATCAATAACATATTAAAAAGTGGTTTTTACCAAATTGGGTTTCCACTATAAATCCCTATGTTATACTTGTGTGAATGTTTTTATGTGAATGTTTCTATATTCTGTAAGTTAATTACTTTTGGATAGTGGACTACATGTTATATGTTTCTGGTATATATACTTTAGAGACCGACTTATGTTGGTGATTAGATCTGAGATTGTTGAAGTGTTTAAAAGTTCAATTGGTACATCTAGACCTGAGAAAAACTAATTCACCTCCCTCTCTATTGTTCTAAATAATATTAACAATCTCTAGCTAGGGGCATAACAACCATGAACTCCACCATTTCTTTCTTTGGGTCATATGTGGGAAATAACCTATTCGATGCATTTTCTGTATCACAAGCTACAACAACTGCATCGCTCTTCAATGTCTTATTATTTTGTCTATTCCTAATTTTTTATTGTTCAATGTTAGTTACAAAATCATTGTAATGAAAATCAGGGTTTTCTGACACAGTTGAATGTTTGTAAGGTGAAATAGTAATTGTAGTGATGTGCAAGATTCCAAAAATGTTGCATGTGGTTCTCCTAAATCCACCATGAGGATTAGAAACACCCTGACCCATTATAAGCAAATTTTTTGGACTGTTCTGAGGGTTTTTTTTGAAGGTGTGGCAATTGTTGGACTCATAGTCACCATTTTCATTATTTTACTTGTCATAACCTTTTGCTTCTTTACACTACCTTGATCTATGGGATCCACTGATCCCATGTCCACCTATAATGTCCTTTTTGCACCACTAGTACTACCTATGATATCCATACCAGTGGGAGTGGCACTTGATTCAAATTGACTATGAGAGCTTGGAATAGGTGGAACAAGATTTGAAGCTAAAACAAATCAAAGTGCAAGTGTATGAGATTGAGTAGTATTTTTTTTTGGTGAATTTGATTAGTCAAGTTCAAGGCATGGTTTTTACCATATTTTGGTATAATTGGTGGGACAAATGGAGACCAAGGATTTTGTCCTCTGGGACCCAGACCACCCCAACCTAAATAGTCCATTTTTTCTACAATATCTTTCCCTTTGGTATATTTTCCTTTTGTGGACACATCAAATCCACTACTCATTGAAAATACATTAGTGGATGTGGGACTTATAGAATCCTTCTCATACTCATTATGTCGACGATCATCATCGTTGTGATTTACTTCAACTAGATGCTCCTTATTCCACAATTCGCTAAATATTTTATCCTCTTTCACATCATAAAGATCTCTAGAGGTCTTTGGCTAGTTGATATTCTTCATCATTTCCCAAAAAATAATAAATTTTGGTTCAAGTCGAATTACTATCTATACATTCATCCAGTAGGTCTTTTGGAATAGATTTTCTAGATGGTTTCAAACAGCTTTCTAGTAGAAATTGTATGATGTTTTGGGCTCCAGTTTTTCCTTTATGTTTGTGAAATACCATAATTTGTGATGACAATTTTCCTATATTGAAATATTATTTTCAACGGTGTATTTCTCCATCTCTTTTTTGACCTCGTCTCAAGACTCCATGTTTTTAAATTTTTCTGTCAATGGCATACTCTCATGTTGACATTTTCTTGCAGTTTTTTCACATTCCCTCTAAGCTTTGTTCCAATTATGTTGAGTGGGTCATACTCCCAGTGACTGACAACATCAAAGTGAAAAATTTAAAATAAATCATATGCCACTTTGAATCCTCTTCTCTCAAATATGAACCCTCTAAATGAGAAAGGATAGGAAGGAAATATAATTTTATTTTGTTGACCATTAAAGAGTACATATGTGCTCTCCATCTTATGTACATATTCCAATGTAAATACCCTCCCTATCACATGTATTGGAATTTTTTAGGGTTCTACCACTAAATCGTAAAACCTTAACATAGTGTATTCTTCCATGAAGTACCAATCAGCCAATTGTATTTGACTTTTGAGATGAATGCAATCTAAGAATTGAAATGCCTATAATTTTATGATAGAATGGTGCCAAAAAGAAGTCTACAAAATTATTGTAGTTCCTTCTATTATAAATCATCCTTATCTAAGGTTTCCATTCATATATTAGATTTTGGACCTAATTGCAAAGATTATTTGTCTAAAATATTGCATGATGCTTTGCTAAGAGAAGATAGCACAAGTAGGTTGTGAATCTAAATGTCCTTTGTGAACCTCTTTTAATCATTAGTAATTTTTCTTGCATGCAATGAACAATGTTCTCAATAAAATTCTATTTTACTAGTTCATTTTCACAATGAATATGAAAAATCATTTCAAGAATGCTGGCACCCACTTATTTGTTACTATCCAATCCCCCAAAAAATGCTAGCAAGGATATACTATCTAGAACCCATTGGACAAAAATATCATAATCATAAGGAGGATTATGATCTGGATACATACTAGAACTGCTTGTTATTCCTCTGATATATGAATCTCTCTATGTTTCATCTATTTTTTTCATAATCCTCTGCCAACTTTCCCAAGTGAATGTGCAAGATTGAGTTTTTTTGTTCAAACCCTAGGTCCAATAGATTAGCAAATTCACTCTCGGTTATGGACAAAATTTCCTCCTGAGTATTTTATTCACAATCTCTTTTCTATTTTCATCATAATTTTCACCACAGACTGTGAAAATTTTTGGGTAAGGGAATACTTAAGGTAACACCATGTGTGCTGATCCAGTAACCCATGGTGCAATTTTATTTATCGCTGCCTTTACCATGATGTTAAATGTATAAAATTTTGAACCCTTCTATGGATCGTTCCACTTATTTTCAAGTGTAAATCTAATTTCCATTATTCCGTTATATCCATAGAAACAAGATCATAAATATCATGGAATTCATTAGTCAAACCTGGTGTTTTAAGAATATTATGGAAGTCTATTATCTTTGTCTCTTGTATTTTCCTTTTACTCATAATTTTGGCCATCGTGGTATTTACTCAAAGGAAAATTCAAATAATTCTACTCAACTACAATTTACGGGCGTGATTCAAAACTAAACCCTAATTCTAGTTCTACAATCTAAATTGTAAACCATGAGATTTAAAAAATTAAAATGGCAGGACATAGGTGTTTAGGATTTTACTCAGAATTTCAATTTGAGAATACTGTGAGTGGGCAGAGAGATGAGAGACTGTGTTGCATTCCTCACTGTAAAATTTGTAACCCCTTTCTGAATCTCCAATACTAGTTACAACTGAAAAACTTAGATTGAAAACCTAAACAAAAAAATTTGTACAATCATGAATCGTGTTATCTTTTATTGCTTCTTTCTAAAGACTAGTATCTGATGTCACTATGACATGTGTCACTTAACCATTTGACATTAAAAATTCATTCGGAGACCCAAAATTGAGATTATTAGTTATAATATTTATTAAATATTTAGTTTTACTCCAATTTGGATCTTAATTATACTTAGTTGAGTGTTATATCATGACACATGCCTTGTTTCCAAGGGACATTTAAAAAAAGAGGTGATCTATGATCATCCAACATTCGTTGGTAGTCACTATTAGGTGTCGTGGGTCCCATTCAATTTTGTCTTGCTAGTAGTCATCATTGAATGACACTAATCATGTGAGTGGACACGTATCATGATTCTAGAACAGGTTTGCACAAATGGGGTTTCTTTTCTCTTTCGGCCCAAAATACACCATACATTATTATTCTGTGCTCATCCAATGGTTGTTACTAGTCACTTTCAAGTGTCACAGGTTCCATTCACTTGTTCCTTGTCATTAGTCACACGTCATCATCAAATGACGCCAACCTGATTGGACACATATCATGATTCAAGAAGATTTTTGCAAAAATTAGGTTTTATTTCCCCTTCAGCCTAAAATACACTATACGCCATAAATTTATTAAATTTAAATTGAATTATTTTTCATTTACACTAAATTCTAAAACAATGAGCATCGAATAATTTATAATTTTACAATTTTATATCGATAATTAATTGCGTAAAAAGTTCATAGAACTTCGATTAATGGTTATCTTAATTTATGAATTTTAAGGGTAATCAAGAAGCTAATGAAATTTTAAATATTTAGATTTAAAAATTTAAGTACCATTGCTTTCTTATTTATACTGAAACATACTTACATGTATAATACATAGATAAAGCAACTAATTAAAATATGGCAATCATAGAGAAGTCTAAGAATAATTTTTTGTACCCATAAAATGCAAATTGAAATGCACTTACAAAATTTTCATTATTTTTTTCATAAAATTAGTAATTACATTGTCAAGTAAAAAGAAAAACCTACTAGATCAGTGATCATTGGTAGTGGACCACTGCCAGTGGCGTAGTGGTATGATTGTATAAAAAAACCAAAAAATGTGGTATGATTGTACCCAAACAATTAGGATGACGGGCCATGGATAACACTAGTGATTTTCCCTTCCATCTAAGTAGAACTCTCCATAGAGGATTAACTATGAAAATTCATCGAGCCAATCGTATTGCCCCACTTGAGCCTCCACCACGTTAAGAAAAAACCACTTATGGAGAAAATCCCTAGCAATCAGCACCCATTTCCTATGGCGCTTATACTGCCCCACATTCAAGCCCAACAGAAAAGGTTGCATGGCCATATTCTATCCTAGGAGGAGAAGGTTGGGTATTTCACTTGCCCAAGGGATCCCCACCCCTATTTCTAGATCATGACACAGATCATACACCGCATCATGAAGCCCCTAATGTGCATTGTACTCTCCATGGAGGTGCTCATTTTCTATTTAAAACTAATTATGTAATTATTAATACAATTTAACATCTTAAATTGAACTTGGTGTAACTTTTTTGTGTATATTTTAGAGGATACAGAATCATGTCATGCTGAATGAGTGCCGAAGGATGTTCAGACTGATCACCATGTAGATCATGTGGCACATTTAGGTAAAGAAAATCTATGTTTTGTTCTTTTAAATTATTTTTTTGATTTATATTTCTTTTACTTAAATAAATACTTTTAATTCACTAATATAAAATGGTGTGAATTTAACTTGTGAAGTAGTTGTTATTGCAGTGGAGCCCCCTTTAGCGCAGTGGCCTCATGTTCCTAAAAAGATGAGGAGGAGACACGCATTGGAATCAGAATCAGTAGAGGAGGGGAATGAGGAGGACATTGATCTTCCTCTTAGAAATTACATGATTAAAAAAAATAGCAAGAAACCCAAAATGAAATGACTGTAATTAACATTTTTTGCTAATGAAAGAACGTTGTCTGAATGGATGTAATTTTGTACTAGTAATGTTGATGAATGATGTGTTAATGAATTCTTCAGGAATGTTATGTGTTAATGAATTATTCATGAATGTTGTGTGTTAATGAATTTTATGTGTTAATGAATGTTATCATGTGATTATAATGATTGAATGTTATATTTCAAAAATGGATGGATGAATGAATGTTATTAAATGTTAAAGGGGAATTTAGAGTGATGTTAGCAGGGGGAGGGGCCAAATGAGCTTCCACCTTCACGTGGTTGGCCTTGTTTAGTAGAGAATATTAAACTATTCTCGAAACCAAGTGAAGCTCAAACTTTAAAGACATCCTTAGAGTTAATATTGACAACCAATTAGTAAGTCGAAATGAAGTTCTTCATTATAGGTACCTTTTTAGTTTTTAAAGCACAATGTCATGTTTTAATATTGTGTAGTTTTTTTCTTAAGTCAAAGTATTCTTTTACTATAAGAACATAATTTATGACCATTCTAGTAACTATTCTAACATCACTTTATGACAAATCCTATTTTGGCAAAGATGGCGATAAGTGGTGCTATCTATTCCTTGGGAGATTGAATTGCACAGGTCTGTATCTCAAAATCATTTGCATGTGGCAGAAATGCATATGTACAACCATTTTATACTACATTTAAAAATATTGATGACACTCTAGACACAAAATAATGCTCATGATGTTGACTTGACAGTGCTATGAAGGCAAACCAATTTTTGAATTTGATCGAGCCCGGATGTTCAGATCTGGTCTCCTTGGATTTAGTCTTCATGGTTCTTTGTCTCATTATTACTATCATCCTAGTGAGGTAACACCTTTGCCTTCTTTCTTAGTCTCTTACAATTCATACTTGTTTAATTTGAATAATTTTTTAGTTCCTTGCAAAAAGGGTATGATAAATAAATATGGTTATACAGGCTCTATTTCCTTTACTTGAACTTGATGTTACGATTTATCATTTGACATTTTAATATTTTGATGTTGAACTTGAAGCCTATAATGATACGATGGTATGATCATGATGCTATGATTACAAGTTTAAGGTGTTTTTGTTTTTTATATGATATTATGTGACATTCTAATCTGGATTCATGCTTATAGCCTATATCCATTCATAATGTTTCTCCAAATCATCCCTTTGTTGCTGCATGTTTGCTATCAATTTGTCTGCCATCTTCTATTGATATTATGGAGATAAGTAAGATCAAGGTTCATGAACTTCTAGAGCTTACTTTCTCCATGTGGACCTTGTGTGAGTAGACATGCAAAATTTGAAGAAGGATTTAGATGAGCAACTCCAATACCACTAGGATTTGATAGATAATAATGAGGTGTTGTGATGCTATTGACTTGAGGCCAAGTTGTGCTTGAAGGAAAACACACTCAAATGAATTCACATTTGTTATAAACAAAAATGAATATCATCTCCCTAAAATCCCCTTTATTTCCCTTTGCATGGGTGAGCTTTGATACTGTAAAAAAGAATTATGTTGACCTCAAGTTCACTATTTTAGTGGTTTTCATTTTATCTATTCAAGCCATATACACTTTTGGAAGCATCTTGCTTAGATTTGAGTGAAGATAGATAATTTTTGTTCACCTATTGAAGCAACTAGGGTTACTCTAATTTTTTGATTTGAAGCTATAGGCAGCGTATATGCTTCATGTCAATTTTGAAGAAGTGGCAACTAGTATTCTGTAGATTATGAATAATTTGGCTCACTTGAATCTTACTGTTGTACAAAGTATGCTGGTGAGTTGTGTACTATTTTGAGTAACTAATCAACTAAAATATTCAATGTTTCTTTACTCTTCTAAAGACATTTATTTATCATCTTGTAGAAATTATCTTCTTTATTATTTGGATTTGATTATTTCATCGCCGTTTAACATATTTTAATAGCTATGATGAATTAAATATTGTTAGGCTTCCATGTATACTAGGGTGGTCCCACAATAGTGACTCCCACTTTTTGACCAAATTTGACACAGAGATCACAATTTTGAGAAAAAATCTTACTTTCAAACACATGTTGCTGCAAAACTATTAGGAATTTGAAGATGATGTAAACTAGAGTCTTTTAGATTTTTGTTTCTAGCTTTTAAATATATTTAAAAATAAAAAAAAACATTTAAATTCATTTTTCCTTCTCCTTCTAAAAATGGTTTGCATGAAAAAACTATGTTTTTAAGGAGGTACTGTCACTTGGATTAGCATAACTTTTTTTTAAAATATGATAATGATGTAATTCTTTTGAGATTATATTTTTAACTTCAATATCTAAAGGATGCAATTGGTTTTATTCATTTTGGATCAATATTTCATAGTTTATTACATTTTAAAGTGATAGTAACTGTAATTTAGACATGAGGTCACTTGGATCACTCTAACTTGATCTAGTTATATGGAAATATATATATATATATATATATATATATATATATATATATATATATATATATATATATATATATATATATATATATATATATATATATATATATATATATATATATATATATATATATATATATATATATATATATATATATATATATATATATATATATATATATATATATATATATATATATATATATATATATATATTAATAGAAAAGTAACACAAATACGCTTTTCCTACGTATTTTTCATAAATTTTTTTTTATCATTTACTATTTTTCTCGAAGTCGTGAAGAGACAGGTTGTTGAATGACCAAACAACCTATGTTTAGTTAAAGTAATATTTAAAAGTGATAATGAACTCAATATGTATTAAAATTATATTCATTAGAAATCTTATTCTGAATAGCATATTTTGACATCATTTGTTTGAAAAAATCATCTTGTTTAGTCCTGGTTTCAGGCCCCAGAAGACCATTTCTCTGCAGTTGAGTTGTTTTCTAAGAGCAATTTTTTGTTTTTTTTGGCTTCGTGCGAAGACAGTCTTCACACGAAGCCACCCGAGGGTCTTCGTGCGAAGACCCCTTGCATGAAGCCCCCTGAGTGAAAATTCCGGTGGCCAAAATTTTTCTCAGGGGTACTTCGCATGAAGTATCCTAGTCGGCCATTAGAATATTTTTAAAATTTTTTTTGAAAATGGTATAAAAGTAAAATTTTTCATTTCTATTTTACATCAAATCGCAATTAATAAATTAGTTATTGAAGGCATTTTTTGAAGAAGGAATTTTTATTGATGATCTTGTGGAAGAAATTTTTTGGAGCTCGAAGAAATGGGGAACAAGAAGGGAAGACAAAGTAAATCTTCTAGAAAAAGGTCACCTGATACTGAACAAAGAAATTGTGAAGCTGGATTGGCATATTATCATAAAACTAAAGAAGCTGAAAGACAAGCTGAAGTAGGAGGGTCAAGTCAAGTCGAAGAATTGCACATTGAAGAAGGGTCAGAATTACTCCCTAGAGAGGCTCAAACAATTGATGTTGGAGAAGGGTCAACATCACGTGCTCCTACTGGTATGGATGAACTTTTAAGTTTAGCTCAAAGTGTAAAGAAAAATATTAGTTATACAAACTTAGATCATTTACTTACAATGAATGTGGACACTTTGAGATCACTTGCTAATGCTCAACAATTAAGTCTTGCTAAGAAGAGATCAATGAAAATGATAGCAAGAGAAATATTGGGTAAATTTGATAATTTTGAAACACTTGAACAAGCTCAATTGCTTTCACTTATACTTATAGACAAAAAGTTGGAAGGGGCATTAAAATTATTAAGTATAGACACATCATCAAAGAAGATAAAAGTTATTGACATGCAAACTTATATGATTGAAAATCTTAAGAAAGGTTTCAACCAGTTAGGGAAGCAATCTCAGATTATAGATAAGTCCATTACAAGAAAAGTTATGTTGACATCCACTCTAGGTAACAATATGAGACGAAAAAGAAATATATCTTCAGTTTCATCTCACATTGGTTTTAATAGGAAAACAATATCATGATATGTTAATAAGAGAATACTTTTGGATGATAGCACCTTGGAAGGAAATTGGGCAATCATGTGTAGAGCTCCTCGTTCTGATAGGATTGATGAAGAAACAAAAAATTTGATCACATCATTTTTGAATGATAATACACATCCTTCATCAAACACTATAGATGTTATCAAACATAGAATTTCAGCTAATCAATATGAATATCATATGAAACATTGGTTGGACACAACACAACATGAAATATATGTGTCATTTTGTGTTGGAAATATTCAAGACTATCTAGGTTACTGAGAGGGGAGGGGTGAATTAGTAACTTCAAAACTTTTAATAGATTCAGATCTTAGTAATATTAGATTGATAATCTGACTACATGCATGAGTAACAGAAAGAATAAAACATTCATAACACTTAGAACACAGAGATTTGGTGACCCAGAAACCTTCCAAGTAGAAAGTAAAACTGGGGTGGGGATGATACCCACAAAACTTCAATACTGCATTATAAAGTTTGCCGGTTAAGGCTTATAATGATCACTTCTAATGATCTGACCTATTAGGAGAAATAAGGACTGCTAGGTCCACCTTGTTAGAGGATTTACAAACATACAATGAAATATGCACTTGGTTAAGAGATTTTACAAAGACTGTTAAGTCTACCTAGTTAAAGGATTTCAAGCTGATTCACCTGTTAGAATGAAATAGTAGATCTCTTACTTGTAACTGTACTTGCTGATTGAGATTCTCTGATGTACTGATCACCTTCTATGATGGATACATCTTTGCTGCTTCATATACTACTGTAGCCCTTTGTAATTCGCTTATCTCTGCCTTTCTTTTTTCATACTTCTCTGTTTCTTCTTTTGGATATGACATAAAACATTGTTTATATATCAATCCAAGTCAATTCCAAAACAATTACAAAGTCGGCTCTTAAACAAGTAAACACAAATATTATTGAGTCGGCCCAAATATAGTTACACAGTTACTACAAACTAACTCGGTGACTTTCTGATACTCGGTGTCCACTACGTTACTCGGCATCATCATGCACTCAGTAGAAGTGGAGACTCAGTCCATACTAACCACTCGGTCATAGTTTTGAACTCAGTAAATATTGGAGACTCGGTAGATACAGTATTACTCGGTAGAAATTGAATTTCCTGTTTAACCATGCAGCACTTGGTAAACACTGTGAAACTTTGCGAGCTCGGTATGCATTGTTATGCTCAGTATGCTCTGCTCAGTAAGCTCTATTCTACTCAGTATGCTCTATTCTACTTGGTATGCACTGTTCTGCTCGGTATGTACTATTCTGCTCGGTATGCTCTACTTGGTAAGCTCTGTTCTTCTCGGTATGCTCTGTTCTGCTTAGTATGTACTATTTTGTAAGCTCTGTTCAGAATAAGTGTTGTCACTAATGACAATCATGCTTAATGCCAACAATCTCCCCCTTTGGCATTAGTGAATACAACACTTATTGCCAAAACTTATATACAAGAATCATGCTGAATCTTTTTTTGATTTTTCAAAATTTATCTTTGTCAAACTGCTGTTTATATATTTCTCTCCCTTTCTTATTACACACCTTAATCTTATACACTTTCTCCTATACATTTTCTCCCCCTTTTTGACAATAAAGCCAAAGGTGTATATACAAGTATTTTACAAGGAGAATCCAAAATGTGAAAGAAAATTAGAATGTACCTTTAAGATTAGTGCCAGAGTTCTGTCCCAATTCTCTTGCAAAATCTTGCATGTTTGGAGTGTAATTTGGACTTCTGCAGTGAGTTCAATCATGTGATCTTCAATGGAAAATTGATTGTCATGGAGTAATGCTTTTGAGTGAACAATGCATTTTTGCATTATGTGCATGATGGGAAGGATCATGTTCTGAATATCTAGCAGTGTTGACGGAATCTTTGTATCCTCTTTTAATAGTTCCGACTGCCTATTTGATAGGAATGTGATTTTCATATGATGTGCAGAGCTTGAACTAGGTTCAAGTTGCAACTTCTATACACTGTCCTTCAGATCCTCATCCATCTTATTCAGTTTATCCTTGACTTCCTTAGTGAACTCGGCAACATTATACAACTTAGCAAAAAGTGAGGTAACATTGGAATAGGACTCAATATCTGTCAAAACTGAAGATAATTCTACCTGATTAATAGCTATATGCTGAGCAACATGCTCAAGCACTTTATTGTCAAACTTCTTCTCAGCTTTCTCAAGAATCTTTTGTGAAGTAGAGGAATCCTCATGGAGCTTCTTTACTGCCTCAGCTAACTGTAACAAAATATGTTGAGAGGAATCAACTTTAATACCTAATGCTTCTGACAAAATATCCTTTGCATCCTCAATAATTTTATATTCCTTGTCCCTTTCTTCTTTTAGTTTCTTCTGCTTTGCTTTCTTCTGGAGGAGTTCACCAATGTTTTGCATTTGGTCTGCTGTAAGATTTGCAAAGTCTAATTTTGGAATCTCTATCTCCTCATCTAAGTCTATATCCTCTTCTACATTCTTACTCAAAAATATTGTACTCGGTTGAGCCTTAGGATCAACTGTTATTGCACTTAATGCCTTTGTAGAAGTTATTGTAGACATTGTAGGACTAGCTATGAAAAATGATAAACTACCGACTGGTGTACTTGAAGGGCTCAAAACTGAAGTATTCACAATTGTAGAATCAAAAACTGAAGTACTTGCTGAAGTATCCAAAACTGAAGTACTTACTGCTGGAAAACTTGATATGGAAGTAGGTACTAAAGTAGATACAGGAGACTGCAGCTTAGTAAAAGAGGTGGTAGCCATTTCTGTCGATGGTACATTGAGTTGTGCTAGTGATGATTTGACATTTGATGTATCTGTGGAAGTTGTCACAATCATACTTGAAGTTATCTTCGTGCTAGGTGTAGCAACTTTTGCTGGAGAGTGAGGAAGTGAGGTAATGACTTATGCAGCTATCTGAACAATATTATCTTCCTCATCACTTTTCTTGTCTACCTCGGTATCTTCTTCATGTTCATCACTGTCATCATTGATATCCTTGATTATCACAGTTTCGATACTCAGTTTGTGAAGATTATAGATGTTTTTCCATGTGGTAGTGGCACTCTTCACAACTGACTCAATATCTTTGATCAAAATCAAGCAACTATTGAATTTGAGTGTCAACTTATTTTCATTATCTATCGATGCCTTATTAATTTTAGCATTTTTCAAACTTGGCATTAATTGCCTCAAGGTTTGAGCATAGATGTCCTTGACAGTTTGTCTTGCATTGGACCATCTCAACTTAATTTTACTTAGCAGACTTCCTGGGATTTGAGAAGCTATCTCTTCAGGTGAGTATTTCCATTTTCCTATTTTCTCAATAACAACATCTTCAATTTCCTACTGCTCTTCCTCAGATCTGATTTCATATTTGAGAGATTTGAAGTTTGCAATTCCAGATCCTTCTCTCAAATCCTTGATCTTTTCTTTTAATGAAGGAGGAGGCCTTTTGAATACTATTTCTTCACTTTCTTTGCCTGCCTTGCCTCTTGCACTCCTTCTTGTAAATACTGTAGAGGGTTGCTTGGGTGCCTTGGTGATAATTACTTTTCCTTTCTTCTTTGCTGGTTCTTGTTCTTCTTCCTCCTCATCTGTTTTCTCTTCTTCTTCTTCAAGGTCCTCTTCTTTTTCCTTGGTTGACATTAGAGTTGTGCTAGCTTGTATTTTGGCCATCCTCTTTCTTCCTTTTTTAACCACCTGTGGAAGCTTTATACTAAGCTCAATTCTCTCCTTAGCTTCTTCATATGTCCCAAAATATGGTGCCTTTGGATTAACAAGTTGATTAATTAGGGCTTCAATAATATCCTTGGTTTCATCAATATTTATCTCATAGGGAAGAGGTTTCACATGTACAATCCTTGGTTTTGCTGCCTGTATATATAGATTATCACAGTCCACCATGAAACAAATATCATCTTTGTAATCTTCCACCAATTTCTGTGGAATCCAGAATCTATTGTTCATTTTCTCTTTAAATGATTTAAAATAGTTATCCATTATGCTTTCAAAATTGTCACCCATTTCTGAAATGTATTCATTCATCTGATAAAGAACCGACACATCTTTTCTCCATACTACTGTGCCTTTTGATGGGAAAAAATTTTGAGCATAGAAAAATAAACAAACCAATAGTGAGCCAAACTTACGTGGATTGTTCTTTGAGGTTTGGATGCTATCCATGTTCTTGTTGAACTGTTTCAACAAAAGATCTGCTAGGTCAAATGACAGATTGTTCTTCACAATTTAATACGCTAGGTCAACTACTTCACACGGAACACTGTTCTGCCGACTTGAACTATATATCTTGTGAGCTATGATATGTATACCAAACTTCAATTTTGCATCAGTAATTCTACTTATCTTCATACCTCTACCATCCCACTTGGCTAGGGTTTTCTCTTCTAGTTCTGAGAGACCTAGGGTTTTTGTAGATTTTTCCTTGTCGAGCATGGGAAGACCAGTGATTCGGTGAATCATCTTCTTCGTAATCTCTACTGGTTGCTCAAGCCATATTTTACCTTCATGTACTCAACTGAGGATATATCTGACCCATTTTATCTAAAATCTCTGAGGCAAGTGTGTGATGTGAACTAAACCCTTATCTTCCAAATGTTGATGCTCCGGTTTGAGAACACCATCAACACACAATTCCTCATGAATAGTATCTATCTATAGGGTTCCAAGCTCTTGAATTGTACACTTAAAATGACTATGAATATCGTTAATAAGGAGTACCTTAGGAGGGATCCAAGATTGAGCTCCACTTGGGTCTAGGGTTCTGGCAACTGCAGGCATGAGTTTGAAATCTGGTGCTTTCCATTCTCCATGAACCAACATTTCTGAACCTTTCTTCACTTTAGCGCTGGATGATGCCATGGTAGCTTGGTGAACACAGTAAATTCTTCGAGGAAAGAGAATATCTTGCTGAAATATGCTTCAAAATGCTTGATTGCACTAGGATACTTTTGTTCACGGTGAATAGTGAACTTGATTTCACTCCTTTTGTTAAAACTTTGCCATTAATGCTCAGTATGAATTAGGGTATTGAATTAGACAGGTTTTCATCCACTATGAATTAATTGCTCGGTGAAGACTTCGCAACTTGGTGATCATACGAGTTCATGCTTCTCTAACCTTACTCGGTAACCAAATGAAGTTAGGTTACTCCCGACCTTGCTCGGTGGTAACTAATACCAACCTTTTTGTGATCCTATTGTATTTTGCATAATGATTTGGATTTGTCTTCCTTTCAGTTCAGGAACTATTTTGAAATATGTCTATGAAGATACAGTTCCAGTGCTTTCTTGGAGACTAGTTAGAGTTCATAGAGCCACTCCCTTCATGAGTGACTTCAGGATTGGTTTGCTCGGTAGGTTTAGGAATCCACTTCTGTCTCATCTGCTTCCTAATGCTATTTGCTTTTTCCTTCTATCTATCTTCAACTTCGCTAGCATTCATGCAATTTTTTGCTATATGACCAAGTTTAGTGCATTTATAACATCTTATGGTAGAATCCCTTTTTCTCAAGTGGTGCCTTACACAATTCATGCCAATGTGTCCATATTCTCCACAGTAATGACATCTACACCAAGTGTTGTAATCCCAACCAAACATTGCTTTAATAATTTGTTCCCCTGGATTGGGTGTTTTAGTTCTGTATTCTGATGCCTTATGACCTTGTTTGCTACATTTGTGACATTTGCCTTTAAATCTTGGTTTCTCCTTGTATTCATTTGCTTTATGACCAAGCTGATTGCAATTGTAGCATTTTTCATTGAATTTTTCTTTTCCATTGCTCCAACATTTGTTTGAAGTATGACCAATTTTGCCACAGTGATTACAGGTAGCTTTCTAATTCTTTTGAGTACCTTGTTTGGAGGATTCACCTTCCTCTTTGTATCCAAGTCCTACTTTTCCTTTTTGCCTATGAAGGTTTCTTTCATACACTTGATTCATATCTTCTTGAGATTTCAACATTCTCTCATTGATTTTCCTTTCAGCATCTAGCTCACTCATCACTCTTAAATTGATTTGCTTTTTAGATCTCATCTCTTCTCTCACTCAATAAGATTTTCTAGCTGAAGGGTTTTGTTCTAGATTTCATTGTTCTTTCTATCTATTTCATCTTTCATCTTGTTTCTTTGTTCTAAGACTTCACAGAATCTTGTTGACTGAATTTCTTGTTCTCTTTTCAATTTTCTCACTTCTTCTTGCAGAGATCCACTCTTTTCTAGAAGTTCTTTGATTGCATTATTTTCTTCATCTGAGCTGCTTGAAGGGAAAAAGTCTTCAATATTTTCTTCAACATACTGATGGTCATTGGTCTGATTTTCAAGTTCCTTCCTTCTTTTTAGGGAAAGGGAAAGATGCTCTCTTGCTTCTTTGAGTTGAGTCAGGGCCATTTCTAGATCTAGCTTTTCATTCTCAATTACTTTGTTCAGTATGAATATCTCCATTGTCCTGAATCTTTTCTCAAGCTGTCAAACTTTATTCTGAGATCCACTGAGCTCTGATACCAATTGTTGGAAATATTCAAGACTATCTAGGTTACTGAGAGGGGAGAGGTGAATCAGTAACTTCAAAACTTTTAATAGATTCAGATGTTAGTAATATTAGATTGATAATCTGACTACATGCATGAGTAACAAAAAGAATAAAACATTCATAACACTTAGAACATAGAGATTTGGTGACCCAAAAACCTTCCAAGTAGAAAGTAAAACTGGGGTGGGGATGATACCCACAAAACTTCAATACTGTAGTATAAAGTTTGCCTGTTAAGGCTTACAATGATCACTTCTAATGATCTGCCCTATTAGGAGCAATAAGGACTGCTAGGTCCACCTTGTTAGAGGATTTACAAACATACAATGAAGTATGCACTCGGTTAAGAGATTTTACAAAGACTGTTAAGTCTACCCGGTTAAAGGATTTCAAGATGATTCACCTGTTAGGATGAAATAGTAGATCTCTTACTTGCAACTGTACTTGCTGATTGAGATTCTCTGATGTACTAATCACCTTCTATGATGGATAGATCTCTGCTGCTTCATATACTACTATAGCCCTTTGTAATTCTCTTATCTCTGCCTTTCTTTTTTCATACTTCTCTGTTTCTTCTTTTGGATATGACATAAAACATTGTTTATATATCAATCCAAGTTAATTCCAAAATAATTACAAAGTCAGCTCTTAAACAAGTAAACACAAATATTACTGAGTCAGCCCAAATATAGTTACACGGTTACTACAAACTAACTCGGTGACTTTCTGATACTCGGTGCCCACTGCATTACTTGGCATCATCATGCACTCGGTAAAAGTGGAGGCTCGTTCCATACTAACCACTTGGTCATAGTTTCAAACTTGGTAAATACTGGAGACTCGGTAGATACAGTGTTACTCAGTAGAAACTAAATTTCCTATTTAACCATGCAGCACTCTGTAAACACTATGAAACTTTGCGAGCTCAGTATGCACTATTCTGCTTGGTATGCTCTGCTCGGTAAGCTCTGTTCTACTCGGTATGCTCTATTCTGGTTGGTATGCACTGTTCTTCTCGGTATGTACTGTTCTTCTCTGTATGCTCTACTCGATAAGCTCTGTTCTGCTCGGTATGCTCTGTTCTGCTCGGTATGTACTGTTCTGTAAGCTTTGTTCAGAATAAGTGTTTTCACTAATGACAATCATGCTTAATGCCAACACTTTTGTAGTTCAAATCCTAATATAAAGATTGGGCAAACATTGTTTGGAAGATTGAAGCCATATTATATCGGGACAAACAAAGTGTTTGAAACTTGTTGTTGTCATTATTATATTGAATTTGATCTCCACTATCAAGTTTTTTGAAAGTTTGTAGAAGACACTTATGGTTTTGAAAAGACTCCTCCTACTAGACGAAGTGAGTTCATCTCATCCATTTTATGTGACAAAAGACATGATGTAGTTGGACAAATAAATTGCATAGAAGGAATATGCCAAACATGTGTCGATTTGTCTCTTTTTCCTTTGAAAAATGAAGATATTGATGTAACAAATATGGTAAATTGCAAGAGTTACAAATATGTAAAGAATGAAACAAAATTTGGGAGAGAATAAAAAAGGTTAGAATATGTTGAAAAGGAGATAAATGTTGGAGTTTTTATGGAAAATTTTTAAAAATTGATTCAACCCTACATTCATCATGCTTTTTTTGCAAAGTGGAAAGCACAACAATTTCAAACACTGAGAGACAATTTCCCACTTGGAACTATTGTATCAGTTGTTGATTTTACAGAAAATTATTCTTTTGTTCATCAAAAAGCAATTCAGTTAGAATACTATTTTTTAGAGAAAATTACTATTATGGTACATGTGTGCTATCGACACACACAATTAGATTTGGATGGTATTGAGAGAACATTTGAAGCATAGGTCATCAAGAAGGAATATCATTTTTATATAAGTGATGATAGAGAGCATGACATTCATTATGTGGAACACTGCTTCAAGATGTTTTTTGCAAATGTGAAAGAAAGAGGTATAAAAATTGATAAACATTATGTTTGGTCAGATGGATGTGCTGCGCAATTTAAATCATCAAGACCATTTTATGCACTATGTAGATATCATTGTAATGAAAACATACCACATGTCTGGAGTTTCCATGAGAGTGGACATGGAAAAGTTGAACATGATGGTGCCAGAGCTTGCATCAAATGTGCTATACGAAAGTATTAAATGAATTATAAGGGAGTGCATAAAAAAATGCACATGATGTGGTTGAATGGTGCAAGACACATTTCACACCAAATGAGAATGACGCATCATCAGGATTGACTCAGGCGGTGCCATATAGAAAATTTTGGGAGATAAAAGGTATGCACACATTTTTTAATTATTTGAAAGTATTTAAAAATTTAATGATATTTTTTATTCAAATTATATTTATATAGAATGTATTAAATATATGTGCATTTGTTCAGGTGTGGATAGAAAAATTATGTATGGTTGCAATAGGATAGAAAAGACACAATCTTTGCATTCAGTTATGAGTACGAATTGTCGCAATTGGATGTTGAACACTAGGGACTACTCATGCTTTTGTTGTCACTGCATTGCTGACAATTATGAGGAATGTATCAATCAAGATCGTGGATATGTGGGTGCATGGAATCTAGTGCCACTAGTTGTTACTGATACATTTGATAGAGAAGAAGATGAAAACTTTGATGATGTTCCTTTGATTTCTATTGATTATGATCATATCTCAGGATTGGTCAAAATTGGTAAGTATATATAAATTTCACATTATATGGTACACTGAGTTGCACATGTATAGATCATGTAGATATAGATAGATCTATAGATTGAACTAAGTATTTATTTTAAGATCTCACACACGTATATATAGAAAAATCTATTGTGCAGGAGATGTCTTTGCAGTGATTGCTGAGAGTGGAAATGTAGAAGGAGTTGATTATTATTTACTGCATTGTACTATAGAGAGGATGAAGTTACTTGAACCTGAAGAAAGCGATGGAATGTTGTTCCCCATAGGTTTGTATATCTAGTTTACATCAATATATTGAACTCAATTTTTAAATTTTAAATTTCAACCTTTTAACAAAATTCAAATTGAGTTTGTTTAAATTTATATATTCTTAAAATATGTGATTTGTAGGTTTAGTTGTTTTAGAGGGAGCATATTTCAAACAAATCAAAGTAATTCAACATGGTATTCATTTTGTTGATTATGAACCAGACAATAAGGTTTTCCAATATGGTCACCTAGTAGTTTCCACATCCATTTGTCTTCATATAGTTAAATCTCAACGTGGAGGTTGTAAGTGGAGACTAGATAGTGAGGATCATGAGAGAATATTACAGGTTCTCCATGAAAGGTCTGAACCACTTGAGTTGGTCTAAAAATTTTAATACATGTATACTTATTTGTTATGTTGGGACCTATTTGATATCTATGGATTAAATTTCATTATACTTTGTTTATATATTTAAACATATGATAGGCTATAATTTGTTGATATATGATGACCCTATTTGATGGTTCAATGGTTTTAATATATAAAATTTTATAAGTATACTTTGATTATTCAATGATTTTTATAGATTTCATGTTAGTTAAAGATTTTATGTATGCTTGAAATTAGTTATATTACTTATGACATGTGTTAGTTCTAGAATTAGTTAGAATATAGTTATTATCCATTAGTTACATGTATTAACTAGTTATCTTTTATGATATTAATTATAGATCACAGGTTAAGACCTCCCCTTAAGACACTAAAAAATGATGAAATTAGTTATATTACAAGTATGACATGTGTTAACTTTGTAGAGTTAGTTAGAATAGTTATTATGGACATTAGTTACATGTATTAACTAGTTATCTTTTATGATATTAATTATAGATCCCAAGTTAAGACCTCCCCTTAAGACACTAAAAAATGATGAAATTAGTTATCATATCATCTAAATAAATCATCTAATCAAATAAAATCATAGATCATCTAATCAAATATCATATATCATCTTTCAAACAAATCAAACTAATATCATCTAATCGAATAAAACCATCTAATCCAATTATATATATCATCTAATCTTGAATAAAATCATCTAGTCAAATCATATATCATATAGATCATCTAATCAAATAAAATCATATCATCTAATGGAATAAAACCATCTAATATAATCATATATCATCTAATAAAAAAAATCATATCATCTAATCGAATTCAATAATCTAATCTAATCATATCATGTAATGGAATAAAACCATCTAATCTAATCATATCATCTAATCGAATAAAACTATCTAATCTAATCATATATATCAAGTACATGTGTCTCATATCATATCAAGTAAATGTGTCTCATATCATATAATCTAAGCATAGATCATCTAATCAAATATATGTATGTCTCGAATCATAAACTGAGTCTCAAATAAAATATATGTTCAACATGTCCTAAACTAGGGAGTCATCTAGGCACATATGAATAGAGTGACCCTCTGAGTGACTACCATGAGCATCCTCTGACTATGAGATAGAAACTGAGCCCTGTGAATATAAATGCATGTATATATGATAATAATCTAAAATAATTAAAATCTTATAAATGCATATTTAAACTTACATATTTTTAAAACATACCTGAGCACTAGTAGGTGTATCATCTGCTTGTAAAGTAGTGACTGACTCTTGTAAAGTAGCGAACCACCACTAGTGGCAACATCCACCTGACCTAACCCACACAACTCCTCATCAAAAGCATCTAGGCCCTCACTGGTGATGCATACATCTCCAATCTCTATACCGGGCTCTGCAGCTGTAGAGTGATCTGTGGATGCACAGTGCTCTGCACTATGTTGTTACTGACAAGTAGATGGTGCATCATGTGTTGGTGGAACTACAGGACCCCGTGCAAGTGAAATGTACTCCCTGATTGAATGTATAGGGATCCCCTACGAGTCGGCAATATGATAATAGGCCTGCATGAGATCCTCCAAAAAGTAAAGGGCCATATCTAAAGTAGTCTGATAACCAGACAATGCTTGTATCTCTCCAAGCATAGGAAGACCAGTAGCTCTATATGTCTCATCACTCACATGTGCAACACTACTAGATGAAGCCTCAGAAGATGATCTGGCTCTACTCAGTCTAGTCAAAATGTATCTACCCACTAAATCAGAACTAATTGATGTGGCTGTAGAAGAAATCTATCCTATGCTATCCAGAACTCCTCTCTAAGAAGAAATGATGACCCTATCTGTAGTAGTAGCCATCGTCGGTGTCACTTCCAGACTCCTCTCTCCAACTAGCTATCTATGAGGCTGCACAACTCGACCAGCCCTATGATACTGATCATGGTTTGCAACCCTTCCCAACCCCTGACCATAAAAAGGTGGGATATCAAAATAGTTGACCCTGAGTCCCAAACAGAACTTAGCGTACAACTGCTATGCAAAGTATAATGGAATTTGGTCATTATTTGGATAACAACCATGGTCTGCAAGATGTTGAGGGTAAATCATACAAGCAATCTGAGAGATCACACAGTGTGTGACCTGATATGCCCTCACCACTCTCATGTGCTCATAATGTGGGAACATATCTCATTTGATGATTTCCTTGGAGACAAGGCTCTGAACCGTCGCTAAGGAAACATCACCCGATATCTCCTCCCTCAACTCTTGAAAAATGGCCTCAATTGCCTGAGGTGTAAATGAAGTGTGGGCCCTCAATCTACTAGTCATAGACTCTAAACTAGTCAATATAGTAGGACATGTGTCTTTGTATATACCATATCCACTAGATCTACTGATAGCCTGTTTAAGTCTAGCTATCTCCGTGTCAACCATGTGGAAAATAGTATGAATGTCAGGAGTCTGAGGTGCACCCTGAGCGGCCATCTAGATGTACATCACATGTGAAAGAGCTAAGTGTTAATAATTAAGCACTTGATTACAACATTATAACTACATGTAAAATGGAAACAAATACACTTGGTCCTAAGGTATAGATAAGACATCAATGGGTCATAGGACATCCTAGTATGTATTAATGAAACCTAACATGTACATAAATGGGTCATAGGACTAACTTTAATATTTACTAAAAATGCATTCACATAAGGGGTCATGGGTAACATAAGTAGTCATAGCTCATGTCTTAAGGAGTCGTGGGTAACATAAGTGGTCTTATTAGGTCTTAAGAGTCCTAAGACACATACTAATTAGGTCTTAAGGGGTCATAAACTTATAATAAGAGGTCTTAAGAGGTCATAGGTAACATAAGAGGTTCTAACGTATAGATAATCTAGGACTATAAAGTATCTTAAGGGGTCGTGGGTTATATAAGTTGTCTGAAACTATCTTAAGGAGTCGTGGGTTATATAAGTTGTCCTAGACTATCTAGTTAGGTCTATAAGTAGAGAAACAACTTAAACATGTATACCTTATTTCCTATTATGACCTAATGTGAACTATTAGGATAGGTAATATGACCTAGAGTGTCTTAAGGGGTTGTGGGTAATGTAAGTCCAGTCCTTGATTGTCTTAAGGGGTCGTACATAACATAATAGGTCCTAAGGTATAGATAAGAGTCATGGAGTGTCTTAAGGGGTCGTGGGTAACATAAGTGGTCCTAGAGTCATATTTGGTTCTAATTGAGTCTAATTAGACCTCCTAAATGGTTATAATTGATTCTAATTGAGTCATAATTGGTCCTAGTACAGTTAGGTCTAGTTAAGTCTAATAGGTCCTAAATTTTGGTCCTAATAGGTCCTAATTGGTCTAGTTACCTATCTAATTGGTCATAACAGGTCCTAATATATCTAATTGGTCAGACTAATGTTGGTTAAAGACCTAATACATGTCTAATTGGTCCTAATAGGTCCTAGTTAGGTCTAATTGGTCCTAACAGGTCTAGTTAGGTCTACTTGGTCCTAATAGGTCTAGTTAGGTCTATAAGTAGAGAAACAACTTAAAGATGTATACCTTATTTCCTAGAATGTGACCTAATGTGACCTCTTAGGATAGGTAATATGACCTAGAGTGTCTTAAGGGGTCATGGGTAATGTAAGTCTAGTCCTTGATTGTCTTAAGGGGTTGTAGGTAACATAAGAGGTCCTAAGGTATAGATAAGAGTCATGGAGTGTCTTAAGGAGTCATGGGTAACATAAGAGGTCCTAAGGCATAGATAAGACATCAATGGGTCATATTACCTATCCTAATTACCTGTCATAATGTACATAGATAAGAGTCATGTAGAGTGTCTTAAGGGATCGTGGGTAATATAAGTGGTCTTAGACTGTCTTAAGGGGTCGTGGGTAACATAAGTGGTCCTATAGTCATAATTGGTTCTAATTGAGTTTAATTAGACCTCCTAACTAGTTCTAATTGATTCTGATTGAGTCATAATTGGTCCTGGTACTTGATTAGGTCTAGTTAAGTCTAATAGGTCCTAATTGGTCTAGTTACCTATCTAATTGGTCATAATAGGTCAATATAGGTATAGTTAGGTCTATTTGGACCTAATAGGTCCTAATACATCTAATTGGTCAGACTAATGTTGGATAAAGACCTAATACCTGTCTAATTGGTCCTAGAATGTCTACTTGGTCCTAATAGGTAGATAGTTAGGTCTATAAGTAGAGAAACAACTTAGACATACCTTATTTCCTAATATGACCTAATGTTCAGTTCCTATTATGGAGTCATGGAGTCATGGAGTGTCTTAAGGGGTCGTGGGTAGTTCATAAGAGGTCCTAAGGTATAGATAAGACATCAATCAGGTCATATTAGGTATGTCCTAATTACTTGTCATAATAGGTCTAGATAGGTTTAGTTAGGTCTATTTGGACCTGATAGATCCTAATACATCTAATTGGTAAGACTAATTTGTTGGTTAAAGACCTAATATCTATCTAATTAATCCTAATAGGTCCTAGTTAGGTCTACTTGGTCCTAATAGGTCTAGTTAGGTATTTAAGTAGAGAAATGACTTAGACATGTACCTTATTTCCTAATATGACCTAATGTGACCTATTAGTCCACCTAATATGACTTAGAGTTTCTTAAGGGATCATGGGTAATGTAAGTGGTCCTTGACTGTCTTAAGGGGTTGTGGGTAACATAAAAGGTCCTAAGGCCCATCCTAGGTTACATTAATGGATCCTCATATACATATATAATGGGTCTTCAGGATCTGAATAGGTCATGTGTATATGTCTTAAAATATCATAAGGGATGTGTTGGTTGTGGATTATTCCCTTTGATCTTCAACTTGCAGATTTACACTTTGATGGACAATGTAAATGAAACTCTGACTCTGTCACCACTTCAAAGTCCACAAGGAAGAGGGCCAACTAACAAGGATCAAAGGATCCTTCTTCACTTTGAGCTTCAATGCTCAGGCGGGTGTACCCTTAACTCACTTCTCTAAAGGAGTCTCAAAATAATGTATATAATGCTCAACACAAGTCTATAAAAGGTTTATCAAATGAATGTTTATGTTTGTGTGGTTGTTAACCATGACTTCAAGAGAAAGGACCAGTGCCTTATCCTAGGGCTAAGAGTCACCCAACCATATACTTCAACTAAACACCTCAAATCAAACACAATGGGAACCAGAGTAAGTGCTTTGCCTATTACCCCTTTCCCTCAAGCACAAGGACATCAAATTCTATACCTAGCTGCAAACTCACTAAATTCACCTAAAAGGATTTAATCCTAACTTTGTTAGAAACTCAGAGATGAATTCAAAATACTCTTTGTTTACCATACATTAACACACTTTGTGACATTAACATATATGAGCTCAGAGACAAGCAAGAAGACGTACACAAGATGCAAGATTGGGATTCAAGAATGTTTTCATTAACAAATCCAAAATCAGCATACAATTAGCATGACACAAAGCTGAGAAAAAGACACCAAATCAAACCTCTATCAGTGTATTACAGTAAAAAACCAGGGACCAAAAACAACAAGATTTTGGAACCCTTACAAAATCAAAGATTCTGTCGCTTATACCCCCTAGTCATCTTGGAAATTTGCAACAAGCTACGGATGACTAGGGTTAGGGTTTCAACCACCCAACTTGCTAGAAAAAATTATGCATTTAATTCAGGGGTGGGAAACACATCCAATTCAGGAGAGAGGAAAACTCAAACACATCTGCAATCATGAAAGTCCTCTCTGCAGGTATAGGGGATCACAAAACTGAGCTCAAAAGGACACCCTGCAACATGCCTTGAGCACCCAACCACCACGGTACAAGCTTTGCAAATGATCCAACCACACCCTAGACCACACTGTAAACTGCAAACCAATCATTTCTCACCAAACAAGGTCACTTCTGCAATAAAATCCATAAATTTGGTACTTTCTGGGGCTGGAAGCTCTCAGAGAAATTTTAATTTGAATACCAACGGCCACTTCTATGGTGCCTGTAGAGAAACAACAACCCACATTTAAACCTTCATCAACTTTATATGCCCGCCATTCGATCAATCTCCCCTCGCGGGCTTATGCTTTAACACTTATCTTTAGTCACACTATTGCGCGGTCATGAACTTCACCACCATAGAAATTTGGCTTCACCTATATGCTTGGTTGCATGATCGCAAGGCACTAAACTAACCTTTGCGATCATGTGACTGCGGTCTCCTTAACCATGCAATGCCATCACAATCCACCTAGAAAAGTCTTCGGCCACCCATAAATCCCTTGGCGAATGAAAAATGGGCACGTCAGCAACACAGCATTGTGGACCCACACAACTCTGCAACTGCGATGACCAACAACGGTCGCATTATCGCATAGCCAAAACTTGGGCTATGCAAACACATGACAAGCCATGAGATTGCCACCTTGCCATCGCAAACACCAGCCCCACCTCAGAGCACATCCACATTGACCAATAGGAACACAAAAACTAAGCACCACATGGAAAACGGTCCCACTGACAACAGGTAGCCTAGCAAAATGAAATAAAATCTGACAAATGGTGCATGATCTCAAAGACTTGGAATATTCCTTGAGATCATGCACCGACCATTAGATTAAAAGCTTTCAACGCGGGCACCTCTAACAAGCCAAGTCATCACCACATGGATGAATGAAAACCCTCCAACCCAGATCACTGTAACCGACACCGAACTGCAACCAACACCATTCAATCGATGGGCCCTAGGGACATGTGGCAAGTGGTAGCATGATTGCATAGCCAAAAACTGGGCTATGCGATCATGCGATAGCCAATCACAGGCTCCCACATCACCATCTGCTACAAATGGGTCCACCAAGCAGTCTCCTCATAAACCAAAATCGACAGTTGTCGCTATACCATGATGTTAAAAAGTGAGCACCTCCGCTCAGCGGTATAATCGCAACCACCAGATCTATCCACGCTTTAACCTCCTCAGAAGACTACAGACCCACCAACGCTATCCAACCTATCAATCTGCCAACCAATCAAAAGATGCCAACTCGTTCCACCCTAACAACGGGCCCACCAACAAACCACCAAGAATTCAGTGACTACGCGACTAACCATTCACCAAGTCGTGATATGTTAGCCGCTAACTGCCAAGAATGAAGAGATTATGTGACAACATAGTCGCCAGATCGCTGAATGCTAGTTGAAACCACCAAACACTCAGAGATTAAAAGATAACTACTAGTCGCTAGGTCGCCAAAAGGAAGACTAACCGCTAGGCAGATGAAAACCATGAAGAACCGGGACCACGTGGACAGGTGGCAGGTGGTCGCATGATCACATGTCAGAAAAGTTTGACATGTGTCCATGTGACAACCAATCAAGAAGAGCCTTTGAAGGCCCAAGCCCACTTGGCATCACACTTGCGCACTTGAGGGAATGACCAACAAACAAGAAACTGTGAGGTTGAAAACACACGGGGTTTTTGACATAGCAGAAGACCGAAAACATACAGAGTTTTTGACACCAAAAGATAAGTGCACAAAATCAGGAAGCACAGGGTTGAAAAGAATGAATGCCAAAAACACACAGACCGAAAACATCATGGATTTTCAAAAATACTGTGGGTTTTTTACACTGTGGAAAATTTTGAAAATGCTTCCTGCGGACCTTAGAATTTGAAAATCTTTCTGGGCTTTATGATTTAGGAGATGCAGTCTGGATTGAAGTAAGGCAACAATACAAGGAACACAAAGCAGTGCACAAACCAAGAGACATGCAAGGAAATAGGCCATTTTCACAAGCTTTTTGCAATCATAGAAAATTGGCCTAACAGTGGCTCTGTCTGGGGATGTATGCCTCCTCCAGGCATGGCAAGGACTTAGAATCACTGGTAAAAGTAGACCATCCCACAGGAAAAAATTGCAGAGAGCAAGGAGCAAGTAGGGCAAGACCAGGCAAAATAGGGCAGGGGAAAGCAACTTATATGCAGAGATTTACAAGATGTACAATCCTAACTACGGTTCATGGAAAATAGAGTACTTCAAATGAAGTACTGCTTCAAGAATTGTCCATGAACTGGCAACTCTTGAATATCACCATTAAAATCCTTGATGATGTAAGAATCTTGGCTCCATTTCTCATGAATCAGATATGACCCTAACCAGATGGGATCAAATTTCCCATGTTTCCCCTTATCCTCCAATCTGGCATTCCAAACTAACACCAAATCACTAGGCTCAAACTTTCTATCAACAGTCTTTTTATCATATAGATTCTTAACCTAAAACTGCAATTTGGCATTCCTTGCAACTGATTCTCTTCTAGCTTCATCCAACCTAATGAGGTCCTCCATTCTCAACTACATTTCATCATCAATGTCATCATCATACAACTGCACAAACTTGTACATCTCCAACAAATTATTTTGAGGCATTCTAGCATGAATTCCATACACCAGGTCAAATGGTGCACAACCAATTGCCTTCTTCACAGTTACCCTATCAGCCCATAGAGCTAATGGCAGCTTTAAATTCCATGCCCTCTTATTCTTCTCCAAAATTCTCTTCAAGATTTTAATCAAGCTCTTATTAGTAGATTCTGCCTGACCATTTCCTTGCGGATGATAAGGTGAGGAATTAGAAATTTGAATTCCCAAACCTTTGCAAAAGCCCTTATATTTGGTAGACCTGAAGCACATAGCATTGTCACTCACTATCCTCTCAGGGCATCCAAACCTTGTAACAATATTATTCATCAAAAATTCAATTACCACCCTGCTAGTTGCATTCCTTGTAGGTACAGCTTCTACCCACTTTGTAAAATAATCAGTGGCAACTAAGATCCATGAATGTCCTCCACTTGACTTGTTTGGTATCTCCCCTATGAAATCAATTCCCCACTGCTGGAAAGGAGCTTAAAATTCTACTAGTTTTAATGGTATATTACCTGAAAACTTGAGCTTACCACAGAACCTTTGACAAGCATCACATCTCCTTACCAATTGTTCTACATCCCTGAAGATTGTGGGTAACCAAAATCCTGCTCTCAAGATCTTATGAGTAGTTGTTTTACCCATGTAATGTCCACCACAAACTCCCTCATGCATCTCCTTTAACAACACATTAGCCTGATCCTCATCGACACATTTCAATAGTATGCAATCCAAATTTTTTCTATATAGCTTACATTTCACAATTACATACTTGATGGCCTGTAACTTCAATGTCCTCTTTTGATTATCATTCATACTATCTGGACACCTCATGTTTCTCAAATAGTAAATAATATCCTGATACCAAATACAATCATCCATATCACATGTATAGTCAATTTCAAAATGATTTACTTGGTTTACATCTAGATTGGATTGAGCCATCAACTTTGCCAATCCCTGTCCTCTAACTAACTTAGTGATCTGGATTTCAACATTGAATTCCTGGATCCTATTGATCCATCTGCATCTTCTTCCAGACACCTCCTACTGTGAGAAAATATCCTTCACAGCTACACTTGGCACAAAAGAAATCACAACTGCTCCCATCAAGTAACATCTAAAAGCCTTGATTGCCTTCATAAGTGCATAAGCCTATTTTTCATTTATATCATATTTCAATTCTGCAGCCTGCAAAGATTTACTAAAAAATGCAATAGGCTGCTCAAAACCATCCTTATTCTTTTGTAACAAAACTGTAGCAATAGTGTCAAAGGATGAAAAAGAAAAGACATGCATTGGGACATTATAATCAGGTGCCTTTAGCACCGGTCCATCTTTGATAGCCTGCTTGATATTTTTGAAAGCCTCATCAGGTTCACCCTCCCAATTGATTACAGATCCCTTCTTTAGCATCTTGGAAATAGGTCTAGTAACCTCTGCAAAGTTTGTCACAAACCTCCTTAGAAAATTGACTTGACCAAGGAAGGACTGAATCCCTTTAACACTCTTTGGCCTCTGAATCTTATCAATTGCTGCTACCCTCTCTAGGTCAATTCTCACTCCTTGCTTCCCAACCAAGTGGCCAAGCAACTTACCTTCTGTGACACCAAAAGCACATTTCCTTGGGTTTAATGAAATGCCAAATTACAAGGCCCTCATAAATATTTTCTCTAAATGAGCACAATGGTCCTCTTCCTTCTTGGAATAGGTAGTTAAATCATCCTGATACACAAGAAGGAAATCATTAATGAAATCTAAAAAGGTAACATCCATTGCCCTCTAAAAAGTAGCACCAGCATTTGTGAGACTAAAAGGCATTCTCACATAAACATATGTTCCCCAAGGTGTTGTAAAGGCTGTCTTGAATTGTTCTAATTCCTTAACAATGACCTGATTGTAGCTAGAGAAACCATCCATCATTGACATCAATTCTGATCCAGTTACTCTCTGCAACATAGCCTCCATATTGGACAAACAATAATTATCTTTCAATGAGCTGATGTTCAAATTTCTGAAGTCCACACACAGCCTGATGTCACCGTTCTTTTTTCTTACAAGAACAAGGTTTGACACCCAAGAAGAATGCCTTATGGGCTTGATAATGCTAGCATCTCTCAACTTCATTAATTCTTCTTGCATCTTGGGTGCCAAAATAGGATTAATAGGCCTTTGCTTTTTCCGGAAAGGTTTAGCATCTTCTCTTAATGGAATAACATGCTAAAATAAATCCTCTCTATAAAACTTTAGGTCATCATATGACCATGCAAAAACATGCCTAAATTTCCTCAATAATTCAACCAGAGGTCTCCTCACCTTTTGAGATATATCTCTACCAATGTATACTTTCTTAGGTGCCTCATGTGATCCAAGATTTATCTCCTCAAGATCAGCATGATCTTCTCCTTTGATATTCTTTTGAACTCTATCTTTGTTGTCAAAGATAGTCTCCAAAACAATAAGCCCCTTGGGCACCTTGTTAGTACTAAGCTAAATGACCTCATTGCCTAAGACAACCTCCCTTCCTTCTACTAACTCAACCAAGGCTGAACAGTCAAGTTCCTGACCATGATACTGATCCTTGTAATCCATAAACTTCAAAATATCATTATCATCATCAAAAACTTGCCAATTCTCAATATTGTCTAGTATACTAGGCCTAGCCTGAATTTCAATTTTAGAAATACCAGAGAATGTAACATCATTAGGATTGATTGCACTATTGGCCAACAAGTCAGCCATCTTGTTGTTACTTCTATCCCTCCCCTCAATATTAAAGGCATCAAAATGCTCAATCAAATCCCACGCTTCATTCCTATATTATTGCAACCTTCTATTCTTGGAAGCATACACTGACCTGACTTGGGACACCACCAACTTAGAATCACCAATAACACTTATGCATTTTATACCATGCTTTTGTGCCAACCTCAGTCCTAACAACAAGGCCTCATATTCTGCTATATTGTTGGTACAAAAGAAATTCAATGTGAAAGAGAACTTGTAGGTGTTTCCATCAAGAGAAATAAGTAAAATACCCGCTCCTGCACCATCTTTGTAATTTGTACCATCAAAGTACATGACCCACAAATCACCCTTCACAGAGTCAGAACCTACCTCAGTAGAAATAGGTGACCAAATATGTTCATTTTCAAATACAAGGATCTCTGCCCTAAAAGCATTTACATCAGTATCCACAAAACATGTAGTTTCATTATCTATGTTTCTCTCAATCATGTGGCATACTTTTGGCTCTCGTTCAATCTTGACAAACTGATCATCAATCTTGAAAGTTGCATAGGACAAATCACACTGTAAACTTCCACCCATGGCAGCACTCCATCTCCTAGATAACAACATCTTATAATGAGGAGGGATATCTACCACCAAAACACTCATTGTTAGCTCTTTCTCTAGATATGCTGCCAACCTATATGGCATTGCATTGATAGTCCCAATAACTGGTACCTCCCTCTGATCCATTGTACAACACCTTCCCTACACTGTATCAACTTTAAGGCCCAACCTCTCCATGATTTTGAAAGGCATGATAGTATTAGAGGCACCACTATCAATCATCCAATTCCTTAACTTCATCCAATTCACAAGAACACTTAAGAAGAATGGGTCAATATTTTCAAGGCTAGCATTGACAGAATTGTCCAAATATATTGGAGGAATTTGAGACACAATTCCCTGAGCAACAACATCCTAGAAAGCTTTATCCTAAGATCCATTGCATGAAGTATCATTTTTGTGAGTATTACCAACCCATGCAATAGCCTTATTTTTATGTTCAAGGATCCTCAACAATTCTGACAATGGAACCTTAACTATAATTTGTGACAATAAAGATAACATGTCAACAGGGGTAGAAGAAGGAATCTCAATCTGCATTGCCTTAACATCCTTTTGCTTGTCTGACATATTAGGTGTATTGACCACCTTCATTTTTTCAATCTTAGCCATTGTGTTAAGTGGCTTCTCAATCTCACTAGAGACCTTTTCAATTCCAACTCCCTCAAGCTCACAATGTTTACCTTTTACATTCTTGAATTTTACCATGTGATCAACCTTTGATTTGTTCTCACTAGGTTCTCTGAAGTTGGTACTCTTTATAAATATTCCAACAGCTTTCTCATTTATGTTCCTTGCCACCATGCCTATAGTTTGCACCTAGGCAATCATTTCTACAATAATCCTCTCCATCTCTTCTCTAGAAGGTCTTCTCAAATTTACTAGCTAGGGAGAAGAGTTCATGTTACATGTTTTTTGATCAATGCACTCACCATCAGAAAAAACCTCTTGATGAAAAAGGGCCTAATTATGTCTCTTCACATTCACATCTACCTCTTCATCAAAATCAGAATCATCTTCATATCCTAGACATGAAGAAGCCATGTTGCAACCAACATTGTCTTGTTCTTCTTCTTGCTCTATCTCTTCATTGCTACAATCTTGATTTGCAGCCATAGATTGTGCAACCAGACAATGCTCTGTAGAATGAGGGGACTGGCATGCAACACACCAAGGTACATTCTCCATGACATTTATTGAAGCTTTATGTAGAGGGTCAGGGACATCTCTGTCATTATTTCCTCTTGTAGCAAGGACAATAGGCTTGCCATCCTTCCATTGGGTGTTGTAGGGGTAATTTTATAGTCTATTCTGCTTACTGAAATTGTTGTTGAACTGAGGCCTTTCATTGGTAGGAGCACTGATGTTCCTATTTGTAGGTGCCTTCAAATCCTTCAATGTATTAAGCACCTTATCCAACTTATCTTCTTCCTGCCTCCTAGATCCAACATTCTTGTAATTTTCTTTCTTGTATTTCCTATCCCCAAACAACTTTGGGTCATCTCTCTTTCCACCTAATTTTCCTGATATTTTCATATTGTTCTTAATATTGACAGCAATCCTAAAAGAATCCCTAAGAGTTCTTGGTTCTTTATCCCTCAATAAATATCCCATCTTCCCATCAAATGCATTGAAGTATGTAGTCAGACAGACATTGTCATCCAACTGCATGACTTGGAACAACTTATGCATACCTTTCTAAAATCTCATGTTGAATTTCAGCTGCAAACTCATTCTGATTTTTCCTTATGGTATTGAATTCATTCAACATGAAGCTAGCATTAGGCCTATCACCATGTTTCTCTTTGAAACATTTCTCAAAAGAGTCCCAAATATCAATACACTTATCAGGAAGCCTCTTAAACCAATCTCTAGCATCCTCCATTAGAGATTGAACAAACAATTTCATGACAACATCCTCATTCTCTACCTCATAATCATTAAGCATATCAAAAAATAACCTAAGATGCTCTTCACAACTAATAGCATTATTACCAGAAAACTTAGGTACCTTATCTCTAATATCATTTGGAAAAGCATTTGGATAGCCAGGAATTCCATCAAAACTTATTTGCCTATAGCCTTCTAATTGCATAGGTCTTCTTTGAAAGCTTGAACTAGTGTTAACCCTAGGATCAACATTAGCATCTACATTTATCTATGCATTTGACTGCTTCCTAGGATATGCACCTATCCTAGCAGATGAAGAAGGAATAGAACTAGTAGCATTACTAAGTGGAATAGTAGTAGTCATAGATGGCATACCTAGTTCAGTAGCAGATGGGCCAAGAGCATTAGCTGAAGAAGCCCACAAAAATTGGATCTTCCTTTTCTTTTCTGCAATGGAAGCATCAACTTTAGCTCTCTCTAGTTCTCTTGCAAGGTCCTCATCTTCCTTTCTCCTTCTCTCCATTTCAGTGTCCTTATTTGAATCAGGTGGTGGTATCCTTGGTATTGTCACTAGTTTGCTTGCTTGGTCACCCACCATCTTCTACTTTCCTTTCTCATTAATGATAATAGTAGGTCTGGTAATCCTATGCCCATCCTTATCTTTAGGCAAAGGGACATAGCTTTGCACTTGTCTAACCACAGGGCCCTCATTTTCAAATTCATGATCCTGTAGTAAGCGTTCTTGCTCACTCCTCAAGGCATCATGATCACCAAACACATGATGCTACAACATTTTAGGAGTAGAAGCAAGAATCTTGTTTCTCTCCTTCATTTCATTTATTTTTCTCAAAAGAGACTATCCGTCTATCAAAGCATTTACCTTTTCAACCTCTCTCTCCTCCTATAATCTTTTACGTATGGCATCCTACTCTGCCAACTGCAACCTTAGTGCATTCAAATCATCAGGATCTACCATAATGTCATCAGAACCAGATGACACATCCATATCAGGAAGATTTTGATATGGGAAACAGACCTGCCTTTGTCTCATGGGTTCTCTTCTGAATTGATCTTCATCAAGATCCAAGTCAACCTCTAAACCCACATCTTTGTTTTCTTCATTCTGACCTGTAGGCAATGGACCCTTGTCCTGAAATGCAGCCTTAGAGGTATCATAAAATCTCTCTTCAAAGTGACCACCTTCTCATCTAGATACTCTATTTTGTGAACCATCCTCACTTGAGGATACATGTGGTCTTCTGGCTCTTGCATTTCTCTATTCTCTTATGGGAGCACTAGTAGACTCACCATTCCTTCTAATCCAGCTCTTGTTTACTTTTCTAGGTAATTTCTCCAGAGTGACCTCTAGATTCTTTCTAACATATGACCTAGTATTTCTTCTTTTTTCCATACTTCTTCAATATTGTTGCACTGGTTCAAACCTCTAAGTCGCTACCCACCTAGATGGGAAAACCTCAAAACAATAAGAAAATAAGAACACACTTATACTTTTCTCTTTAGATTCTCCCTAGTAGAATCACTGACTCTTAACAAATGCATATCTTCATAGTTGTCCCCAGCAGAGTCGCCATTTTGTTAGTTGTGGATTATTCCCTTTGATCTTCAACTTGTAGATTTACACTTTGATGGACAATGTAAATGAAACTCTGACTCTGTCACCACTCCAAAGTCCATAAGGAAGAGGGCCAACTGACAAGGACCAAAGGATCCTTCTTCACTTTGAGCTTCAATGCTTAGGCGGGTGTACCCTTGACTCACTTCTCTAAAGGAGTCTCAAAATGATGTATACAATGCTCAACACAAGTCTATAAAAGGTTTATCAAATGAATGTTTATGTTTGTGTGGTTGTTAACTATGACTTCAAGAGAAAGGACCAGTGCCTTATCCCAAGGCTAAGAGTCACCCAACCGTATACTTCAACTGAACACCTCAAATCAAACACAATGGAAACCAGAGTAAGTGCTTTGCGTATTACCCCTTTCCCTCAAGTAAAAGGACATCAAATTCTATACCTAGCTACAAACTCACTGAATTCACCTAAAAGGCTTTAATCCAAACTTTGTTAGAAACTCAGAGATGAATTCAAAATACTCTTTGTTTACCATACATTAACACACTTTGTGACATTAACATATATGAGGTCAGAGACAAGCAAGAAGATGTACACAAGATGCAAGATTGGGATTCAAGAATGTTTTCATTAACAAATCAAGAATTAGCATACAATTAGCATGACACAAAGCTGAGAAAAAGACACCAAATCAAACCTCTATCAGTGTATTATAGTCAAAAACCAGGGACCAAAAACAACAAGATTTTGGAACCCTTACAAAATTAAAGATTCGGCCACTTATACCCCCTAGTCATCTTGGAAATTTACAAGAAGCTATAGATGACTAGGGTTAGGGTTTCAACCACCCAACTTGCTAGAAACAATTATGCATTTAATTCAGGGGTGGGAAACACATCCAATCTAGGGGAGAGGAAGACTCAAACCAATCTACAATCATGAAAGTCCTCTCTGCAGGTACAGGGGATCACAAAACTAAGCTCAAAAGGACACCTAGCAACATGCCTTG
This sequence comes from Chamaecyparis obtusa, assembly GCA_027943335.1. NCBI lineage: Eukaryota > Viridiplantae > Streptophyta > Pinopsida > Cupressales > Cupressaceae > Chamaecyparis > Chamaecyparis obtusa. The sequence continues at coordinate 41,530 of BSBK01012324.1, forward strand.
AGCACACAACCACCACGGTACAAGCTCTGCAAATGATCCAACCACACCCTGGACCACACTGCAAACTACAAACTAGTCATTTCTCACCGAACAGGGTCACTTCTACAATAAAATCCATAAATTTGGTACTTTCTCATGCTGGAAGCTCTTAGAGAAATTTGAATTTGAATACCAATGGCCACTTCTATGGTGCCTGCAGAGAAACAACGGCCCACATTTAAACCTTCATCAACTTTATATCCCCGCCATCTGATCAATCTCCCCTCGTGGGCTTATGCTTTAACACTTATCTTTAGTCACGCTACCACGCGGTCATGAACTTCACCGTCACAAAAATCCGGGTTCACATATATGCTTGGTCGCATGATCGCAAGGCACTAAACTAACATTTGTGATCATGTGACCATGGTCTCCTTAACCGCACAATGCCATCACAAACCACCTAGAAAATTCTTCGGCCACCCATAAATCCCTTGGCGAACTAAAAATGGGCACATTAGCAACATGGCACCATAGACGCACACAACTCCATAACTGCAACGACCAACAGTGGTCGCATGATCACATAGCTGAAACCTGGGCTATGCGAACACACGACAAGCCATGAGATTGCCACCTTGCCACCACAAATATTGGCCCCACCTCACAGCACATCCACATCGACCAGTAGGAACACAGCAACTAAGCACCACATGGAAAATGGTCCCACTAACAACAGGCAGCATAGGAAAATGAAATAAAATTCGACGGATGGCGCATGATCTCAAAGGCTTAGAATATTCCTTGAGATCATGCCCGACCATTAGATTAAAAGCTTTCAACATGGGCACCTCTGACAAGCCAAGTCATCACCACATGGATGAATGAAAACCCACCAACCCAGATCACCATAATCGCCACCAAACTACAACCAGCACCATTCAGTCGATGGGCACTAGGGACACGTGGCAAGCGGTCACATGATCACATAG
>BSBK01012324.1:47500-97500 GCA_027943335.1 Chamaecyparis obtusa
GTGTGTATTGTCAGATAAGCTTAGCCACATCCTTCTCATCACCTAAATGATGACCATAGTGTTAGTTCCCATGAGGATCCACCTACCAACTAGTCTACTATTATAGAGGGAGAGACACATCATACAAACCATTTATTGAGTGTAGGACACTAGTTCTTTGATTTTGGCCTTGGGGATATTGACTTCAGCATGACCACTTACAAGTTTCCTAGATTTTATGACACATAATGATACAACTTCCATGCCATCTCATTTGGATATTCTATTGCATTCATCATCAGAGAGATTTATGGTGACTAATGTTAGAATAACTAAGAGGGGGTTTGAATTAGTTAGATCAGCTATCCTATATTCCCAAATACAAAGATGTATCTTATAAAAAAATTCCAACAAATTATGTAGCTTGGTAACATACAATATCAATCTGTCTATTCACTTTACCGATTACCAGTAAATAACTAACTATGATTACCAACTAAATCAACCATGCACTATGTAAAAGATGATAAAAAAACAATCATCACAAATAACACATGATACAATGATTTAATGTGGAAACCATACTAAGGGAACAACTACCTGGGACTGGTAATGCAAAATAATTCACTCTTCTGAAGTGAGCACGGTGAAGAGCCAACCCTGTTAAAGATTACAACACGCACTGTTAAGTGTAACCTGGTTAGAGGATTTAACACTAATAGTTAACTTTTGACCAGCATTCACTATCGGGTCAACAAGATAACAATGTACATTCTCTAAATGACATAGGGTAGAATATAAGACTATTAAGTGGGACACTCGGTTAAGAGATTTTCTGAATCAATGGTTAAACTGATACAATATGATCTGATTCAAATACAACTCAATTTCAAATATTCAGATCTATGCTAAGCCCATACAAATCCTTTGATCATTAATCAAATTCACTTCCTCAATATTCTTTCACTTACTTTTGCTCAGTTAATGGTTCTTTGATGCTCAGTTAAACTTTGCAACTTGATTCTTCAATAGCTAGTCTAATCAGGCATGCATGAAATTTTTTTTCACACAATATCTCTGCAATATTCTTCTTCAAGCATGTTTCGGCAATGAAGGTCATATCTCTTATATAGATAAGTAAACTAGTTTCATATCAGCCATTAGATTTTTCCACTTAATCTCCTTCATCCATTTTGCCTCTTAAACCTTCATTGGAAGATGTGTCATTAAAATGTTTCAATCTCATCATTTATATCTTCTCCCAATTTTGTCAGTCATGGATCTCATAAAAAACTTAATCCTTAATCTTGAAAACATTAAAATTCCAGCTCATCAAATTTAGTCAGTTGTTCTTTGCATTTAATATTTTCATCCATTCTCAATTAATATATAAATGTGTTGGTGATAACTAGTTAAACTAGCTCGGTTAATACTATCAGTCAGTATATACTGCACTGGCTTGGTGTATACAAAAATCTTCAATTATCGACCACATTGTCTTGTTCAATTCTAGATCTCTTCTCCATAATAGATTAATGTAACATGGTCAAGTAAACAATATAAATCCATAGACTCATCAATAAGTTACCCAATGTTTACCTTATCTTTATCTGTCATATCCATCTTTTTCTCATGTAGATATCTCAGTTCTTCATCTTTTCTTTCTCCAAGAGATGTTCAGATTTTTATAAATTTAATCATCTTACATATCATTTCAATACTCGGTGATCTCTAATCATTGTTTCTTCAGTTCATTCAGATATTCAATCAGTCATAATCAGTAACTACTCTTGTTGCAAACGCAGAGTTGAGCTTGGATGAAACATAGCAGAATAATGATATCTTGGTTAATTTTAATTTTAATTTAAGTATAATGATAGCTTTGAGTACTATCAGGTGCCACCATCTACATAGGTATAAATCTTATTTTTTAATTTTACAATCTAAGTTAAATTTGCACTATTTCATTTCATGTAAATTTACTTTATTTTTCCTAATTTTTCAAAATATCAGAACACACACACACACACACACACACACACACACACACACACACACACACACACACACACACACACACACACATATTATATTTTTTCTCTACCAGGGAGATGCTTCCTATTACTCCTTCTTTGAGGTTGATTGTGTATGTCATTTAGGACTCATTTGATGATGAGATCAGTAGTGGGACAGGTGATTTTTTATTTTATTGATGTGTACATGTATTTAATTTACACACTTTATAACATATTTTCTTATAATATTTTATCAAAGTTAAAATGATGTACATATATATTAATTTATATTACTTTCTCTATAGGGATTTGCACATCATTCACATCATGATAGTCACTATGGGGACCACTTAGTGAGGATTCATCATGATGAGTCCTAGGCACTTTCATATTTCATCTAGACTTAATACGTGTATTTTTTTGTTATATTTCCTCTCTAGACTCTAGACAATTGAAATTCATTGTACCTTGATATTGTTTGATTTGTATACTTTTGATCTATTCTTGACACATTATTGACATAAGTTTCATGTTTACTATACTTTATCTTTATGTTTTAAACATACTTGATCTGTGATTGTGGACTAGAGCCCAAAACTATATCAAACAAACACTTAAAGGTTCTCAATACCCTCTAATCACCATACAATTTAGGGCTCTATCTATAGCTCCCAAAAAACCAAGAAGACAACATTAGATTCTCTCCCTAATCTTCAACAACCTCAAGGGAAACAATGCAACAACTAGATCTAATCAATTCAGGAATGGAATAAGGTGTTCTATCAATACTAGTCAAACTTATTTAGATGTAATTAAATACAAATCCCACACAAAAATAACTTTGCAACACTATTTAGACACCAAAGCCTATATAGGGCTACAAGGAGAAAATATGGATTCTTGAAGGAAAAGTACATGGAACTCCACCAAAGTAAGTCTTAACCACCCACAGATACTCTAATCCATCCACCAACAACACCATCCAAGTTAGGGATCTTGATTCAATCCCCTAACTCTTCTTGTTTTAAATTCCTCTTAGGCCTAATTGGGCTATTAGGTCAATTTTACAAGGCAAGTGTCCTATTTTCAAATCAACTTCCAATCACTCCTATTGGAAAAAATTTGGGATCATCACAAATGACTAATCCAAGGATTTAGGTCTTCATTCCACCCCTGGACCGAGTTGTGCTTCAAAAACCCAATTCAGACAGTCACATCTAGAGCCTGCCTAGAGAGTTTAGTGTTAATATGATTTAGAAATACAAAGAGGGTGGGTGAATCAGTTTTTCATCAGGACCTGATGTATAAAAAAAATTCCAAAACTTTTCTATAAATCAGATCAAGCAACCAAAACAAACTCGGTCACCACTGATTCAATAATAGAAACATATAACTCAGCAGTCCACTACCCTGCTGTAATCTAACTTGTAAAACACAGAAATGTTCAAACCAAAAAATTCACACAATTATTGACATGAGGATTTATAGTGGAAACCCAATATGGGAAAAAATACTTTGTAACATGCTACTATTATTTTCACTCTTCTGAAGTGAGCTCAATTAAAAGCCAACCTTGTAAAAGGTTACAATACACACTATCAAGTGTAACCCAGTTAAAGGATTTCAATCACCGTGTTAAAGTGAGCCTGGTCAAAGGACTTATATACACTCCATTAGAATGCAACCTCATTCAAAGGATTTAACATATGACTATTAGGTCAACCTCTATTAAAAGGATTTTGACTGTTACAATTGTTAGAAAGTAGCAGTAGTATTGATCTGAAAACATACAACTCACTTTGCAAATATCAGATCCAATTCCATACACAAATGTTGGTTTACTAACTTTGAAACTTTTCCATCTCCATCTCTAATCTACTCGAAACTTTCCTTCAAGCAATCACCATAATTTTCCTTAAACCTTTTCACTTTATACAATCAATAAAACTTTTATGTTCTTCCAGCATCTACTTCACTCATGCATACACATACCTAATGCTTTGGTTCCCTTAATATTTTCCTCTATTACGGTTAACCTTTTATTTTTCTTCTTAATCTACTTCGTAGATCTTAGGGTTCGGTAAAATTTGTTAGCACTTGAATGAATTTCCATGGTCTTCTATGTTTTATTCAGTATTTCCCTGCAAACTTTCATGGCCTTAGCATGTTTTTTCTGGTCCCTGCAGTCATTTTTCATGTCTTTGGCTAAAGCCCTAAGTAGAATATTAAAAAACTAGCTGTTACATTTAAAACCCTTTGAAAAACCTTGGCTTTGTTATATTTTCATGTTACTTTTCACGGGTCACTTAAAGGTCCTAATTTGCATGTGCTTTATATTTTTGGTCGGCCCCAGTTAAAATTTTTCTTAAGTCTTTACCCTGGCAGCCTTTAATATTTTCCTATGGTCCCCAGCACTTTATTTTTCCCAAAAGCTAAGTCTCAGCATTTAATTTTTCCTATGTTCCAGCTTAATATTTTATGGGCCTCATCTTTTGATGACATCTCCATTTGATGGTTAGCGTAACTTCTTAAGGGATGTGTCAGAAGCCTGAGATATTATGTTGATTGTTGATCTCTCCTGATGATGTAGTGTTTCAAAGAAGTGGGTCCAAGGTGACATGTATGCACAGTTGGCAATATTTTATTGGTCAACCTATATTATGATTTCATAGTTGTTCAGTGGGTCCTGGGTTGCCAACATGTCAAAGGGTCCTGACATCTACAGAGGATCGATGATGGGCATGTGTTCGCAAGGGATGTGTCAGATGTATGAGATTTTGAGACGACCGTTGATTCTGTTGAGTGACATAGCCTTTTCTTTTAGTGGGTCCACTACTACATGTACTTAGTTGGTGAATGATGATTGGTCAAGGTGTGCTGAGGCGGACTTGTCAGTGGGTCCACCAGTCTTGGGGAAGTTAATACACTGTAAGATCTGATGGTTGTCATGATATTGTTGATTGGAGATGCACAATGGATATGTCAGCGATATGGTAAAAGTTGTCGATCTTCACTAAAAGGGAAAGCCTTGCGGTGGGTCCTTTGTTAGTGATGACTAAGAAATTGTGGTGAATGATGTGGTGACATGTGGTAGTTTGTAGGTGGGCCTAGCTAGGGTGAAGCCTTAGTGATTCTGATATATGTTTTAGCGGTTTGACAAATTTCCAAGGTTTCTCTTGTTCACATGAAATGATGACAGTTCTCTAATTGTTTTAGTAGTTTAGTAAATAAAGTGTTCACGTAATCACTAAACTCTTTTTCAGATGGATAAAATTTTTCACGAACTGGCAGTGTCCTTTTGTAACTTGTTTGCTAAATGTGGGGCTAGGGCTATATGTTTTCCTGCAGTCCCTAGTTCGCAAGGTTAAAGGTCGGTTAATATTTTCATCCCATGAATAGGATATGCTTTGTTATGTGTTCACTTAAAGTAAGTTGAGGGTGGCAGTAAAGTTAAAATCATAAAGCCCACAAAATGACATAATAGGATGGTCAGGACTTAAAGTTGTTGTAGATTCAAATGTGGACCGCTGATTCGCTACAAGCACCATAGGGTGATCGTTGTTTTTCAAATTCAAATTTTGAAGGGTTTCTTGCGACCAAAAGGACTAAAATTGAATGTAGAAGTGGATTGAACTAGTAAGAGATGATTTGTTTGCCATTGTAGTGTGGTCCAGGGTGTGTCATGTTCGTTTGCTAGGTCTGTACCATGTGGTTTTGTGCTCGAGGCATGTTGCAGGGTTGACAAATTTGAATTTTTCATGATTTGCAGTACTTTCCCAGAGACCTATCATGATTTCAAATCTTTCTTAGGCATGGCCAACTAGTTTTCTTCCCCTGCAATTAATTTATGACCGTTTCCAGTTGGTTGGGTGGTTGAAACCCTAACCTTAAGCCATCGGTAGCTTGTTGCATTCTCTTTGAGAATTCCAAGATGACTAGGGAGTATAAGTCATAGGATTTTTTATTTTGTAAGGGTTCCAAGAATTTTCTTTGGTCCCTGGTTGTTAATGGTGTTCCACTAAGTAAAGAGAGTCTGATTTTGGGTATTTTCCTTTGGTATTTTGTTGCTTAGTAATGTATTGATTTCTAAAAATTAATGAGAATACACTTGAATTCCTATCTTAAATCTCTGATTGTCTTCTTTTTTGATTGTGGATTCATATATGTTAAGGTCACAAAGTGGATTAGCATATGGTAAACAAAGAGTATTGTGAGATCAGCTTGGAGTTCCTGACAAAGTTAGGATTAAAGCCTTTAGGGTGATTTCAGTGAGTTCATTGTTAGAGGGGAATTTGATGATCATGTTTGGGAGTGAGGGGAGTAATAGGAAAAGCACTTACTCTAAGTTTATATGTATTTGAGTTAAGGTTTCAAGGTGATATATGTTATTTAGTGACTCTTTTCCCTGGGATAAGGCACTGGTCTCCTCTCTGGATGTAGTTCATCATTATCAATCACACACACAAATTAAATGATAAAATCTCAAATCAGTTAGTAGAAGACATAGTTGTATATTGTTTTGAGATTCCTTTGGAGAAGTGCGTCAAGGGTACACCCACCTAAGCATGAAGGCTCAAAGTGTAGGAGGATCTCTTCTGATCCTTGTTAATTGGCCCTCTTCCTTGTAGACTTTGAAGTGGTGATAGAGTCAAAGCATTATTTAAGCTATCCATCAAAGTATAAATCTGCGAGTTGAAGATTAAAAGGAACTCCCAACAAAATGGTGACTGTGCTAGGGAGAGTCTAGAGATAAAGGCTATTAAGTGCACTCTTGTTTTCCTATTGTATTCAGTTAAAAGGTTTTCCCATCTAGGTGGGTGGTGACTCAAAAGGTTAGAACTAGTGCTATAAGCTATAAATCATGGATAAGAGGAGGAATACAAGGTCCTTTGTCAGAAATAATCTAGAGGTCACTCTGGAGTAATTTCCTAGACAGGAGAAGAAGAGTTGGATTAGAAGGAATGGTGAGTCTACTAGTGCTCCCATCAGAGAACAAAGAAGTACTAGAGGTAGAGCACCACATGTTTTCTCAAGTGAGGAAGGTTCATAGGATATAGTTTCTAGATCAGATGGTGGTCACTTTGAAGATAGATTTTATGATACCCCAGAGGCTGTATTTTAGGACAAGGGTCCATTGCCTGCTAGTTAAGATGAACAAGCTAGAGAGATGGGTTTGGAGATTGATTTAGATCTTGATGAAGATAATTTTAGAAGAGAACCCATGAGACCATGACACGTGCACTTCCCATATCAAAATCTTTCTGATATGGATGTGTCATCAAGTTCTGATGACATTATGGTAGATCCCGATGATTTAAATGTACTAAGGTTATAGTTGGTAGAGCAGGATGTCATACATAAGAGGTTACAAGAGGAGAGAGAGGCTAAAAAGGTGAATGCTCTAATAGAAAGATAGTCTCTCCTTATAAAGATCAATGAAATGAAGGAGAGAAATAAGATGCTTGCTTCTACTCCTAAGACTTTGCAACATGATGTTTTTGGTGATCTTGAGGCTTTGAGGAGTGAGAAAGAGTGCTTACTGCAAGATCATGAATTTGATAAGGAGGGCCCTGTGGTTAGACAAGTGCAAATTTATGTTCCTTTGCCTAAAGACAAAGATGGAAATGAGATCACTAGGCCTATTGTTGCCTCTAGTGAGAAAGGAAAGAAGAAGATGGTGGGACACCAAACAAGCAGATCATTGACAATATCGGGGGTCCCACCACCCAATTCAAGTAAGGACATAGAAATAGAAAGAAGAAGAAAAGAAGATGAGGACCTCATAAGAGAATTAAAGAAGGCTGAAATTGAAGCTTCCATTGCAGAAAAGAGAAGAAAGATCCAGTTCTTAAAGGATTCATCAGCTAATGCTATTGGTCCATCTGCTACTGAACTAGGTATGCCATCTATGACTACTACTATTCCACTTAGTAATGCTACTAGTTCATTTCCTTCTTCATCTGCTAGGATAGGTGTTGATCCTAGGCAGCAGCTGAATGCACAAGTAGATAGAAATGTAAATGCTAATGTTGATCCTAGGGTTAACACTAGTTCAAGTTTTCAAAGAAGACCTATGCAACTAGAAGGCTATAGGAAAATTAGTTTTGATGGAATTTCAGGCTACCCGAATGCTTTTCCAAATGATATAAGAGATAAGGTACCTAAGTTTGTTGGTAATAATGCTATTAGTTGTGAGGAGCATCTTAGGTTATTTGTTGATATGCTTAATGATTATGAGGTAAGAGCATGAGGATGTAGTCATGAAATTGTTCATTCAATCTCTAATGGAGGATGCTAGAGATTGGTTTAAGAGACTTTCTGATAAATGTATTGATACTTGGGATTCCTTTGAGAGATGTTTTAAAGAGTAGTATGGTGATAGGCCTAATGCTAGTTTCATGTTGAATGAATTCAATACCATAAGGAAAAATCAGAAGGAGACTGCAGCTGAATTAAACATGAGATTTTAGAAGGGCATGCATAAGTTGTTCCAAGTTATGCAGTTAGATGACAATGTTTGTCTAACCACATAATTCAATGCATTTGATGGAAAGATGGGATATTTGTTGAGGGACAAAGAACCAAGAGCTCTGAGGGATGCTTTTAGGATTGCTGTCAATATTGAGAACAATATGAAAATATCAGGAAAGTTGGGTGGAAAGAGAGATGACCCAAAGTTGTTTGGGGACAAGAAATACAAAAGGGAAAATGATAAGAATTTTGGAGCTAGGAGGCAAGAAGAAGATAAATTGGATAAGGTTCTCAATGCATTGAAGGATTTGAAGGCACCTGTAAATAGGAACATCAGTGCTCCTACCAATGAAAGGCCTCAGCTCAACAACAATTTCAATAAGCAGAATAGATTGCAGAACTACCCCTACAACACCCAATGGAAGGATGGCAAGCCTATTGTCCCTGCTGGAAGAGGAACAAATGATAGAGGTGTCCCTAACCCTCTACAAAAAGCTTCAATAAATGTGACGGAGGACATACCTTGGTGTGTTGCATGCCAGTCCCCTCATTTTGCAGAGCATTGTGTGGTTGTACATTCTATGGTTGCAAATCAAGATTGTGAAAATGAGGAGATAGGTCAAGAAGAAGATCAATATGATGTTGGATGCAACATGGCTTCTTCATATCTAGGATATGAAGAGGATTTTCATTTTGATGAAGAGGCAGATGTAAATGTGAAGAGACACAATCAGGCCCTTTTTCATCAAGAAGTTTTTTCTGATAGTGAAGACATTGATAGGAAGACATGTAACATGAACTCTTCTTCTAAGCCAGTAAATTTGAGAAGACCTTCTAGAGAAGAGATGGATAGGATTACTATAGAAATGATTGCCCAAGTGCAAACTAGAGGCATGGTGGCAAGGAATACAAATGAGAAAGCTACAGGAATGTTCACAAAGAGTACCAACTCCGGAGAGACTGATGAGAACAAATCAAAAGGTGATCACATGGTGAAATTCAAGAATGTAAAAGGTAAGAATTGTGAGTGTAAGGGAGCTAGAGTTGAAAGATTTCTAGTGATATTGAGAAGCTAGTTAACACAATGGCTAAGATTGAAAAAGTGAGGGTGGCCAATACACCTAATGTATCAGATAAGCATAAGGATACTAAGGTGGTGCAGATTGAGATTCCTTCTTCTGTTCCTATTGATATGTTGTCTATATTGTCCCAAATTACAGTTAAGGTTCCATTGTCAGAATTGTTGAGGATCCCTGAACACAAAGACAAAGCTATTGCATGGGTAGATAATGTTCATAACAATGATGTTTCATGCAATGGATCTCAAGATAAAGCTTTGAAAGGTGTTCCTTCTCAGAGAATTGTGTCTCAAATTCCTCCTATATATTTGGACAGTTCTGTCAATGCCAGGCTTGAAAATATTGATCAATTCTTTTTAAGTGTTCTTGTGAATGGAATGAAGTTGAGAAATTGTATGATTAATAGTGGTGCCTCTAATACTGTCATGCCTTTCAAAATCATGGAGAAGTTGGGCCTTAAAGTTGATACAGTCCAAGGTAGATGTTGTGCAATGGATCAGAGGGAGGTACCATTTATTGGGAGTATCAATGCAATGCCATATAGGCTAGCAACATATCTAGAGAAAGAGTTAACAATGAGTGTTTTGGTGGTGGACATCCCTCCTCATTATGGGATGCTACTATCTAGAAGATGGAGTGCTGCCATGGGTGGAAGTTTACAGTGTGATCTGTCATATGCCACTTTCAAGATTGATGATTAGTTTGTCAAGATTGAGCGAGAGCCAAGAGTATGCCACATGATTGAAAGGAATATTGACAATGAAACTACATGTTTTGTGGATACTGATATTAATGCTTTTAGGGAAGGGTAAAAGCACAAAGTTGTGTCACGTTTCAGGACAACTTATCAACATAGCTGAATTTGAGTATTTCTAACTAAAATTATTATTTTTCAAACATATGGTCTAGCTAGATTCATTCTAGCTAAGTTAGATAAGTTCTTCACCTTTTCCAGTTGGAAATATCTATTAAATGCATGTTTTATAACAATTACTAAAGAAATAAAATTATTTCAGAAAAGCGATGTTTCAATAACTCTTACTATTTTTAATGATATTTTTTTACAAATATAAAAATACCCCTTTTTAGAGCACAAAGTTAAGATTATCATCATATTATTTTTATAATATTTTAATTAGATTTAATATATTATAATTTCAAAATACTGCAAGTAGGTACTTTAACATTCGAGAACAAGATGCTTCAAAAATAGAAAAAAATAGTAAAGCTTATAAAAAAAAATTGAAAATTTATATTTAACACTAGAGGAGAGAGTTATCTTCAAGAGTGTGTAATTTATTTTCTGAATGGTGTAGATTTGATAGGGGAAATTTGGCACGAGATGAAAACTGTTGATTTCAGGTATGTTTGACTTTGAGTAGTTATATTAGAGAAAATATACATTGAAAACTAATTTTTCTTCTTTTCTGCACTAGCTATACATTTTATCTATGACATATTTTGAAATCAAAGGAAAAAAAGATTATTGGCATATACTTTTTTGTTGCGAACAAGACCCTCATTTTTCAACATTTTTTAGCAAGTAAAAAATGGACTTAGAAATTTTTAAAACTATGTGAATTCTTGTTCAAAAAAAATTAAAAAAATTATAGGCATAAACTTCATCCACTTTTAGACATTTCATTAGTTTACATCATCTCTAAATTTTAAACATAAATGCCATTTTTATGTCGTTAAAGTTAAAAAATTTGTGTGTTGTTGACCTTTTCTTTTATAAAAGTGTGACACAACTTTGTACTTTTACCTAGCAGAGATCCCTGTATTTGAGAAGGAACCTATTTTGTCACCTATCTTTGTTGAGGTAAGTGTTATTTTTGTGAAGGGTGATTTGTGGGTAATGTAATTTGATGGTGCAAATTGTAAAGATGGAGCAGGAGTAGGTATTTTACTTATTTCTCCTGATGAAAATACCTACAAATTTTCTTTCACATTGAATTTTTTTTGTACCAACAATATAGAAAAATATGAGGCATTGTTGTTAGGACTGAGGTTGGCACAAAAATATGGTATTAAATGCATAAGTGTTGTTGGTGATTCTGAGTTGGTGGTGTCCCAAGTCAGGTCAGTATATGCTTCCAAGAACAAAAGGCTAAAATAATATAGGAATGTAGTTTGGGATTTAATTGAACATTTTGATGCCTTCAATATTGAGTGGAAGGATAGGAGTAACAATAAGATGGCTGACTTGTTAGCCAATATTGCAATCAATCCCACTGATATTACATTTTCTGGTATCTCTAAAGTTGAAATTCAAGCTAGGCCTAGCATACCAGACAATATTGAAAATTGGCAAGTTTTTGATAATGATAACATGATATTTTGAAGTTTATGAGTTGTGAAGATCGGTATCATGGTCAAGAGCTTGATTGCTTAGCCTTGGTTGAGTCAATGGAAGGAAGAGTGGTTGTCTTTGGCAATGAGGTCATTCAGCTTAGAACTAACAAATTGCCCAAGGGGCTTGTTGTTTTGGAGACTGTCTTTGATAACTAGGATAGAGTTGAAAAGAATATCAAAGGAGAAGATCATGATGATCTAGAGGAGATAAATCTTGGAACACATGAGGCACCTAAGAAAGTATACATTGGTAGAGATATATCTCAAAAGGTAAAGAAATCTTTGGTTGATTTATTGAGAAAATTCAAGCATGTTTTTGCATGGTCATATGATGACCTAAAGGTTTATAGAGAAGATTTGTTTCAGCATATTATTCCATTGAAAGAAGATGCTAAACCTTTTAGGCAAAAACAAAGGCCTATTAATCCCACTTTGGCACCCAAGATGTAAGAAGAGTTAATGAAGCTGAGAGATGTTGGAATTATCAAGCCTATAAGGCACTCTTCTTGGGTGTCAAACCTTGTTCCTGTGAGAAAGAAAAATGGTGACATTAGGCTTTGTGTGGACTTCAAAAATTTGAACATCAACTCATTAAAGGATAATTATTGTCTGCCCAATATGGAAACTATGCTACAAAGAGTAACCGGATCAGAATTGATGTCAATGATGGATGGTTTCTCTAGTTACAATTAGGTAATTGTCAAGGAATCAAAGCAATTCAAGATAGCTTTCACAACACCTTGGGGGACATATGTTTATGTGAGAATTCCTTTTGGCCTCACAAATGCTGGTGCTACTTTTTAGAGGGCAATGGATGTTGCCTTTTTAGATTTCATAAATGATTTCCTTATTATATATCAAGATCATTTAACTGCATATTCCAAGAAGGAAGAAGACCATTGTACTCACTTAGAGAAAATATTTGTGAGGGCCTTGGAATTTGGCATTTCTCTAAACCCAAGGAAATGTGCTTTTGGTGTCATTAAAGTTAGGCTGCTTGGCCACTTAGTTGGGAAGCAAGGAGTGAGAATTGACCCTGAAAGGGTAGCAGCTATTGATAGAATTCAGAGGCCAAAGAATGTTAAAGGAATTCAGTCCTTCTTTGGTCAAGTCAATTTCTTAAGGAGGTTTGTGAGAAGTTTTGCAGAGGTTACTAGACCTATCTCTAAGATGTTGAAGAAGGGATTTGCAATCAATTGGGAGGGTGAGTCTGATGAGGCTTTCAAAAATATCAAGCAGGCTATCAAAGATGCACCAGTGCTTAAGGCACCTAATTATAATGTCCCAATGCACATCTTTTCCTTTGCATCTTTTCACACTATTGCTATAGTTTTGTTACAAAAGAATAAGGATGGTTTTGAGTAGCCTATTGCAATTTTCAATAAATCTTTGTAGGCTGCAAAATTGAAGTATGACATAAATGAAAAAAAGCATATGCACTTGTGAAGGAAATAAAGGCTTTTAGGTGTTACTTAATGGGACTAGTTGTGATTGCTTTTGTGCCAAGTGCAGCTGTGAAGGATATTTTCTTACAACAAGAGGTATCTAGAAGAATATGCAGATGGATCAATAGGATCCAAGAATTCAATGTTGAGGTCCAGATTACTAAATTGGTTAGAGGACAGGAATTGGCAAAACTAATGGCCCAATCCAATATTGATTCTAATCAAATAAATCATTCTGAAATTAATTATACATGTGATATGGATGATTGTATCTAGTATCAATATATCATCTATTATATGAGAAATATGAGATGTCCAAATAACCTGAATGATAATCTGAATAGGACATTGAAATTATAGGCCATCAAGTATGTAATTGTGAAGTGTAAATTGTATAGAAAGAATTTGGATTTCATAATTTTGAAGTGTGTAGATGAAGATTAGGCTAAAAATTTATTGAAGGAAATGCATGAGGGATTTTGTGGTCGACATTATATGGGCAAAACAATTGCTCATAAAATCATAAGAGCAGGATTTTGGAGGCCCACGATCTTCAAGGATGCAGAATAGTTGGTGAGGAGGTGTTATGCTTGTCAAAGGTTCTCTGGTAAGCTTAAATTTTTAGGTAATATGCCATTAAAACTAGTAGAATTTTAGGCTCCTTTCCAACAATGGGGAGTTGATTTCATAGGGGAGATACCAAACAAGTCTAGTGGAGGACACTCACGGATTCTAGTTGCCACTAATTACTTTACAAAGTGGGTAGAGGCTATACCTACAAGAAATACAACTAGTAAGGTGGTAATTGATTTTCTGATGCATAATATTGTTACAAGGTTTGGTTTCCTTGAGAGGATAGTAAGTTATAATGCCATGTGCTTTAGGTCTGCCAAATATAAGGACTTTTGCAAAGGTTTAGGATTTCAGATTTCTAATTCCTCAACTTATCATCCACAAGGATATGGTCAGACATAATCTACTAATAAGAGTTTGATTAAAATCCTAAAGAGGATTATTGAAAAGAATAAGAGACCATGGAATTCAAAGCTTCCATTAGCGCTATGGGCTGATAGGGTAACTGTGAAGAGGGCAATTGGTTGTGCACCATTTGACCTAGTATATGGAGTACATGCAAGGATACCTCAGAATAATTTATTGGAAATGTATAAATTTTTTTAGGTATATGATGATGAAATAGATGATGAGATGTAGTTAAGAATTAAGGACCTCATTAGGTTAGATGAGACTAGAAGAGAGTCAGTTGCAAGGAATGTCAGTTCGCAATTGCAGGTCAAGAATTTATAAGACAAGAAAACTGTTGACAAAAAATTTGAACCTGGTAACTTGGTGTTAGTTTGGAATGCCAGACTGGAGGATAAGGGAAAACATGGTAAATTTGATCCCATCTAGCTGGGGCCATATCTAATTCATCAAAAATGGGGCCAATATTCATATATTGTCAAGGAATTAAATGGTGATATTCAGGAATTGCTTGTTCATGGACAATTCTTGAAGAAATACTTCAATTGAGGGTATTTTCTTTCCATGAATAGTAGTTAGGTTTGTATATATTGTAAATTCTATAAATAGTTGCTTTCCCCTACCCTATTTTGTCCTGTTCTGTAAGCTTTTGGTCTTGTGGCTCTCAGTTGTTTGAAATTTTGTCTAGTAGGTGGTCTGCTATAACCAATGATTCTAGATTCTTGCTATGCCTACAAGAGCCACACATCCCTAGACAGAGCCACTGCTAGCACTTGAATGAATTTCCATGGTCTTCTATCTTTCATCTGGTATCTCCCTACAAAATTTCATGGCCTTAGCATGTTTTTTCTAGTCCCTGCAGTAATTTTTCATGTCTTTGGCTAAAGCCCTAAGTAGAATATTCAAAAACTAGCTATTACATTTAAAACCCTTTGAAAAACCCTCACTTTGTTATATTTTCATGTTACTTTTTGCGGGTCACTTAAAGGTCCTAATTTGCATGTGCTTTATATTTTTGGTCAGCCCCATTTAAATTTTTCCTAAGACTTTACCCCGACGGCCTTTAATATTTTCCTATGGTCCCCAGCGCTTTATTTTTCCCAAAAGCCAAAGTCTTAGCGTTTAATTTTTCCTATGTTAGAGCTTAATATTTTTTGGGCCCGGTCTTCTGACGACATCTCCATCTGATGATTAGCGTAAGTTCTTAAGGGATGTTTCAGAAGCCTGAGATCTTATGCCAATCGTTGATCTTTCCTGATGATGTATCATTTCAAAGAAGTGGGTCCAAGGTGACACGTATGCACAGTTGGTGATATTTTATTGGTCCACCTATATTATGATTTGGTAGTTGTCAGTGGGTCTTGGGTTGTTGACATGTTAGAGGGTCCTCACATCTGCAGAGGATTGACGGTGGGCATGTCTTTGCAAGGGATGTGTCAGATGTATGAGATTTTGAGACGACCATTGATTCTGTTGAGTTACGTAGCCTTTTCTTTTGGTGGGTCCACTGCTATGTGTACTTAGTTGGAAAATGGTGATTGGTCAAGGTGTGCTAAGGTGGACTTGTCAGTGGATCCACCAGTCTCTGGGAAGTTAATACACTGCAAGATTTGACGGTTGTCGTGATACCGTTGATTGGAGATGCACAATGGATATGTCAGTAGTATGGTGATAGCCATCAATCTTCACTAAAGGGGAAAGCCTTATAGTGGGTCCTTTTTTAGTGATGACTGAGTGATTGTAGTGAATGATGTGGTGACATGTGGCAGTTTATAGTTGGGCCCACATGGGGAAAAGGCTTAGTGATTCTGATATATGTTTTAGCAGTCCGACAAATTTCCAAGATTTCGCTTGTTCGTGTGAAATGACGGTGGTTCTCTAATTGTTTTAGTAGTTCAACAAACAAGCGTTCGCGTAATCACTAAACTTTCTGGTAGATGGATAAAATGTTTCATGAAATGGTGGTGTCCTTTTGTTGCTTGTTTGCTAAATGTGGGGCCAAGGCTATATGTTTTCCTGTAGTTTCTAGTTCACAAGGTTAAAGGTGGGTTAAGATTTTCATCCCACGAATAGGATATGCTTTGTCACATGTTTGCTTAAAGTAACTTGAGGGTGATAGTAAAGTTAAAATCATAAAGCCCATGAAATGACAGAATTAGACGCTCGGGACTTAAAGTTGTTGTAGATTCAAATGTGGACCAGCAATTCACTACAATTGCCATAGGGTGACCATTGTTTTTGAAATTCAAATTTTGATGGGTTTCCTATGACTAGAAGGACTAAAATTGAATGCAAAAGTGATTGGAATTGGTAAGAGATGATCTTTTTGTCATCGTAGTGTGGTCCAAGGTGTGTCATGTTCATTTGTTGGGTCTGTACCATGTGGTTTTGTGCTCGAGGCATGTTGCAGGGTTGAAAAATTTGAAATTTTTCATGATTTATAGTACTTTCCTAGAGACCTATCCTGAGTGCAAATCTTTCTTAGGCATGGCCGACTAGTTTTCTTCCCCTGCAATTAATTTATGACCATTTCTAGTTGGTTGGGTGGTTGAAACCCTAACCCTAAGTCATCTGTAGCTTGTTGCATTCTCTTTGAGAATTCCAAGATGAATAGGGAGTATAACTGGCATGATTTTTGATTTTGTAAGGGTTTGGAGAATTTTCTTTAGTCCCTGGTTGTTAATAGTGTTACATTGAGTAAAGAGAGTATGATTTTGGGTGTTTTCCTTTGGTATTTTGTTTCTTAGTAATGTATTGATTTATGAAAATTAATGAGAATACACTTGAATTCCTATCTTAAATCTCTGATTATCTTCTTTTCTTATTGTGGATTCATATATGTTAAGGTCACAAAGTGGATTAGCATATGGTAAACAAAGAGTATTGTGAGATCAGCTTGGATTTCCTGAAAAAGTTAGGATTAAAGCCTTTAGGGTGATTTCAGTGAGTTCATTGTTAGAGGGGAATTTGATGATCATGTTTGGGAGTGAGGGGAGTAATAGGCAAAGCACTTACTTTGAGTTTATATGTATTTGAGTTAAGGTTTCAGGGTGATATATGTTATTTAGTGACTCTTTGCCCTAGGATAAGGCACTGGTCTCCTCTCTAGATGTAGTTCATCATTATCAATCACACACACAAATTAAATGATAAAATCTTAAATAAGTTAGTAGAAGACATAGTTGTATATTGTTTTGACACTCCTTTGGAGAAGTGAGTCAAGGGTACACCCACCTGAGCATGAAGGCTCAAAGTGTAGGAGGATCTCTTCTGATCCTTGTTAATTGGCCCTCTTCCTTGTAGACTTTAGAGTGGCGATAGAGTCAAAGCATTATTTAAGTTATCCATCAAAGTATAAATCTATGAGTTGAAGATTAAAGGGAACTCCCAACAAGATTCATTGAATCTACCCACTTCATGTTCTTCATCTCCTCTTCTAGAATCATCTCAAATCTTATAAAGATTTACAATAAAACATTTTACAAAGCATTAAATGCTTCCTTACAATCAATAAATAAACTCAACACATTTTACATAATCAAAGAATTCAAAAATGTCAGCTCCAAAACTAAATTCTCTTCAAATATAAAATTGTTGATGCTCGGTCAATACTATGATCATCCACTCGGTCTCCATGTAAAATGGTCGGTCACTACTAAAACTGTTTCCTCGGCTAATACTAAATTGACACTAGATTTTTTCTCGACATCCACTAACTCAGTCGACTGTGTCATAACTCAGCTTAAACATGATTTATTCCTTTTTTCTCGGTTAAGCCTACCAGTTTAGTCTTTAATCTTACTAAGATAAACAATGCATTATCTCATCATTGTGTAACATAATCAAGTACACTTTGTAGTATCAAGATAACTCAACCTTTCCTTAGGTGCTATTGTTACCAACCTTTCTTTCCCTTCTCACCATAGATATAGTACTTTCCTAAGTAGCAACAGTCTTACTAGTTAAGGTTTGACATCAATGACAATACAACAATTGTTTGAATTGTAGTTTCCAACAATCTCCCTCTTTGGCATTGATGGAAACACCATATGATATCACCTGAATAACACATGGATTACCAACCAATCCAAAAAACTCATCTATCCATCAGAGAAAATTTATAATATCCTTAGCTTCATTCTAATTCAGAATTAGTAAATCTCACTTCTATGACCATCAGAAGTATCTGGATCTCCCTCTATCTTGATCTTTCATTTCAATTCATCATCATCTTCCTCTCAGTGTCATGTGTTATAGTATCATTTTATTTCAATCTCCCTCTTTGACAAAAAAGCCAAAGCAGCAACTAAAACATACATCCAACAGATGTAAATATATCTGTTCAGTATAGTGTTTCTCCCTCTGTCATCTTGCTTATGACTGATTTGTTATCTTTTCTTCTTCTTCTTCACAGCTCTAGGACAGTCCTAAAGTGTGACAATCTTCTACATCAATGTGTCAAATGTTCTATTGTAGCATATTTGATGTAGTGCTCCTAGCTTGTCTAGGCAGCCTTAGTTAGGGGAAGGACCCCTAATTGACTTCTTAGGTACTCATGAGCCTCTTTAGGTAAAGCTTTAGTGAATATGTCTGGCAATTATTCTTTTGTATTCACATATTCCATTCAGACTTGTCTTGTACTAATTCCCTCAAATAGTGATACTTGATCACTATGTTCTTTGTCTTAGTGTGCATCACTGGATTCTTAGAAATATTGATAGCACTTGTGTTGTCACAAAAAATAACAATAGGTTCAGTGATTTCTTCTTTCATGCCTATCAACAACTATTTTATCCATATCAAATTTGAATAGTTTACTGCAGTAGCAACATACTCAACCTCAACAGTAGATTGGGAAATGCAATTTTGTTTCTTGTTTGTCCAGGAGACTAATATCTGTCCAAGAAAGAAAGCTCCACCACTAGTACTTTTTCTATCATCTACATTTCCTGCCTAATCAACATCAGTATATACGCTAAGTTCAAATTTGTCATTCTTCTTATAGTATAACCCATAGTCAACAGTTCGTTTCAAGTATCTCATGATTCTTTTCACCGCCATCATGTGTGTTTACTTAGGATTGGTAGAGAATCTTTCCATAATCCTAATAGCTAATGCAATATCTGGTCTACTATGTACAACATACTACAATTTTCCAATCATGGATCTATACAAAGTCTGGTTAACTTCTACAGCATCATCATTCTTAGATAACTTTTGTCCAGTAACCATAGGAGTGCCCACCAATCTAGCATCTTCCATTCCAAAAGTTTTCAATATTTCATTAACATACTTAGACTGTGTAATGAAAATACCTTTCTTCATTTGATATACTTGTGAACCAACAAAGAATTTGATCTCAGCAAACATACTTATCTCAAATTTAGTTTGCATTTCATGTGAAAAAATTTTACACAATGCATCTTGTCCACCAAAAATAATGTCATCAACAAAATTTTTTGCCAACAAAATACCTTTACCTTCTTCATCTTTCATATACAGATTGCTTGTGTCATTTGTCCTAGAAAATCCAATCTATATCAAATAGTTATGAAACTACTCATACCATGCTCTAGGAGCTTGTTTCAATCCATATAAAGCTTTGTTCAGTTTTCTCATCCTCATCAGATTCATCTTTCATTGCAACATAGAAAACCTCAATTTCAAAATCATCACTATCAGTGTCAGTCTCGTCTTCAGCAATGTAACAAGATTTCTTACCTTTTCCTTTGTAGTCTTTGTACCTTCAGTAGCCTTTGTCATCTCTTCTATCTTTGTGTTTTTTGTCTCTTTCTTCATCTTTATCATTCCTATCAGGACATCTAGCAGCTATATGACTGACTTTGTTACATGCAAAACATATAATAGGGAGTTTACCTTTGTATTTTCCTTTTCCTCTTCTTAGTCTTCTAGCCATAAGAACCTCTAGATCTTCAAGATCTTCATTAGAAGTGTCACTGTCATCTTCACTTTCACTTTCACTTTCACTAATGCATCTTTCTTTTTCTTTCTTAGGCTTGTTTAGGACTAACTGTGACATAAAAGTAGATTCAACATTTCCAAGACTACCAATAGTGAAATTAACATAATTAGATAGTTCAAAAGTAGTCAGCTTGCCAATCAAACCTCCCAAAGTAAGCACATTTGCAAAGTTACATCTAGATTCCTGAATAGTTGAGATCTTAATAGCATATATAGGATGCAAAGTTCTTAAAACTTTTCCAATTATGGTCTCATCATCATTAGTTCCATTTTCTCCTCTAATAGCATTCACAACTTCTTTTATTCTACCACAATATTTTGTAATGTTTTCATCTTCATTCATTCTCCTCTCATCAAAATTACCTATGAGACTCTCGACTTTAGCTTTCAGTACATATAGATCACCACCATAAATCTTTGCAAGAGTGTCCCACATGTCTTTAGCAGTTGTGTAGTCCTTAATGTCCTCAAATTCTGGATAGCTTAGGGTAGATGCAATTTCTAGCATTGCCTAATTGTGTTCTTGCTTGGCTCTCATTTCCTCAGTAGTCAAAGGTGCAATAGGTGTGACATAGTCATGCTCAATGTAGTACTTTTTAGAATCACCAATACTGGCCAGATGCAGCTTCATCAAGCTTTGCCATGCAGAGAAGTTTTCCTTGTTCAGCTTCGGTACCTCCTTCTTATACATCTTGATCATTTTCTTCAAGTCCCTTTAAACTTGCTTTCTGTAAACAACAATAAGCAACACATCTCTGATACTAATTGTTAATATGATTTAGAACAATAGAGAGGGGCGGTGAATCAATTTTTCTCAAGTCCTGTATAAAACAACTTCAAAAACTTTTCTATAAATCAGATCAACCAACCAAAACAAACTCAGTCACCACTGATTCAATAATAGAAACATATAACTTAGCAGTCCACTACCTAGCTGTATCTAACTTGTAAAACATAGAAATGTTCAAACCAAAACATTCACACAAGTATTGACACCAGGATTTATAGTGGAAACCGAATATGGGAAAAACCACTTTGTAACATGCTACTATTATTTTCACTCTTCTGAAGTGAGCTTGGTTAAAAGCCAACCCTATCAAAGGTTACAATACACACTATCAAGTGTGACCCGGTTAAAGGATTTCAATCACCTTGTTAAAAGTGAGCCTGGTCAAAGGACTTACATACACTCCATTAGATTGCAACCTTGTTCAAAGGATTTAACATATGACTGTTAGGTAAACCTCTGTTAAAAGGATTTTGACTATTACAATGGTTAGAAAGTAGCAGTAGTATTGATCTGAAAACATACAACTCACTTTGTAAATATTAGATCCAATTCTATATGCAAATGCTGGTTTATTGACTTTGAAACTTTTCCATCTCCATCTCTGATCTGCTCGAAACTTTCCTTCAAGTAATCACCACACTTTTCCTTTAGCCTTTTTGCTTATACAGTCAATAAAACTTTTCTGTTCTTCTAGCATCTGCTTCACTCATGCATACACATACGTAATGCTTCGGTTCCCTTAATATTTTCCTCTGTTAGGTTAACTTTTCTTTTTCCGCTTAATCTCCTTCATAGATCTTAGGGTTAGGTCAAATTCATTGACTCTACCCACTTCATTTTCTTCATCTCCTCTTCTAGAATCATCTCAAATCTCATAAAGATTTACAATAAAACATTTTACAAAGCATTAAATGCTTCCATACAATCAATAAATAAAGTCAACACATTTTACATAATCCAATAATTCAACAATGTTGGCTCCAAAACTAAATTCTCTTCAAATATAAAATTGTTGATGCTCGATCAATACTATGATCATCCACTCAGTCTCCATGTAAAATGCTTGGTCACTACTAAAACTATTTCCTCGGCAAATACTATCTTCCTCGGCAATTTACTGATACTCGGTTGACACTAGATTTTTTCTCGACATCCACTAACTTGGTTGACTCTATCATAACTTGGATTAAACATGATTTCTTCATTTTTGCTGGGTTAAGCCTACTAGTTTAGTCATCAATCTTACTAAGATAAACAATACATTGTCTCATCATTGTGCAACATAATCAAGTACACTTTGTAGTATCAAGATAATTCAACCTTTCCTTAGGTGCTATTTTTACCAACCTTTCTTTCCCTTCTCACCATAGATATAGTACTTTCCTAAGTAGAAACAATCTTACCAGTTAAGGTTTGACATCAATGACAATACAACAATTGTTTCAATTGCAGTTTCCAACATTTAGTGTTTTCTCTTTCCACTGGTTTCCTCCTTATCTAAGACCACAAAAATATTAAAATATATTCCCCCTCCCTCCTTTCCACCAATGCTTAAAATTTTCCCATGGTGGAGTCTCTTGGAGAGAGGAAATTTGTCTCGAAACCCCACTTAGGGCCTCCTTGTAACCAGTGGGCACTCAAAATTGGATATCTTTCATTCTACTCCACTTCAAACCTTCAAACCACTTAAAAAATTATCACATGACTTAGGGATAACTTTCCAAATCCTTCAATGGCACATAGGGATCTATAAAAATCCATACTACTCAAAACACAATCAGATTCTCAAGAAAAATAGTTGATTCTTATTGACTTTGGCATGAAACTTTACACTTTATGCATACTAACTATATAATAATGTTTTTCAACCTTATTATACAATCCCCAATTAGTTCCAACTGACGAAGGTGGTTTTGAACATTGGGATTCAAAATTTACAACTTTTGGACAAAAGTTGCATTATGCAACATTGCAACATTGACAACTTTTACAAAGTTGTCAAATATTGTCAAACTTGTAAATTTCTAAGCCTAGTCTCTTTTAAGGACCCTAGAAAGGTTAAATACAAATTCTCAACCTTGATTAGGTGTCCTTTCTTATTCTAATCCATCCTACCCAATATTTTCCAAATTGGCTAAGGTAGATAACTAGATTTATCATAACATCTAGTGTCCCCTTGCCTCATAAATAGGACTTATTAACAATATAGGATCCTATATCCCATCAATACCCCAACCCTATGTTATTGGGTCAAATAGTGTATTTTTAGTGGATGAATTTTTGGGTGCTCCTACACCATACTCCCAGGGTGCATTGATCTAAAGTCCTCTTGAGCTGAGGTCCTGCAAACTTGAGCAATGCCTCTGAATTTCTTGCTCATCCATCCATACAGATTCCTCTTCAATAATTCCTTGCCACTTAACTAGGTATTTCTTATACATATTCTTCCTTTTTTGTTTTATGATCTTTGTGTTCAAGATATTTTCAAGCTTCTTAGGTTAATGAGGTGGTATCCCTACAACATCTCCTTCAAGCTCTTTTATGTGCACTTCTGAATCTGCATTCACATCACCTTTGTAGGGTGTTAGATCATAAATATTAAATATTGGAGAGATACCAAGGTTTGAGGGTAACTCTATCTCATATGCATTCAACCCATATTTCTTCAATACTAGATAGAGTCCTACTTTCTTCATGAGGATTTTACTATGTTTTCCCTTAGGCAGCCTTTCCTTCCTCAAATATGTGCACACCAAGTATCCCACTTTCAATTGGACATCCCTCCTATGCTTTTCTTTAGTCTGCTTATACTTCTCTACACTTTTCTCAAGTGCCAATCTGTCTGAGTCATGAATTTCTTTCATACTCTCTATGAAATCCTCTCCATGAGCATTGACTGGAGTGGCTGGCAGAACTTGTCTGAGTTCCAAGATCCCTCTTGGACTTTTCCCATACAAAATATGAAAGGGAATCTTCCCTGTGCTCTTGTTGACTAGGTCATTAAAAGAAAACTCTTCTTGGGGTGGGACTAAATCCCATTTATCCCCATACTATTTTGTTAGACACCTAAGTAGATTGCCAAGTGATTTGTTGACAACCTTTGTCTTCCCATTCATTTGTGGATGATAGGAAGAGATAAAACTCAAATTGGTCCCTAAAATTTTCCATAAGGTCCTCCAAAAGTGACCAATAAACTTAACATCTCTGTTAGACAGAATGGTTTGAGGAAAGCCATTAATTCTCACAATTTCTTTAAAGAATAAATTTGCAATAGATGATGCATCATTTTTACTTTTACAAGGGATAAAGTGGGCCATTTTACTAAACCTATCCACTACAATATAAATGCTATCATATCCCTTTTGTGTTCTTGGTAACCCCATCACAAAATCCATGCTACAACTCTCCCAAGGTCTTGTAGGAATAGGAAGAGGATGTTAGAGCCCTACATTTGTAGATGTACCATTGGCTCTCTAAAAAATTGTGCATGTATCCACAATCTTCCTTACTTCATTTTTAAGGTGAGGACAATAATATAACCTTCTCACATGTTCCAAGGTTTTCTCCAAACCAAAATGTCCTCCGATGTTGCTTGCATGTTTTTCCCTAATAATGTTCTCCCTCATTGAACACTTGGGGATGCTTAATTGGTGTCCTTTGAACAACATGCCATTTTGGATCAATTAATCTACATACTCAACATGATAAGACTCAAAAAATTTAGAACACACCTTAGAAATATCATTGAAAGAGTCATCATTTTTATACATATGCTTTAATGAATCAATTCCTACACTTGGAGTTGGATTTCTTGCACAACTAGAGTCCTTCTATGCAATGCATCTGCAACCTTATTGGTAACTCTCTTCTTGTGTTTGATTGAAAATATGTATGCTTGTATTTATTCCACCCAGTTCATGTGTTTTTGGCTTAGTTTCTCTTGACTATTCAAGAAACTCAAGGCTTGATTCTCTGTGAAGACAACAAATTCCTTTGGAAGGAGGTAGTTCCCCCATTTCTTCAATGACTAGACCAAGGCATATAGTTCCAAGTCAAAAGAGGAGTATTTCCTCTTTTCTTCATTTATTTTCTCACTTAAAAATGCTATAGGTCTTCCCTCTTGGCTCAAAACAACCCCTATAGCTAGGTTAGAAGCATCACATTCAATAGTTAAAAGTTTTTGAAAATCTGGAAACACTAAGATAGGTTTCTCCATTACCTTTTGTTTTAGCATTTGTAAGGATTCTTCTGTATCTTTGTTCCATAAAAACTTGTAATTTTGTCCCACCTTATTGGTTTGAAGGATAGGATCACACAAGTAACTAAAATTTATAATTAATTTTCTGTAAAAGGATGCAAGCCCATGAAAACTCCTAACTTTAGTCATTGTTCTAGGAGAAGGCCAATTCAATATGGATTCTACCTTTTTAGGGTCAATTTTGATCTTCCCTCCTAAAATCACAAATCCTAAGTAAATAAGCTCCTCTTGCATAAAAACACATTTCTCCAAATTTATAAAGACCTTTTCTTGATGCAGCCTCTTCAAGACCAAGTTAAGATGTTCCAAATATTCCTCCTTATTCTTACTAAAAATAAGGATACCATCAAGGTACACTATGATAAATTTTCCAAGGAATGGCTTGAGCACCTAATTCATGAGCCTCATGAATGTGCTAGGAGAATTTGATAGGCCAAATGGTGTCACTCTCCATTCATACAAGCCTTCATTTATTTTAAAGGCAGTCTTCCACTCATCACCAACCCTAATCATGATTTGGTGGTAGCCACTCTTCAAATCCACCTTTGAATAGTACCTTACACCCCCCAAATGATCCAATAGATGCTCTATTCTAGGCATAGGAAACATGTACCTAATTGTGATTCTTTTTATTTCCCTAGAATTAGTGCACAATGTCCATGTGCATTCCTTCTTAGGAGACAATAGAGAAGGTACTGCACAATGGTTAAGGATTTTGGTTATCAACCACTTATCTAGGAGTTATTGTATCTATCTTGCTATTTCTTCATTTTGTTTTGGAGTTACCTTATATGCAGCTTTGTTTGGGAGTGTTTCCCCTAGAATCAATCTATATTGTGGCTTATGTCCCTAATTGGGGGTAGTTCATTAGGCAGGTCCTTGGTCACAATATCCTCATAGTATTCAAGTAGGTCTGCTACTTCTTTAGGGCCTATTCTTCTCAAATATTTTATCTCCTTCTTAGCTTTCTTAGGTCTATCATCCTTGGGTAAAATGACTAAGGCATAGAAAGGGATCCTTTCTTCACTTAGAGTTTTCAAAAAATCCTTTTCACCTATAAGTAGAAATTTTCAATCTTTCTGTTCTTCTACATTTTCAGACAGAGGTAAAAGTTTTTCCTTTTCTCCTTTGTGGTTGATAGTATAGGTGTTAAAACTCCCATAATGGTGTGCATCCACATCATACTGTAATACCCCAAAGTTGGCACCTCATAATTTCAATCAATTTTGGTGCATTTTCGTCAATTTTATATCTCTAAAGTCCTAGTTTCCTAGGCAATTTTCTCTCTCCTACCTGACTTAATTCAACTTGATGTCAATTGCAAAAACCCTAAATTGCATTAATAAAATATTATAATTAATTCCTAAAGTCTTTGACTTTTATTAGCTAAATTACCCCTATGATAAATCAATTTAATTCTAAAGTCCGAAGTTCTTTAAATTAAATTAAATCTACCCCCTTTAGCTAAATACCCATAAAAGGAGTTAATTATTACTTGTTATTCGAATGGACACTGTTATTTGAATTAATAATTCACAATATTTGAAAGGTCACCCTATGTGGCATTTTCCATTCTTTTAATTAAGTAATTCATGTCTTTTTGTCTCAAATGGGAATGAAGAGTCAGGAGTTTTAAATCAATAATCTCTTCATTCTCTTCCTAGGCTTATCTATTTAATGGACCTCATTTCTTCATTCAAAGAGGGCAATTTTGAGAGTAACTAAACTATAGCATTTTTTTGTCTCTATTTCATTAATTCAAAGCTTTATTGCATATTAGTTTAATTTTCTCATTTTATTTTAATATTGCATCTCATATTAGAATTAATTTGCTTAATTTCTCATAGCTTAATATCATCTTTATTTCAAGTTCTT
Source organism: Chamaecyparis obtusa (assembly GCA_027943335.1). Lineage (NCBI taxonomy): Eukaryota > Viridiplantae > Streptophyta > Pinopsida > Cupressales > Cupressaceae > Chamaecyparis > Chamaecyparis obtusa. Next base: position 74,731 of record BSBK01012324.1, read on the forward strand.
TGGAATAAATCTGCACTTCATATTTCCTTCAAAGCATTTTAGATTAAATTGCATTCATTCTAGTTCAATTTTAGTTTTTCTTATCTTTATAGCTTTTGAAAATCCTCCATTGTAGGACTGGTCTTATGGTTGTTGGCTCTCATTCTGAGAGTAATTAAACACCCTGTCCACATAGGAGGCAACAAGTCACTTCACCATGGATTTTGAATTGAGTAATTCATACTCTCTCTTGTAATTCAATCATGTGAGCAATGACTATGTTGCGTGTGTAGTTGGATTAGAGGTCCACATTTGACTATATACACATATTTCTAGGGCCTTCCAAGTAGCAAGTGGTAGGCATCCATAGGGATAATGTCACAGAGCACTTTGTCTTTGTATTTCCCAAGTTGGAACTCTACCCATGCTTGTCCTCTATGATATTCTATGGGGTTTTGGTTAGCCATGAGACCTTGTAAGGGTTTGGATGTGGCACCCTTCTCAGCTTCAAATTCTTCACTCCCTCTTTAGACACCAATTTGTCTATACACCCACTTTCAATCACCAGTTTGGACACCTTACCTCCACTTCTACAAGTGGTTCTAATTAGAGTCTTCCTTTGTGGAGGTTCTTGAGCACAAGGAGCCTTCAAAAAATTCCTCCTCATCATGAGGGCTTCCACTTCTTCAGGTGGTGCATAAGACCTAAGTGTAGCATCTCCTTGGTTGTCTTCTTCTCTAACCATGTTTGACCTTCTCTTTGTCTAATTGATTTCTTTCTCAAGACACTTGGATGCTAGTTACCCTAGTTGGTTACATCTGTAACACCTTGGAGGTCCTGAATTCATTCCTCCACTCCTTCCCCTTGAATCTTCTCTTCTCCTTCTATAGGAGCTCCTAGAACTAATTTCTTCAAAAGAGTCCTCTTGAATGGTTTCCCCAAAACTTTTAGGATCTTTGTTAGAATAATTGAGAGGGGGGTGAATTAGTTATCCACAATCACAATTCAAAAAGTTTAAACCAAAAAAATTATCTCAAACTTCTGCAACTCTGTAACACAAAATAATATATTGTCTGTACTTTTACTAATTACCAGTCATTAACATATAATGAATACCGACCAAATATAATATGCAATATGTAAAGTATGATAACAAACAATAACCACAATGAACACATAATAAAAAATATTTAACATGGGAATCCTGTGAATAGAAAAACCACTGAGGACCAACAACCCAAAAATTATTCACTCTTCTAAAGTGAGGTTGGTGAAGACCCAACCCTGTTAAAGGTTTCAAAAACACTATTAGGTGTGACCTTGTTAGAGGATTTAACACTAACCATTATCGTCCAACCAGCATTCACTATGGGGTTGACAGGATAACAATGTTCATTCTATGAATGATACATTAAAACTTTCCTAGTCCACTCTGTTAAGAGATTTCTCTGTTTACAATGGTTAAAATGTAACAGTAGTTGATCTGATCATAACACAACTTCAATTGCAGATTATCAGATCTATGTTAAGCTCATTCAAATTCTCTAATCAATGTATCTATTATGTTTCAATAAATTTCCATTAACTTACTGTCACTCAGTTATAGCTTCCTGATGCTCAGTAAACTCTATAGTTCAGTTCTCCTTAACTAGTTTGATCAAGCATAAATGAAAAAAATTTCATGCAATAACTCTGTAGTCTCCTTCTTCTGACATCCAATTCATTATGAAACTCTAGTCTCTTAAATAGACAAGTAACATGTTTTCTTCTCCTCCATTAGATTTTGCTGCTTAATCATCTTCATTGATTTTGCTACTTTAACCTTCCTTGGTTGTTGTGTCAATAACACATTTTGATTTCATCCTTCAGATCTTCCTCAAATTATGTTAGTCATCGATCTTTGTAACAAACATTATTTGTTACCTCTAAGTTATACACTTTCCATATCATCAACCCTTATTAGCTAAACTAATCATTTAGTTGCTTTTCTCCTCTACTCAGTTAACAAATAAATGTATTGGTGAACACAAGCTCATTTTACACTATGCTCAATATACACAACACTCCGTCAATGTATACTAAAATCCTTCATCAACCGACCACACTACCTTGTGCATTTTAGCTCTATCCTTCATCATAGATGATTGAAACATAATCAAGTCAATAACATAAGGTCATAGACTCATCAATAAGTTACCTAGTGTATTCCTTATCCTCATCTATCATATACATCATCCTCATGTAGATATTTGTTTTCTTCATCTCTTTCACTACTTTTCTACAGATGTTTTGTTATAGTAACTTACAAGATAAGTTTTGTCAAACTAGTTGACATCAATGAAAACATATTACTGATTTAATCATATTACATATATAATTAGCAACTCGATGATCTCTAATCATAGATTTTTCAATTAGGTTCTAAATCAGTTGTAATTCATCAATCTTTCCCTTTGGCATTGATGGAAACTCAAGAAATATGAAATGTACCATACACATACCAAACATGTATTCTGCAACTCTGTGAACAAATTTTGTGCAAGCTCTCCCTAGCTTAATATGTTTAATCACTACATTATTCAACAACATTACCAATGCAACTTTTTCAATGTGTAGATATGATCTTTTTAGCTCTTAGATTCCTTCTTCTATTCTCAGTAACTGTTCTTCGGTGCTTTCCCTTTCTTTCAGTATATCTCTAACTTAGATAGATGTTTTAGTGTTCTCATCGGTGCATATTATTTCATATTGTTTATCTCTCCCTTTGACAACAATGCCAAAGAAATAAATAAACACACTACTCCATAGTAGCCATGTAAGTCTCTATTGTCTAGTGCATTTTGTGTATCTCTATATACTGAAATGCCAATCTATTCCAGTCCTCCAAAATTTTCACAACCTTAGACATGATCGAAAGTGTGAACTATGCTGCATCAGCATGAATGATCTTCCCATAAGATTAGGATAATGCAACATCCAGATCACATTAGTGATTGGTAGATAGGGGATGGACCCCAAGTCTATTCCTCAAGTATTCAAATGTGTCCTTTGGTAGAGGCTTTGTAAAAATGTCTGCAAGTTGTTCTTTAGATGTAACAAATTCTAGCTTCACTTGCTTCTCCTATACTTGTTCTATTAAGTAGTGATACTTAATAGATATGCTTTGTTCTAGAGTGCATCACTTGAATCTTTGAAATGTTTATTGCACTTGTGTTGTCATAGTATATAATCATCAGCTCAGTGATTACCTCATTCATGATGAACTACAACTAATTTAGAACCTAATTGAAAAATCTATGATACAGAGATAACCGAGGAGTTTCTGAATAGATATGTAAGATGATTAAATTAGTATTATGTTGTCATTGATGTCAACTAGCTTGATAGTACTTATCTTGTAAGTTACTATACCAAAACATCTGAAGAAAAGGAGTGAAAGAGATGAAGAACAGAAATATCTACATGAGAAAAATGTTACAGATGAGGATAAAGAATACATTGAGTAACTTGTTGATGAGTCTATGACCTTATGATATTGACTTGATTATGTTGCATTCATCTATGATGAAGAATAGATCTAAAAGACACAAAGTAGTGTTGTCTGTTGATGAAGCATTTTAGTATACACCGATGGAGCGTAGTGTATACTAACCATAGTGTTAACTGAGCTTGTGTTCAACAATGCATTTCTTTGTTAACCGAGCATGAGAAAAGGAACTAAATGACTATTTTAGCTGATAAGGATTGTTGAGCTAGAAAGTGTATAACTTCAGGGTAACAAATAAAGCTTTTTACAAAGATCAACAAGTAGCATAATTCAAGAAAGATCTGATGGATTGATTTTAAATGAGTTATTGACACAAAAACTGAGGAAGGTTAAAGTAGAAAAATCAACGATGATGATTAAGTGGAAAAATCTAATGGAGGAGAAGAAAACAATTTACATGTCTATATAAGAGACAGAGTTTCGCATTAAAACGATGCCAGAAGAAGAAGATATTGTAGAATTTTCATGTGAACAAGTTTTCATGCATTATGATCATACTGGTTAGTAAGAACCAAATTGCAGAATATACCAAGCATCACAAAGCTATTATCGAGCGACAAAGAGTAATTACTGATGGATAGTAAGTTGATGTATTGTTGAATCTGAAGTGTTATATTGATCAGAAAGAATTGAATGAGCCTAACATTGATCTGTACATCTGTAATTGAAGTTTTATTAAGGTAGATCAACTACTGTTACATTTTAACCATTGTACATAGTCAAATCTCTTAACTGAGTGGACTAAGAGAGTCTTATTATGTATCATTCATAGAATGAACATTGTTATCCTATCAACCCCATAGTGAATGTTGGTTGGATGATAACGGTTGGTCTAAAATCCTCTAACAAGGTCACACCTAATAGTGTGTTTGTAACCTTTAATAGGGTTCGGTCTTCACCAACCTCACTTCAGAATAGTGAACAATTTTTGGGTTGCTGGTCCCAGGTGGTTTTTCCCTTCACAGGGTTTCCACATTAAATCTCTTGTGTTATGTGTTGATTTTGGTATTTTTTTTTGTCATATTTACATGTTGCATATTTGATTTGATCAGTAATCATTATATGCTATTGATTAGCAATTAGTAAAAGCACAGATAGTTTAGTATTTTAAGTTACTGAGTATTAGAAGTTTGAGATAATCTATTTTGGATTATACATTTTGTTTTGGGACACTGGATAACTGATTCACCCCCCTCTTAGTTATTCTAACAATTGGTATTAGAGAATTGGTTGCTTGGAATAGAGTTTTGAGGACTTTAGTACAAAGATCTCAAAATGTATAAGAGGGAAGTGCCAAGGCTGAACAAAGAAAACTTCACAGTATGGCAAAGCCGAATGAAGCTGCACATATATGGAATTGAAAATTCTGCCCTAGAACTGATGGAGAATGGCTATATAGAACCGACCAATGGTCCCCTGACACTTGATCAACTAAGAGATAGGCATGAACACAATGTTACTATGATGGATATTACTGCTTCCTGTACCGATGCTGAATTTGAAGACATTAAAAGTTGCACAATTTCCAAAGGTATGTGGGATAAACTTTCTCAAGTTTATAGTGGAGATGTGAATGTCAAAAGAGCCAAAGCTAAAATCCTAAGGGGTAGATTTGATGATATGAAGATGAAGGAAGGTGAGAATATTGTGCAATACACAAATAGAATGAAAGAGGTAGTACATGCTATTAGAGCATCTGATGGTGTTATTGATGAGGAAACAATAGTAAGTAAAGTTCTTAGGACCTTATTATAGATTTATGCAATCAGAATTTATGGAATTCATGAAAATAGTTCTTCGGCTGGTAATGTTCTTACACTTGACAATCTGATGGGTAAACTTACAACCTTTGAATTAAATAACTATGACAACAGTGTTGTAGCATTTGTTGAATATGCTTTCATGACTTCTCTAAAGATTGGTAAGTGTAGTAGCTGAAATAAGAATGATAGTGATAGCAATATTGATGATGAGCTTGATGAACTTGAAGCTCTTATGGCCAGAAGGTTACATAAAGGTAAAGGAAGATATAGAGGCAAGTTACCTTTAACATGCTTTAATTGTAAAGAGGTTGGCCACATTGCTACTAGATGTCCACATAAGAAAGATGATGAAAGAACAAATGACTAATCTAAAGGAAACTATGGGAGGAGGAGCAAAAGAGGCTACCGACACAAGAACAAAGACAACTAAGATAGTAATGAAAAAGGCAAGAAGGTATGTTATATAGCTAAATAAAATGAATATGATTCTGACCCTAATGATGATGTATAAGTTGTATTTGTTTCTATGAAAGATGACTCAGAAGAAGAAGAAAAACATGTAGAAACAACACTGATCTCTAAAGTTAACAAAAATGACACATGGATCATAGACAGTGGTTGTACACATCACATGACTAGTGATGAAGAAAAATTTGACCAACTTGATGAATACGATGGAGGATCCATGAGAATGGGTAATGATACACCCTACATGGTAAAAGGTAAAGGTTCATTAATGATCAATGATACAATAAAATGTGAAAATGCATATTGGGTAAAAGGACTAAACTAAAATTTTCTAAGTGTGGCACAACTGAAAAACTCAAGCCACCGACTTGCTTTTGAGAGAAAAAAGGTGAAGATATTTGATAATGGAGGAAGACTTGTCAGAACTGGTACACAATCTAGTGGTAATCTATTTTATCTTGATATTGATTAGTCTTCTTGTTTGATAATGAAAGATGAAGATGCATGGTTGTGGCATAAGAGGTTATGTCATGTAAATTTTGATAACATGATTAAGATTAGTAAGAGGAAAAGAGTTAGAGGTCTCCCTAACTTGTCTAAGTCGAATCATGTTATGTGCCATGAATGCTAGAAAGGTAAGATGACTAAGTCTAGTTTCAAAAGAAAAGACTACTCAACAAAGAAGATACTTGAGCTAGTTCATACCGACCTGTGTGGTCCTATGAGAACTCAGAGTTATTATGGTGATAGATACTTTATTCTTTTTGTTGATGACTATACTAGATTGATGATTGTCATGTTCTTAAAAGACAAATATGAGGCATTCAAGATGTTTAAGTGGTATAAGGAAAAAGTAGAAAAAGAGACAGGTAAGGAATTGAAATGCTTAAGATCTGATAGAGGAGGTGAATTTATCTCTAATGAATTTACTAATTTCTGTAATGAGCATGGAATTAAAAGATGGGTCTCAGCACCGAGGAAACCTCAGTAGAATGGCATTGCTGAAAGATGAAAGGAATAGGAAAGAGAAACTAAGGAGCAGGATGGAGCTACCAAGAAAGTAAATGAACCTACCCAGGATGAACAATAAAGAAGAGACTATGTGCTAGCAAGATTTTTCAAAAGACATCATCCTGAGACACAAATTATTGGAGATAGACAAGCTGACATGATGACAAGGAGCAAAGCAAGACAAGGTAAATGTCTAGTTTGTGAATATGAACCTAAAAATGAGAAAGTTGAATTAGAGAATGAGGAATGAGTTAATGCAATGAAAGAGGAAATAGAGTAAATAGAGAAGAACAAAACCTAGAGTTTATTACCCTGATCTAAAGACAAAAAATGTTATCGGTACTAAATGGATATTTAGGAACAAACTGAATGAGAATGGAGATGTGACAAGAAATAGAGCTAGATTAGTATGCAAGGGATATGCACAGGAAGAAGGAATTGACTATGGTAAAACATTTGCACCTATTGCTAGACTGGAAGGAGTTAGAATGTTTCTTGCATACACTACACACAAGAAATTCAAGGTATATCAAATGGATGTGAAGTCAACATTTTTGAATGGAATACTTGAAGAAGAGGTCTACATAGAACAACCTGAAGGGTTTGTTGATCCAGAATAAAGACATGGTATGTAGATTACATAAAGCTTTATATGGTTTGAAGCAAGCACCGATAGCATGGTATGAAAGACTTCATACTCACTTGTTAAGTATTGGATTTGTTAGAACTAGTGAGAAGAACAATTTGTGCATGAAATGAGATACTAATGATACTATTCTTATAGCTGAAATATTTGTGGATGATATTATTTTTGGAGGCCAAGATCACATATGCAAAGCCTTTGGTGATGAAATGAGAAAGGAATTTGAAATGTCTACATTCAGAGAGATTAAATTCTTTCTAGGACTACAAGTGATTTAGCAGAGTGATGGGATATTCATCACACAATCTAAATACATAAAGGAAGTCTTGAATACATTTGGCATGGAGGATGCTAAACTTGTGGGAGCACCAATGGCTACTAGATGTAAACTAGCTAAGGAAGATGAAACTATAGAGGTAAACCAGACACTGTACCAATCTATGATTGGTAAGCTAATGTATGTAGTTCAAAGTAGACTAGATATAGCACATGTTGTGGGAATTGTTGCTAGATTTTTTGCTAACCCTAGAGAATCACACATGGTTGCTACAAAGAGAATCTTAAGATACCTAAAAAAGACTAAAAATTATGAACTATGGTATCCTAAGGAAAATTTGAAATGAAGGTTTACACCGATGCTGATTGGGCTGGAAATGTGGATGACATAAAAAGCACCACCGAGGGAGCATTCTTCTTTGGTGAAAGACTTGTTACATGGACAAGTAAGAAACAAGCTTGCATTTCTTAGTCTACAGCCAAAGTAGAGTATGTTGCTGCTACTATAAACTATTCAAACATTGCATATATTAAGCAAGTATTAAAAGGAATGAATGAGGTAATCAATGAGCCGGTGATTATATAGTGTAATAACACAAGTGCAATTAATATTTCAAAGAATCCAGTGATGCACTCTAAGACAAAGCTCATATCTATTAAGTATCACTACTTAAGAGAACAAGTACAGGAGAAGAAAGTGAAGTTAGAATTTGTTACATCTAAGGAACAACTTGAAGATATATTTACAAAGCCTCTATCGAAGGACACATTTGAATATTTGAGGACTAGACTTGGGGTCCATCCCCTTTCTACCGATCACTAATGTGATCTAGGTGTTGCATCAGCCTAATCTTATCAGAAGATCATTCATGTTGATGCATCATAGTTCACACTTTGTATTTTGTCTAAGGTTGTGAAAAGTTTGGAGAACTGGAACAAATTGGAATATTTGTATACAGAGATACAGAGATTGCACCAGACAATAGAGAGTTACATGGCTACTACAAAGTTGCTTGTGTTAGGAATAGTCCCAAGAGATAACTGAGAGGAGGGGGTGAATTAGTTATCTACAAGATTCAATTCTTTATCTAATTAGGTATACTTAAACATAAAGCATAAACACATTGAAAGAACACATGAACATAGCACCAATATTTTGGTTATGGGGAAACCCAAATATGTAAAAACCCCAGTGCGAATTGACACCCACTAATATTTTCTACTAGTGTATTATGATCCTTACTAGCAGATCCTTTACCCTATTAGGAGTAGCTTTACAATATATTAAGTACAATAGACTTGGTCAAGGGTCAGACCCTGTTAGGAGTCTTTTGCAATTTTCCCTATAAGAGGAGAGGATGCACTATCCAAGAGCTCATTACTAAAAGGGGTGAAGGCTACAACCTTCTAAATAATAGATACAGACTATATCTTGATCTTTGTGAACTATTCTTAGACCTTCTTGTTTGGATTAGTTCCATTGTATAGCGCAAGTACTCTACTTGGTCACATTGACCTTCTTCTGATAGTTTGACACTTCCTACACTCTACTCTGCTTTGCTTAATCAACCATGAACCACACTCCAGCAATCACAACTGACTGCCTATAAATATCTTTCCTCTAAATGATATGATCAGGTCAACCTGTTAGAACCAACTTGAAATCATATTAGAGAAACCATAAAAAACTCCAACAAACATTATGCTGGCTCTACTATGCATGCAAGACATTCTGGGACTTGTCTAATTATGATAATTGTAGACGCACCCTACACATTGTCGGCTCTACCAAAACAATTGGATCTTTCTCCACAAGCTAAATTAACTCATGCGCTCTTAACTAAACATAAAAAAATCATCTCAAAGCTTAACTCCAAGGGTGCATATCCTAAAGATAGGTGCAACTCTAGAATTACTAAACTCTTTGTCGGCTCTTCTGAACAATCACAAGAAACTACTACTAGTGAATAGTGACTACATAAATTAACTTGCATTCATCATTAGACTATGCATCCATACCTAAAGCATCACTAACATGTATCCATCATAAATCCAAGGGTGCATAGCTCCATGATAACTATACAGACAATTGTACACACAATACTACCTATAACTCTGCTAGGAACACTACTAACACAAGTTACTATATAACTATCTGTACTAACACTTAACCTCTGCACCCATGATATCAAGTTGATATCATGTCCATGCAACACATACTAGAAGCTTACTTCATAAGACTTCTTTGCATGCTACTTTCCATATGTTTTCATCAATGACAAACATATAGTCAGTACTGGCCTACTGGAAAATCTTGAACAATCTCCCCCTTTGGCATTGATGGGAACATGTGGAATGAAAAAATAACACCAATCCAAATGAAAATTTCTTTCATAACATTCTCCATTTCCTCTTCAAAACTCCCCCAAAGATGAATCCTCCATCTATTGCATTATTTTCCAATATTCTTCATTTCCTCAACTAAACTATTGTCATAACTGAATACTACTCCCCCTTTGACATCAATGGAAAAGGGTGCCATTCATTTTAAGCACCAGTACTACTCTTGAAGTAGAGTAGTCCACCTTCCATCAGTCCCAGAGGATTGATGCCTTTCCTTCTTTCTTCTAAGAAGAATTATGGAATTACTCCTAACTTCTCCCTGAGATACTCAAAAGTATCCTTTGGTAAGGGCTTTGTGAAAATGTCTACCAACTGATCTTTAGTACTCATAGTCCAACTAGACTTCTTTCTCTACAAATTTCTCTCTTAGGAAGTGATACTTGATCTCAATGTGCTTTGTCTTGGCATGCATCATAGGGTTCTTTGACATATTGATAGTGCTAGTGTTATCACAGTGAATAACAATAGGATAATCAATTTGAATTCCAAAATCCTTTATCATCTACTTGATCTAAACAATTGTAGAACAATTCAAGGCTACTGCAACATATTTTTCTTCTTCTGTTGACTGAGAAATACAATTTTGTTTCTTCCTTGTCCAAGTGACAAGTCTATCACCAAAAAACACTGCTCCACCTGATGTACTCTTTCTATCATCAACGCATCTTGCCCAATCTGCATCTGTGTACACATGAAGCTCAACATTGTTTGAATTAGGATACCATAGACCATAGTATATAGTGCCTTGCAAATATCTAAATATTCTTTTTACTACCATGAGGTGACTTTGTTTAGGCTCTGCTACAAATCTTCCAACTATTCCAACTGCATTGGAAATATCAGGTCTAGTCTGAGTAAGATAGATAAGTTTGCCAATCATAGACTTGTATAAAGTTATATCTACTACTAGTGAGTCATCTTCTTTTTTAAGCTTGCATCTAGTAATCATAGGAGTCCCCACTGGCTTGCAATCATCCATTTTGAATTTCTTCAATATTTCTTTCACATACTTGGACTGATTAATGAAGATATCTTTCTCTGTCTGCTGCACATTCAATCCCAAAAAGTACTTGATAGGGCTAATCATACTCATCTCAAATTCACTTTGCATTTCCTTAGCAAATTCAGCACTAAGCTTGTCATTACCTCCAAATATAATGTCATCTACAAGTAGAAAACCTTCAGATGTCTCTCTAATGAATAGATTACAATCTGTTGCTCCTTTCTTGAATCCAATCTTTGTTAAGTATCCATCTAGTCTCTCATACCATGCTCTAGGGGCTTGCTTAATTCCATAGAGAGCCTTCTTTAATCTACATACCATATCAGATCTGTCTAATAAGGTGAATCCTTTTGGTTGCTCAATGTATACTTCTTCTTTCAAGTCTCCATTTAGGAATGTTGACTTTACATCCATCTGATATACTTTGAAGTTTTTAACTATAGCATAGGCTAGAAACAACTTGATAGCTTCTAATCTACTCATAGGTGCAAATGTATCTAAATTATCAATGCCTTCTCTTTGAGCATATCCTTTACATACTAACCTTGTTTTGTTTCTTACTACTATGCCATCTTCATTCATCTTGTTTTTGAATATCCACTTTGTTCCAATCACAATTTTATCACTAGGTCTTGGGACCAGTTCCCAAGTGTCATTTTTGATAATTTGATCAAGTTCTTCTTTCATAGCATCATGCCAATCTGAATCATTATAAGTATCTTCAACACTTAATGGCTCAATCTGAGATAGTAAACATACCACATCATCATTGGTTGATTTCTCTGCTTGTGATATTGTTAAGACTTTTGCACTCTGATCTCCAATCATATCTTTATTAGAATGGTTTCTAGATGTAAAATTTGGAACCTTAGTTGATTCTGACTCATCAACCTTAGGTGTTTCTTCTTCACTTATCTCAAGGTCATTAAACAACACATCAATACTGTCAAACATTTATTCAATGTTTGTCTCACTAGTAGAGGGTCTAGGTTCATCTTCAATCATGGGTGAGTAATCATGATATTTTTCTTGAACCATAAACTTTTCAACAATCTTAACATGAGAACTTTAAATGATCTTTTACAATCTTAAATTGAAACATCTATAAGCTTTGCTTTTAGTAGAGTAACCAAGGAAAATACCTTCATCACTTTTTGCATCAAACTTGCCCAGTACTTCATCTCTCTTGATGTAGCACTTGCTTCTAAAGATTCTGAAGTATTTCACTATGGGAACATTACCAAACCAAAGCTCATATGGTGTTTTTTTAGCACCTGGTCTCAGTTGAATTCTATTGATGGTATAGACTATTGTATTTACTACATCTCTCCAATAGGTGTGTGCCACTTTTCCTTCAACCATGATGGTGTGCGTTGTATCAAGAATGATACTATTCCTTCTCTCTGCAATCCCATTCTGTTGAGGGGTTCTAGGTGCACTTAACTATCTCTTTATACCATCTTCTTCACAGTACTCATAGAATCTATCAAAGGTGAATTCTCCTCCTCTATCCAATCTCAAACATTTCATCTGATGTCCAGATTCATTCTCAACCTTAGCTTTGAATATTTTGAAATTTTCAAATGCTTCTAACTTATCTTTCAAGAACACAACCCACATCATCCTAGTGTAATCATCAACAAATAAAATGAAATACCTTTCACCATAGTATGACCTTGTTTGAGTAGGGCCACATAGGTCTGTATGTATCAGATCCAACTTGTTCTCTGCTCACTTGTTCTTGCTCCTGAATGAATTTCTCACATGCTTTCCCATCACACATTCCCTACATATAGTATCAACTAGGTTTTCTATGCAAGGTAGATCTCTTACTACCTTAACATTGCTTATCTTTACTATGTTATTAAAATTGATATGACATAGTCTTTTATGCCACAACCATCTATCATCAACTTTAGCAACAAAACAACTTGTTTCTAAATTAAGTTGAAAAACATTACCTCTTGTCTTTGAGCCTGATGCAATCATAACAACATCTTTATTGTTAATGATGCATTTGTCATCTCTGAATTCCAACTGATAGCCTTTTCCAAGTAACTGTCCAACATTGAGAAGGTTATGTTTCAAACCATCAACATAGAGAACATCATTAGTACTGTTCTTTCTATCCAAAGTGATGGCTCCTTTACCAACTATAGGCTTAGGAGTATTATCTCTGAATCTAACCATACCACCATTGTATTTGTCCAGATGAACAAATCTTCCTTTATCACCTGTCATGTCATGAGAGAAACCACTGTCTATAATCTAGTCTGTCCTAATATCTGCTTGGGAGATTAATGCTAGTTCTTGTTCCTCTTTCTCATCTTTGTGATTTGTCTTATCAAACATTTTGTCTACCACAACAATGAATCCATTTTCTTCTTCTCCTGATTCATCATCAGAAACTCCATCTCTAGCATAGTAACATTCCTTAGTGTACTCAAGTTTGTAATATTTTTTGAACTTTCTAGCTCTAGTAGGACACGTAGATGCAAAGTGACCTATCTTATTACATGAAAAGAACTTGAATGGTAACTAACCTTCATATTTTCCTTTCCCTTTCTTTTCTCTTTTGGAAATCATAGCAATAAATTCATCTATATTTTTCTCTTCATCATCATCATCAAAATTAGTAGAAGTGTTTATAGATTTCTTACCATGGATTGTCGCTTTGAAGGATGTCTCACTTTTTGGTTCTGTCTTCACTCTTGAAATCTCAAAAGCTGAGATCTTACTGATCAAGGTCTCTCTCTTGAAATTTTATGTAAGCTACATGGTCTCATCAAGAATGTTGATCTTGTTTTCATATTCTAGAGTAAGGGTAGTCATTAACTTTTCCATGATATCTTCCTCTAAGATCTCTCCACCATTGTTCCCGATTCCAGCAACTGCTTCATTGATCCTTTGATTATAAGCTCTGATGTTTTCTTTAGGAAACATTTCTAATCCATTGTATCTTTTCTTCCATGTTATTATGTGCACATCCTTTTCTTGCTTGTCTCCTTCAAACATGTCTTTTAGGTGCTTCCATATCTCATGGGCGGAGTCAACCTTTTTTATCTCTGAAAATTCACTATCAGATAGGGTGCTGATAAGGGATTCTTTGGCAATAGCATTCTGATGAAATAATTCCTTTTGTGCTTTAGTAGCATCATCCTTTCCAAGATCTTCTAGGGTAGGAATCTTGGCTTCTTTGATAGTTACATTAAAAACTTCAAAAGAAATGCACTGCAAATGAGTCACCATCTTGTTCTTCCAATAAAGATAATTCTCTCCATCGAACTTAGAAGAATGCCATCCAATCAACATCAAGCTATTAAAATTTCTCTCTGAGGCACTTGGCTTTGATACCAATTGTTAGGAATACTCCCAAGAGATAACTAATTGGGTGGGGGGGGGGGGTTGAATCAGTTATTTACAAGATTCAATTCTTTATACAATTAAGTATACTTCAACATAAAGCATAAACACATTGAAAGAACACATGAACATAACACCAATATTTTGGTTATGGGGAAACTCAAATAGGTAAAAACTTTGGTGGGAATTGACACCCACTAATATTTTCTACTAGTGTATTATGACCCTTGCTAGAAGATCCTCTACCCTGTTAGGAATAGCTTTACAATATATTAAGTATAGTAGACCTAGTCAAGGGTCAGATCATATTAGGAGTCTTTTAAAATTGTCCCTATTAGGGGAGAGGACACAATGTCCAAGAGCTCACTGCTCAAAGGGGTGAAGGCTACAACCTTCTAAATAATAGATACACACTATATCTGGATCTTTGTGAACTACAATTAGACCTTCTTGTCTGGATTAGTTCCAATGTATAGCACAAGTACTCTACTTGGTCACATTGACCTTCTTTTGATGGTTCCACACTTCACACACTTTGCTCTGCTCTTCTTAATCAACCATGAACCACAATCTAGCAATCACAACTAACTGCCTATAAATATCTTTCCTCTAAATGATATGATCAGGTCGGCCTATTATAACCAACTTAAAATCATATTAGAGAAACCATAAAAAACTCCAACAAACATTCTATCGACTCTACTATGCATGCAACACATTCTAGAATCTATCTAATTAAGATAATTGTAGACGCACGCTACACACTCGTCTCTACCAAACCAATTGGATATTTCTCCACAAGCTAAATTAACTCATGTGATCTTAACTAAACATCAAAAACTCACCTTAAAGCTTAACTCCAAGGGTGCATATCCTAAAGATAGGCGCAACTCTGGAACTACTAAAATCTCTGTTGGCTCTTCTGAGAAATCATAGGAAACTGCTACTGGTGAATAGCGACTACATAACTTCACTTGCATTCATCAGCAAACTATGTATCCATAACTAAAACATTACTAACATGTCTCCATCATAAATCCAAGGGTGCACAGCTCCATGATAACTATACAGACAAATATACACACAATAATGCATGTAACTATGCTAGGAACACTGCTGACACAAGTTACTATATAATTGTTTGTACTAATAGTTAACCTCTATGCCCATGATATCAATATGATATCATGTCCATGCAACACATACTGAAAGCTTACTTCATAAGACTTCTTCACATGCTACTTTCCATATGTTTTCATCAATGACAAACATACAATTAGTACTAGCCTGCTAGCAAATCTCCAATACTTTGTTTATTTATTTCTTTTGGCATTGTTGTCAAAGGGAGAGATTAAAAATATGAAAATACATGAACTGATGGGAACACTGAGATATATATCTAAGGGAGAGACAATCTGAAAGGAGCAGAACACTAAAGATCAGTTACAAACAATAGAAGGTTTACAATGATGTTTTAGTAACATACTGATTAAACATATTAAGCTAAGGGAGAGCTTGTAAAAAATTTGTTCATAGAGTTATAAAATACATGTTTGGTATGTGTATGACATATTTCATATTTCTTGAGTTTCCATCAATGCCAAAGGGAGAGATTAATGAACTACAACTGATTTAGAACCTGATTGAAGAATCTGTTATACAAAGATCACTGAGGAGTTGCTGATTAGATATGTAAGAGTATTAAATCAGTATTATGTTGTCATTGATGTCAACTAGCTTGAAATTACTTATCTTGTAAGTTACTATATCAAAACATCTGAAGAAAAGGAGTGAAAGAGATGAAGAATAGAAATATCTACATGAGCAAGATGTATATGGAAGATGAGCATAAAGAATACATTGAGTAACTTGTTGATGAGTCTATGACCTTATGATATTGACTTGATTATGTTGCATTCGTCTATGATGAAGAATAGAGTTGAAAGACACAAAGTAGTGTTGTTGGTTGATGAAGCATTTTAGGATACATTGACAGAGCGTAGTGTATATCGACCATAGTGTTAATCGAGCTTGTGTTCACCAACAGATTTCTTTGTATAACTGATAAGGATTGATGAGCTGGAAAGTGTATAACTTTGAGGTAACAGATAAATTTTGTTACAAAGATCAATGACTACATAATTTAGGAAAGATCTGATGGATTGATTTAAAACAAGTTTTTGACACAACCGTCAAGGAAGGTTAAAGTAGAAAAATCAATGATGATGATTAAGAAGCAAAATCTAATGGAGGAGAAGAAAATGATTTTCATGTTTATATAAGAGATAGAGTTTCACATTGAAACGGTGCTGGAAGAAGAAGATACTATAGAATTTTTGCGTGAACAAGTTTTCATGCATATTGATCATACTGGTTAGTAAGAATTGAACTATAGAATATATCAATCATTAGAAAGCTTTTACCGAGTGATAGAGAGTAATTACTGACAGATAGTAAGTTAATGTATTATTGAATCTGAAGTGTTACATTGATCATAAAGATTTGAATGAGCCTAACATTGATCTGTACATCTGCAATTGAAGTTGTATTAAGGTAGATCACCTATTGTTACATTTTAACCATTGTCAAATCTCTTAACCGAGTGGACTAAGAAAGTCTTATTATGTATCATTCATAGAATGAACATTGTTATCCTATCAACCCCATAGTGAATGCTAGTTGAACGATAACGGTTGGTCTAAAATCCTCTAACAAGGTCACACCTAACAATGTGTTTGTAACCTTTAACAGGATTGAGTCTTCACCAACCTCACTTTAGAAGAGTGAAATTTTTTTGGTTTGCTAGTCCCAGGTGGTTTTTCCCTTCATAGGTTTTCCACATTAAATCTCTTGTATTATGTGTTGATTTTGATATTTGTTTGTTGTCATATTTACATGTTGCATATTTGATTTGATTGATAATCATTATATGGTATTGACTAGTAATCGATAAAAGCATAGACAGTTTAATATTTTAAGTTACCGAGTATCAGAAGTTTGAGATAATCTATTTTGGATTATACATTTTGTTTTGGGACACTGGATAACTAATTCACCCCCCTCTCAGTTATTCTAACAATTCATACCTTCCAATACTTGTTTAATATATGCAATGTTTGAGTAGTTTGTAGCAGCAGTAGCATACTCTGCTTCGACCATTGACTGAGAAATGCAAGCTTGTTTCTTACTTGTCCAAGTAACAAGTCTTTCACCAAAGAAGAATGCTCCTCCAGTGGTACTTTTTATGTCATCCACATTTCCAGCCCAATCAGTGTCAGTATAGACCTTCAATTCAAATTTTCCTTCCTTAGGTTACCATATTCCATAATCTTCTATTTTCTTTAGCTATCTTAAGATTCTCTTTGTAGTAATCATGTGTGACTCCCTAGGATTTGCAAAAAATCTTGCAACAATTCCCACAGCATGTGCTATATTTGGTCTACTATGTACTACATACATTAACTTACCAATCATAGATCGGTATAGTGTTTGGTTCACATCTATATTTTCAATCTTCCTTAGTCAGTTTACATCCAGTAGCCATCGGTGTTCCAATAGGTTTAACATCTTCCATGCCAAATGTTCTCTATATTTCCTTTATATATTTAGATTGTCTGATGAATATCCCATCACTCTGCTGAATCACTTGTAGTCCTAGAAAGAACTTAATCTCTCCAAACATGGACATTTCAAACTATTTTCTCATTTCATCAGCCAAGGCTTTACATATGTGATCTTGTCCTCCAAAAACAATATCATCCACAAATATTTCAGCAATAAGAATAGTATCATTAGTATCTCTTTTCACATACAAATTGTTGTTCTTACTAGTTCTAACAAATCCAATACTTAACAAATAAATATGCAGCCATTCATACAAGGCTCTCAGTGCTTGTTTCAAACCATATACATCTTTATGTAATCTACATATGATGTTTTGGTTGTCTGGATCAAAAAACCCTTCTGGTTGTTCTATGTAGACCTCTTCTTCAAGTATTCCATTAAAAAATATTGATTTAACATCCATTTGATAAACTTTGAATTTCTTGTTTGCAGCATATGCAAGTAACATTCTAACTCCTTCTAATCTAGCAACAGGTGCAAATGTTTCACCATAATCAATTCCTTCCTCCTTTGCATATCCCTTGTATACTAATCTAACTTTATTTCTTGTAACCTCTCCATCTTCATTCAGCTTGTTCCTGAATATACACTTAGTACCGATAACATTCTCATCTTTAGGTCTAGGTACTAAGGTCCAAGTTTTTTTCTTCTCTATTTTCTCTATTTCCTCTTTCGTAGCATTAATCCATTCATCATTCTCTAATGTAGTTTTTACATTCTTATGTTCATATTCACAAACTAGACATGTACCTTGTATTGTCTTACTCCTTGTTTGCATGCTAGCTTGTTTGTTTCCTAAGATTTGTGTCTTGGGATGGTGTCTTCTAAAAAATCTTGCCAATACATGATCTCTTCTTTCTTGTTCATCCTGTTCAGGTTCATTTTCTTTCTCAGTAGGTCCTTCCTGCTCGTTAGTTTCTCTTTCATGTTCGTCAGTGTTATTTTCCTATTGACCAGGTATCACTATCTGCGGTGTCGGTAGAACCTCTATTTGTTCAATGTAAGTGAATCTACCGTAGTCTTCTGGTTCCTTTTTTCTTTCCTCTGCATTCTTGTCATCAAACTCATCAACTCGAACATTAGTACTCTCAATCATTTTATTTTTAACTCTGTTCAGACACTTGTATGCTTTTCTTTTAGTGGAATATCTTAGAAATATCCCTTCATCACCTTTTGTGTCAAATTTTCTATTTCTTTCATCTTTTAGAATAAAACATTTTCTTCCAAAAATCCTAAAATAACTTACAATAGGTTTGTGTCCAAACCATAACTCATAGGGTGTCTTGTTGGTGTCTTTCTTCAGTTGTACTCAGTTTAGAACATAAACAGCTATTCTGACAACTTGTCTCCAGTATGTTTGGGTAACATTCTTTTCTATCATCAATGTCCTAGCATAGTCAACGATTGACCCATTCCTTCTTTTAGCAATGCCATTCTACTAAGGTGTCCTCAGTGCAGAGACCTATCTTTTAATACCATGCTCATTATAGAAATTAGTAAATTCATTAGAGATAAATTCACCTCCTCTATCAGATCTTAAGCATTTCAATTCTTTATCAGTCTCTTTTTCTACTTTATCTTTATACCACTTGAACATCTTGAATGCATCATATTTTTCTTTTAAAAACATGACAGTCATCAACCTAGTATAATCATCAATAAAAAGAATAAAGTATCTATCTCCATAATAACTTTGAGTTCTCATAGGACCACCTAGGTTAGTATGAACCAACTCAAGTATCTTCTTTGTTGAATAATCTTTGATTTTGAAACTAGACTTAGTCATTTTACCTTTTTGACACTCATGACACATAACATGATTAGGCTTTGACAAGTTAGGTAGACCTCTAATTATTTTCCTTTTACTGATCTTAATCATGTTATCAAAATTCACATGGCATAACCTTTTATGCCACAACCAAGAATCTTCATTTTTCATCATCAAGCAAGAAGACTCATCAATACAATGATAAAATAGATTACCTCTTGATTGTGCTCTAGTTCCAACTAGTCTTCCTCCATCATCAAATATTTCCACTTTCTTGCTCTCAAAAGCAAGTCGGTGACCTGAATTGTTGAGCTATGCCACACTTAGCAAATTATAGTTCAGTCCTTCTACCCAATAAGCATTCTCACATTTTATTCTGGCATTTATCATCAGGGATCCTTTACCTCTTACCATACAAGGTTTGTCATTACCCATTTTGATAGATCCTCTATTGTATTTCTCAAGATGATCAAATTTATCATCATCACTTGTCATGTGATGTGTATAGCCACTATTTATGATCCATGTATTGTTTTTATTGACTTTTGAGATCAGTGTTGTTTCTACATGTTTTCCTTCTTCCTCAGAATCATCTTTCATAGAAATAAATACAACTTCTACATCATCATCAGATTCATTTTCTTCTATTATGTAACATACCTTTTTACCTCAGCATTATTGTCTCGATTGTCTCTATTGTTGTGTTGGTAGCCTCTATTGTTTCTTCTCCCATATCTTCCTTTAGATTGATCTTTGGTTCTTTCATCATCTTTCTTATGTGGACATCTAGCAATAATGTGGCCAACCTCTTTACAGTTAAAGCATGCTAAAGGTAACTTACATCTATACCTTCCTTTACCTTTAGGTAACCTTCTAGCCATAAGAGCTTCAAGTTCATCAAGCTCATCATCAGTATTTCTATCACTATCATTCTTATTATTCTAGCTACTAGACTTACCAATCTTCAGAGAAATCATGAAAGTAGATTCAACATTTGGTACAACACTATTATCAAAATTATTCAGTTCAAATGTTGTAAGCTTTCGAATCAGATTATCAAGAGTGAGTGTACTATTAGGTGTAGACCCATTTTCATGAATTGCAGATATTCTGATGGCATAGATAGGTAATAACATCCTTAGAATTTTACTTACCATAGTGTCTTCATCAATAACTCCATCCGATTCTCTAATAGCATGAACTACCTCCTTTATTTAGTTTTTGTATTGCATAATTTTTTCACCTTCTTTCATCTTCATGTCATCGAATCTTCCTCTCAAGCTTTCATCTCTTTCTCTCTTGACATTCACATCTCCATTGTATATTTGTGCAAGTTTATCCCACATCTTAGTAGTATCACAATCCTTGATGTCTTCAAATTTAGTATCTAAACAGGAAGCAACAATCTGCATCATGGTAATATTATGTTCATGCCTGTCTCTTAGTTGATCAAGTGTCAAGGGACTAGTGAGTGGTGCAAGGTATCCATTCTCCATCAGATCTAGTGTAGAATTCCCAGTTTCAGATATATATGCAGCTTCATTCCACTTTTCCATATTGTGAAGTTCTCCTTGTTAAGCTTGGGCACTACCCTCTTAAACATTTTGAGACCTTTATGCTGAAGTCCTTAAAACTCTATTCTAAGAAACCAATGCTCTGATACCAATTTTTAGAATAACTGAGAGGGGGGTGAATTAGTTATCCATAGTTCCAATTCAAAATGTATTAACCAAAACAATTATCTCAAACTTTTGCAGCTCAATAAAAAATAATAATATACTATCTTTACTTTTATCGATTACCAGTCATTAACATATGATGGTTACCAACCAAATCTAATATGCAATATGTAAAGTATGATAAAAAAAAATCACCATAATGAACACATAACAAAAAAGATTTAATGTAGAAACCCTGTGAAGGGAAAAGCCACCTGGGACCAGCAACCTAAAAATTATTCACTCTTCTATAGTGAGGTTGGTGAAGACCCAACCTTGTTAAAGGTTACAAACACACTATTAGGTGTGACCTTGTTAGAGGATTTAACACTAACCATTATTGTCCAACTAGCATTCACTATGGGGTTGATAGGATAACAATGTTCATTCTATGAATGATACATAAAAGACTTTCCTAGTCCACTCTGTTAAGAGATTTCTCTGTTTACAATGGTTAAAATGTAACAGCAGTTGATCTGATCATAACATAGCTTCAATTGTAGATTATCAGATATATGTTAAGCTCATTCAAATTATCTTATCAATGTATCTATTTTGTTTCAATCAATTTCCATTAACTTACTGTCACTCGGTTATAGCTTCCTGACGCTCGGTTATAGCTTCCTGACCTATTCTTGTGATAACTCTACAGTCTCCTTCTTTTGGCATCTATTTCATTGTGAAACTCTAGTCTCTTAAATAGACAAGTAACTCATTTTCTTCTCCTCCATTAGATTTTTTCGCTTAATCACCTTCATTGATTTTTCCACTTTAACCTTCATCGGCTATTGTGTCAATAAAATGTTTTGATTTCATCCTTTAGATCTTCCTCAAATTATGTTATTCATCAATCTTTGTAACAAACATTATCTGTTACCTCGAAGTTATACACTTTCCAGCTCATCAATCCTTATTAGCTAAACTGATCATTTAGTTCCTTTTCTCCTCTGCTCAATAAACAAAGAAATGTGTCAGTGAAGAAAAGGTCAGTTTACACTATGCTCAGTGTACACTACACTCTGTCAATGCATACTAAAATCCTTCATCAACCAACCACACTGCCTTGTGCATTTCAGCTCTATCCTTCATCATAGATGAATGAAACATAATGAAGTCAATAACATAAGGTCATAGACTCATCAATAATTTACCCAGTGTATTCATTATCTTCATTTTTCATATACATCTTCCTCATGTAGATAGT
>BSBK01012325.1:0-27500 GCA_027943335.1 Chamaecyparis obtusa
GTCAACTCAGTCACCTTACTAACTTAGGTAGACTTGGTTGACTTGGGTCACCAGGTCAACTTAGGTCATCAGGTCAACACGGTTGACTCAGGTCACTAGGTCAACTCTGTCGACTCAGGTCACCAAGTCAGCTGGGTCGACTTAGTCAACTCTGGTCACCGGGTCGACTCAGTTGATTCGAGTCACCGGGTCACTGGGTCGACTCGGTTGGCTCGGGTCATCGAGTTGACCAGGTTGACTCGGGTCACTGGGTCGACTCGGTGGACTCGAGTCGACTCGATTGACTCAGGTCGAGTTGGGTTGCCGGCTCGACTCGGGCCTCTGGATCGGGATGGGTCACTGGATCAACTCAAGTCGCTAGCGAGATCAACTCAGGTCACCACACGGATCACCAACTAGATTTACTCAGGTCGCCATATCAGCTTGGGTCACCAACCAGATCAGCTCTTGTCACCAGATCACCTGACAAAATTAGTTCACCAACCAGATCAGGTTAGGTCACCAATTAGATCAACTCAGGTCGCTAGATTAGCTCTGGTCGCCAGTGAGTAACTCCGACTGCCATAATAAATTGGGTCACCACAAAAACCCTGGTCGCTGGGTCGACTCAGTCAACTCAGTCAACTTGATCAACTCGGGTCACCGGGTCAACTCGGGTCATCGGGTCAACTCGGGTCACTGGGTCGACTCGGTCGACGTGGGTCACCGAGTCGACTTGGGTTGCCGAATCAACTTAGGCCTCGAGTCGACTTGGGTTGACACGGGTCGACCTAGTCGACTCAGGTCACTAGGTTGACTCAATTGATTCAGGTCACTAGGTCAACTCAGTCGACTCTGGTTTACTCGGGTCGAATCGGTCACCTGACCGACTCGGGACACCACGTCGACTCAGTCGACTCGGTTGACTCGGGTCATCGAGTCGACTCGGTTGACTCGGGTCATCGAGTCGACTCGGTTGACTCAGGTCACTCGGTCAACTCGATAGACTCGGGTCACCGAGTCGACTTGGGTTGCCGGATTGACTCAGGCCTCTGGATCAGGACGGGTCACTGGATCAACTCAAATCGCTAGCAAGATCAACTCAGGTCACCACACGGGTCGCCAACTAGATCAACTTGAGTCACCAAATCAACTTGGGTCACCAGCCAGATCAGCTCTGGTCTCCAGATGACCTGACAAAATTAGGTCACTAGCCAGATCAGCTTAGGTCACCCACTAGATCAATTCAGGTTGCTAGCTCAGCTCTGGTCGCCAGCTAGTAACTTTAACTGCCATAATAAATTAGGTCACCACAGCGACTTGGGTCACTGGGTCGACTCAGTTGACTCGGGTCATCGGGTCAACTCGGTCGACTCAGTTGACTTGGGTCACCAGGTCGACTCGGTTGACTCGAGTCATTGGGTCGACTCAGTTGACTCGGGTCACTGGGTCGACTCAATTGAGTCAGGTCACTGGGTCGACTCGGTCAACTTAGGTCATCGGGTCGACTCAGTCACCTAACCGACTCGGTCGACTCAGGTCGACTCGGATCACCGGGTTGAATCGATCGACTTGGTTGACTCGGGTCACCGCGTCAACTCAGTTGACTCGGGTCGACTCGGTTGACTCAGGTCACTGGGTTGACTCAGTTGACTCAGGTCACCGGGTCGACTCGATTGACTCAGGTCACCGGGTCGACTCGGGTCACCGGGTCAACTCGGTTGACTCGGATGATCGAGTCGACTCGGTCGACTCGGATCGACTTGGGTTGTTGGATCAACTCAAGCCTCTAGATCAGGATGGGTCACTAGATCAACACAAGTCGCTAGCGAGATCAACTCAGGTCACCACACAGGTCGCCAACTAGATCAACTCGAGTCGCCAGATCAGATTGGGTCACCAGCCAGATCAGCTCTGGTTGCTAGATCACCTCACAAAATTAGGTCGACAGCCAAATTAGCTCTGGTCACTAGATCACCTCACAAAATTAGGTCGACAACCAGATCAGCTTAGGTTGCCAACTAGATCAATTCAGGTCGCTAGATCAACTCTGGTCGCTAGCCAATAACTTTGACTGCCATAATAAATTGGGTCACCACAGCGACTCGGGTCGCTGGGTCGACTCGGTCGAGTCGGGTCACTGGGTCGACTTGGTTGACTTAGGTCACTAGGTCAACTCGGTCGACTCAGTTGACTCAGGTCACCGGGTTGACTCGGTTGACTCAAGTCACCGGGTCGACTTAGGTCGACTCGGTTGACTTGGGTCACCAGGTCGACTCAATTGACTCAGGTCATCGGGTCAACTCAGTTGACTCAGGTCATCGAGTCGACTCGATCGACTCGGGTCACTAGGTTGACTCGGTCGACGCGGTTGACTCAAGTCACCGGGTTGACTTGGGTTGCCGGATCGACTTAGGCCTCTAAATCGGGATGAGTCACTTGGTCAACTCAAGTCGCTAGCGAGATCAACTCAGGTCACCACACGGGTCGCCAACTAGATCAACTCAGGTCACCACACGGGTCGCCAACTAGATCAACTCAGGTCGCCAGATCAGCTTGGGTCACCAGCTAGATCAGCTCTGGTCACCAGATCACCTAACAAAATTAGGTCACCAGCCAGATCAGCTTATGTCACCAACTAGATCAACTCGGGTCGCCAGCCAGTAACTTCGACTGCCATAATAAATTGGGTCACCACAGTGACTCAGGTCGCTGGGTCGACTCGGTTGACTCAGGTCACAGGGTCGACTCGGTTGACTCAAGTCATCGGGTCGACTCGGTTGACTCATGTCACTGGGTCAACTCAGGTCACCGGGTCGACTTAGTTGACTTAGGTCACCAGGTCGACTCAGTTGACTCAGGTCACCGAGTCGACTCGGGTCGACTCAGTCACCTTACTGACTTAGGTCAACTTGGTTGACTCAGGTCACCATGTCAACTCAGGTCATTGGGTTGACACGGTTGACTCGGGTCACTGGGTTAACTCTATCGACTCGGTTGACTCGGGTCACCGAGTCGACTCAGTCGACTCTGGTCACCGGGTCGACTTGGTTGATTCGGGTCACCGGGTCACTGGTCGACTCGGTTGGCTCGGGTCATCGGGTCGACTCGGGTCACTGGGTCGACTCGGTTGACTCAGGTCGACTGGGTCGACTTAGTCAACTCTAGTCACCGGGTCGACTCGGTTGATTCGGGTCACCGGGTCACTAGGTCGACTCGGTTGGCTCGGGTCATCGGGTCGACTCAGGTCACTGGGTCGACTCGGTTGACTCAGGTCGACTGGGTCGACTTAGTCGACTCTGGTCACCGGGTCGACTCGGTTGATTCAGGTCACCGGGTCACCGAGTCGACTCGGTTGGCTCAGGTCATCAGGTCGACTCGGTTGACTCGGGTTGCTAGCTCGACTTGGGTTGCTGGCTCGACTCGAGCCTCTAGATCGAGACGGGTCATTGGATCAACTCAAGTCGCTAGCGAGATCAACTCAGGTCACCACATGGGTCGGCAACTAGATTTACTCGAGTCACCATATCAGCTTGGGTCACCAACCAGATCAGCTCTTATCGCCAGATCACCTGACAAAATTAGTTCACCAGCCAGATCAGGTTAGGTCGCTAACTAGATCAACTCGGGGTGCTAGATCAGCTCTAGTCGCCAGTGAGTAACTCTGACTACCATAATAAATTAGGCCACCATAAAAACCCCGGTCGCTGGGTCGACTTGGTTGACTCAGGTCACCGGGTCGACTCAGTTGACTCGGGTCATTGGGTCGACTCGGTCAACTCGGGTCACCGGGTCGACTCGGGTCATCGGGTCACTGGGTCGACTCGGGTCACCGAGTCGACTTGGGTTGCTGGATTGACTCAAGCCTCGAGTCGACTTGGGTTGACACGGGTCGACCTAGTCAACTCAGGTCACCGGGTCGACTCAATTGATTCAGGTCACTAGGTTGACTCAGTCGACTCTGGTTGACTCGGGTCGACTTAGTCACCTGACCGACTCAGTTGACTCGGGTCACCACGTTGACTCGGTCGACTCGGTTGACTCAGGTCGACTCAGTTGACTCGGGTCATCGGGTCGACTCAGTTGACTCAGGTCACTCGGTCGATTCGGTTGACTCGGGTCACTTGGTCAACTCGGGTCGACTTAATCACCTGACTGACTTAGGTCGACTTAGTTGACTCGGGTCACCAGGTCGACTCAGTTGACTCAGGTCACTGGGTCAACTCTGTCGACTCAGGTCACCAGGTCGACTGGGTCAACTCAGTCGACTCAGGTCACCGGGTCGACTCAGTCACTTGACCGACTCGGTTGATTCGGGTCACTGGGTCGACTCGGTTGACTCAAGTCACTGGGTCGACTCGATTGACTCGGGTCGACTCGAGTGACTCGGGTCACCGGGTCAACTCGGGTTGACTCGGGCCTCTAGATCAGGAGGGGTCATTGGATCAACTCAAGTTTCTAGCGAGATCAACTCAAGTCACCACACGGGTCCCCAACTAGATTTACTCAGGTCACCATATCAGCTTGGGTCACCAGCCAAATCAACTCTTGTCGCCAAATCACCTGACAAAATTAGTTCGCCAGCTAGATCAGGTTAGGTCGCCAACTAGATCAACTCGGGTTGCTAGATCAGCTCTGGTCGCCAATGAGTAACTCCAACTGCCATAATAAATTAGGTCACCACAGAAACCCCAGTCGCTGGGTCGACTCGGGTCGACTCGATTGACTCGGGTCATTGGGTCGACTCGGTCAACTCGGGTCACCGGGTCGACTCGGTTGACTCAGGTCATCAGGTCGACTTGGGTCACTGGGTCGACTCGGGTCACCGAGTCGACTTGGGTTGCTGGATCGACTCAGGCCTCAAGTTGACTTGGGTTGACACGGGTCGACCTAGTCTACTAAGGTCTCCTGGTCGACTCGGGTCGACTCAATCGATTCAGGTCACTGGGTCGACTCAATCACCTGACTGACTCGGTCATCTCAGGTCACCATGTCGACTCGATTGACTCTTGTCATCGGGTTGACTCAGTTGACTCAGGTCACTGGGTCAACCGATTGACTCAGGTCACTGGGTCGACTCGGTCACCACACGGGTCACCAACTAGATCAAGTTAGGTAGCTAGCGAGATCAACTCAGGTCACCACACTGGTCCCCAACTAGATCAACTCGGATCGCCAGATCAGCTTGGGTCACCAGCCAGATCAGCTGTGGTCGCCAGATCAGCTTGGGTCACCACATTGACTCAGGTCGCCACATTACTTGGCCAACTCGGGTCACCAGCCAGATCAACTCAGGTGACTCGGTTGACTCAGGTTATCGGGTCGACTCGGGTCGACTTGGGTTGCCAGATCAACTCGGGCCTCGAGTCGACTTGGGTTGACTTGGGTCACCAGGTCGATGCGGGTTGTCAGGTCAACACGAGTCACCGGTTCGACATGGGTCGCCAGTTTGACACGGGTCACTGGGTCGACACGGGTCACTGGGTCGACGCGAGTCACTGGGTCGACGCGGGTCACTAGGTCGACGCAGGTCGCTGGGTTGACTCGGGTCGTCAAGTTGACTCGGGTCGCCGGGTCAACTCAGGTTATTGGATCGACTCGGGTCTCTAGATCAGGACAGGTCACTTGATCAACTCGGGTCACCACATGAGTCACCAATTAGATCAACTCAGGTCACCAGATCAGCTTGGGTCACTAGCCAAATCTGCTCTGGTCGCCAAATCACCTAACCGACTCGGGTCGCCAGCCAGATCAGCTTGGGTCACCACATCACCTGGCCAACTCGGTTCGCCAGATCAACTCAGGACACGACATCGACTCAGGTAGTTAGCTAGATCATCTCAGATCACCAGATCGCCCGATGAACTCAGGTCGGGTGGGGTCTCTAGATCGAGTCGAGTCAC
Source organism: Chamaecyparis obtusa (assembly GCA_027943335.1). Taxonomy (NCBI): domain Eukaryota; kingdom Viridiplantae; phylum Streptophyta; class Pinopsida; order Cupressales; family Cupressaceae; genus Chamaecyparis; species Chamaecyparis obtusa. The sequence continues at coordinate 5,883 of BSBK01012325.1, forward strand.
CAGATCAAGTCGGGTCCCGAGCCAGATCAACTCAGGTCACCACATCGACTCGGGTCACCAGCCAGATTAGGTCAGGTCACTAGATAGCCTGACCTACTTAGATCTCCAGTGAGTCTGTCCACTTTTTGAATGATTGACCCATACTCCTCTTCAAGTATTATCATAGTCAAGTCTCCGCTTCTAGCTCGACAATAAGAAGGGCGTGACTCCATGTATGGCCTGAGTGATTTTTTTTTAACTCTGGTTTTTTCATTCTTTTTGTCGTAGGGAGCCTCCTTTGTCTATTTTTTTTACAACTTTTGACCTCGCTCACGATCAAGCTAGGCCAACTCATTTAAACTTGGATCGCATAAATCTAATATGCACAATAGTAATGTTGATGAGTATGCAAACACATCAATGAAGTCATCTCAGTATGTCAAGTCCCCCAACTTAGATCACTCGAGTCGCATAAGTAACTCAGATAGCCATAATAAATTAGGTCACCATAGTGACTCGGGTCACTAGGTCGACTCAGGTCACGGGGTCGACTCGGGTCATCAAGTCAACTCAGGTTGCTGGGTTGACATAGCCGAATCGACTCAGGTCTTTGGATCGGGACGGGTCACTTGATCAACTCGTGTCGCTAGCCAAATCAACTTAGGTCATCACATGGGTCGCCAACTAGATCAACTCGGGTCGCTAGATCAGCTCTGGTCACCAGATCACCTGACCAACTTAGGTCGCCAACCAAATCAGCCTTGATCGCCACATTGACTCAGGTTGCCACATCACCTAGCCAACTTGGGTCGCCAGCCAGATCAACTCGAGTTGCCAGATCGACTCGGGACACCACATCGACTCAGGTAGTCAGCTAGATCATCTTGGATCCCTAGATCGCTCGATGAACTCAACTCAGGTGGGGTCTCTAGATCAAGTCGGGTCACCAGATCAAGTCGGGTCCTGAGCTAGATCAACTTAGGTCACCACATCGACTTAGGTCACCAGCCAGATCAGGTCCCTAGCCAGATCAACTCAGGTCACCACATCCAATATGCACAATAGTAATGCTGATGAGTATGCAAACTCATCAATGAAGTCATCTCAGTATGCCAAGTTGTCAAGTCCTCCAACTTAGATCAGTCGAGTCGCATAAGTAACTCCAACTACCATAATAAACTTAGATCACTCAGGTCGTTAGGTCGACTCGGGTTGCCGGCTTGACTCGGGTCTCTAGATCGCGATAGGTCGCTGGATCAACTCGGGTTGCTAGCTAGATTAACTCAAGTCACCACATCGACTTGGGTCATCACCTAGATCAGCTCAGGTTGCCACATCACCTAACCAACTCAGGTCAGGTCGGGTCACCAGATTAATTCGGGTCACCAGCCAGATCAACTTAGGTTGCCACATCAACTCGAGTATCCAGATAGATCAGCTCGGGTCACCAAATCACCTAACTAACTTAGGTCAGGTTGGGTTAGGTCTCCTGATCAGGTCGGGTCACCGGATCAACTCAGGTCGCTAATTAGATCAACTCGGGTCACTAACATGATCAACTCGGGTCAACACATCAGCTTATGTTGTTAACACATTCCAATATGCCAAGCTGTCTAGTTTGCTAGCTCGGATCACTCGAGTCGCATAAGTAACTCGTATTGCCAAAACAACTTGGGTCACCTAATTAACTCGAGTCATCAGATCGACTCGGGTCGCCAGATCGACTCGGGTCACCGGATCGACTCGAGTCCTCGAATCGACTCGGGTCACCGTATTGACGCAGGTCACCGGATCGACTCAGGTCTCCAGATCAGGATGGGTCGTCCGATCGACTCGGTTCATCGGATCGATTCGGGTATCCAGATAGATCAAATCAGGTCACCAAATCACCTGACTAACTTAGGTTAGGTCGGGTCTCTGGATCGAGTCGGGTCACCAGATCAAATTGGGTCTCCAGCCAGATCAACTCGGGTCAACACATCGACTCGAGTCACCAACCAGATCAACTTGGGTCGCCAGACCAACTCAGGTCAGGTCGGGTAAGGTCTCCAGATTGGGTCAAGTCGCGGGATCATTTCAGCTCGCCAGCCAGATCAACTCGAGTTGCTACATCGACTCGACTCGACTCGCCAACCAGATCAGCTCAGGTCATTAGATCACCTGACCAACTCGAGTCAGGTCGACGGATGAAGTCAGATCGCCAGATCAACTCAGGTCGCCAGCCAGATCAACTCAGATCATCACATCGACTTAGGTCGCCAGCCAAATCAGCTCGGGTCACCAAATCAACTCGGGTCACCAGCCAGATCAACTCGGGTTAACAAATTTGAGTTTTGACCCCACTCGCAAGCGAGCTAGGCTAACTCATTCAAACTTGGATCGCCTCAATCTAATATGCATAATAGTAATACTAACGAGTATGCAAACTCATCAATGAAGTCAACTAAGTATGCCAGCCTGATCAACTCAGGTCAACAAATTGACTCGGGTCACCAACCAGATCAACTCGGGTCACCAGATTGCCAGGCCAAGTTGGGTCGGGTCGGGTTGGGTCAGGTCTCTAGATCGGGTTGGGTCAGTTCTCTAGATCGGGTCGGGTTGCCAGATCAATTCTTGTCGCCAACCAGATCAACTCAGGTCGCCACATCGACTCGGGTCGTCAGCCAGATCAGCTCGGGTCACCACATCACCTAACCAACTCGGGTTAGGTCGGGTCACCCGATCAATTTGGGTCACTAAGTTGGGTGTGACTCCATGAATGGCACGAGTGGTTTTCTTTTTCAACTCTAGTTTTTTCATTCTTTTCATTGTACGAAGCCTCCTTTGTCTATTTTTTTAGGACTTTTGACCCCGCCCTGAGGATCGCCAACGAGCTCGACCGGATCCTGTCCGAGATCTTGCTCGTGAGCGAGCTCACCGGGATCCCGTCGCCAACGAGCTAGGCGTGACTCCATGGATGGCTCTAGTGATTTAAGTTTTTTATAACTTGAAAATTTTGTTCTTTTCCTTGTATAGAGCCTCCTTTATCCATTTTTTCCTACGAGTTTCGACCCCGCCAGCGACCTTGTTAAGTTCTCATCGCAGGTCTTGCCCTACTACCACGAAAGCCTCCCAGCGGTTATATGAAATGACCCCGGGTCATTTCAACACTGCGTCTAACAATAACTAGTCAGACTGCATCAAATGATGTCCACCTCGATCCATGCCAACTCATTCAAACTTGGATCACCTCAATCTAATATGCACAATAGTAATGCTGACAAGTATGCCAACTCATCAATGAAGTCGCCTTAGCATGCCAAGCTGTCAAGTCCCCCAACTTGAATTACTCCAGTCGCATAAGTAATTCGGATCATTGGATCGACTCGCATCGCCGAGTCAACTCGGGTTTCTGGATCGACTCGAGTCCCCAAAACAACTTGGGTTGCCAGTCGGATCAACTCGGGTCACCATCCAGATCAACTCAGGTCGCAAGATCACCTGACTAACTTAGATTGACGAAGTTGCCTAGCCAACTTGGATCGCTAGACTTGCCAGATCGACTCGAATCACTGGAGTCGTCAGATCGACTCAGATCTCTATTTCAAGTCGGCCCTATTGCCACGAAGGCATCCCAATGATAACCAGTCAGATCGCAAGTTAAATCACATCAAATGATGTTCACCTCGATCTGTGCTAACTCATTCAATCTTGGATCACCTCGATCCAATATGCCAAGCTGTCAAGTCCACCAGCTCAGATCACTCGAGTTGCATAAGTAACTCAGATCGCCAGAACAACTCGGGTCACCAGATCGACACAGGTCGTCAAATCCACTCGGGTTGCCGAATCAACTCGAGTCGTCGGATCGACTCGGGTCTCCAGATTAGGACGGGTTGTCAGATCGACTCGGGCCGCCAGCCAAATCTACTCGGGTCCCTACATCGACTCAGGTATCCATATAGATCATATTGGGTCGCCAAATCACCTGACTAACTAAAGTTAGGTCAAGTTTGGTCGGGTCAGGTCTCCGGATTGGGTCGGGTCACCGGATCAACTTGGGTCAACATATCGACTCGAGTCGCCAACCAGAACAACTCGGGTCACCAGATTGCCAGACCAACTCGGGTTGGGTCGGGTCAGGTCTTCAGATCGGGTCAGGTCACGGGATCATTTTGGGTCGCCAGCCAGATCAACTCGGGTCGCCACATCAACTCGACTCACCAACCAGGTCAGGTCGGGTCACCAGATCACCTGACCAACTCGGTCAGGTCGACGGATGAAGTCGGATCGCTGGATCAACTCAGGTCGCTAGCCAGATCAACTTGGGTCACCACACCAACTCAGGCCGCCAGCCAAATCAGCTCAGGTCGCGAGATCAACTCAGGTCAACAAATGTGACTTTTGACCCCACTCACAAGTGAGCTAGGCTAACTCATTCCAAGTCTCTCATGGAAAAGTCCATGACTTCCCATTCCTATACCTATGCTGACGAGTATGCCAACTCATCAATGAATTCGGCTCAGCATGCCAAGTTGTCAAGTCCCCCAACTTGAATTACTCCAGTCACATAAGTAATTTAGATCACCAGAACAACTCGGGTCACCGGATCGACTCAATTCGCCGGATTGACTTGGATCACCGGATCACTAGAGTCGGCAAAGTAACCCAGATCTCTAGGGTCATAACGGGATAGGTATTGTTTACGGATGTAACGACCTCTGAGATGAGCCCAACTCGTCAATCGGAGCCAGCTCGCCAATCTGATTGAGCTAGCCGATCTGAGCCAACTCACCGATTTGAGCTAGCAAGACACCTCTCAAGAATTGAGTTTGAGAACTTCTCCACTAATGAGTTGTCCTCAAGATGTGAACTTGCATCCAGATTAGGACTTGTGGCTTGCACGAGCCAATGTCATGAAGACCTCCTACGTACATGCAACCAATGCATCTCATAGTCCAACATAGTTCTGAACTAGCTCATTACGCCACCATCTCGCACATGTTCCAAGTCTCCCATGGAAAAGTCCCCAACTTCCCATTCCAATACCTAGTTGATTTCACCTCGGATCGAGTCCCCAACAAGATCCAATGCCACTCTGCACAAAGCAGTCCATGCTACTTCATGCAGCTCGAATGACACCTCGACTTGACTCTAAACCTTACCCAGGCCAAAACTATTAACAACTTGTCGCACAACCCCATGAATGCTCCTCGAATCAAGTCCCTGACATGACCCTACTCCTGAGTGCACCAAACAACTCCTTTGTTACACCTCGGATCGAGTCCCTTACATGTCAGTTCAAGTCAGTCGACGTGTTAGCTCTATTTCTAGTATGAGGTGATCTTGTCACATCAACACTACACCCATCCATTGTAAGTTAGCCATACCACCACAAAGTCATCCAACAGTCATTATGAAATGACCCCTATCACATCAAGCTGTGTTGGTTTGTTTCAAGTCGGCCCTATTGCCACGAAGGCATCCCAATGGTAACTAGTCAAATCGCATCAAATGATGTTCACCTCGATCTATGCCAATGCTGCCTATGATTGATTTGCTAGCTCTCTACAGATATTTTTGGATATGCCATTTGATACCTGAATGCTATGCATGGGTTCGTGCATAGACGATTCGAGCTGAGCTTAAGGATGTTGAGTTCTCAAGTGAATATGAATAGGCGAGTTGTTCTATGGAGTAGAACTCAGGAATGCATGATGGATTGAGCTCATCTCGCGGATCCGAGCCAGCTCGTTGATCCGATCCAGCTTGTCGATCTGAGCCAGCTCGACGATCCGAGCCAGCTCGTCAAGTTGAGCCTTTTACGAGATTTAAATTTTTTGCGACCTATCGACGTCGGCAAGCATTTGTATGGGGGAGAAAGACTCGGACTAATAACTTATCCTCGTAGGGGAGGTGTTGTTGGTGGATGTGAGGATTTTTGAGATGAGACCCAAGCTGGAACAAATTCTAGTGCGCATTGTGATTAGAGCTAAGCTAAAGGATATTGAGTTCTCAAAGGAATACAAATAGGCAAGTTGTTTTATGGAGTAGAACACGGGAATGCATGATGGATCCGATCCGATTTGAGCCGAGCCGGCTCGGCGATCCGAGCCAGCCAGCTTGGAAAACCGAGCCGGCTCGCTCGGCAAACCGTGCCAGCTCGCCGATTCGAGTCAGCTCGCTCGGTGATCCGAGCCAGCTCGCTTGGCGATCCGAGCCTTTTACGAGATTTTAAGTTTTTGTGACTTATCGGCGTCGGCAAGCATTTCTACGTGGGAGCAAGACTCGGACTAATAACTTATATAGGGGAGGTGTTGTTGGTGGATGTAAGGATCTTTGAGATGAGACTCGAGATGGAATGGATTCTAGTGCCCATTGTGATTCGAGCTGAGCTAAAGGATGTTGAGTTCTCAAGTGAATACAAATAGGTGAGTTGTTCTATGGAGTAGAACACGGGAATGCATGATGGATTGAGCTCAGCTCGTCGATCCGAGCCAGCTCACGGATTCGAGCTAGCTTGTCGAGCTGAGTCTTTTACGAGATTTAAAGTTTTCGTGACCTATCCGTGTCGGCGAGCATTTCTACGGGGGAGCAAGACTTGGACTAATAACTTATATAGGGGAGGTGGTGTTGGTGGATGGAAGGATCTTTGAGATGAGACCCGAGCTGGAACGGATTCTAGTGCGCGTTGTGATTCGAGTTGAGCTAAAGGATGTTGAATTCTCAAGTGATTACAAATAGGCGAGTTATTCCATGGAGTAGAACACGGGAATGCATGATGGATTGAGCTCAACTCGGCGATCCGAGCCAGCTCGGCGATCCGAGCCAGCTCGGCGATCCGAGCCAGCTCGGCGATCCGAGCCAGCCCGTCGAGCTGAGTCTTTTACAAGATTTAAATTTTTTGTGACCTTTCGGCGTTGGCGAGCATTTCTACGGGGGAGTAAGACTCGGACTAATAACTTATATAGGGGAGGTGTTGTTGGTGAATGTAAGGATCACTGAGATGAGACCCGAGCTGGAACGGATTCTAGTGCGCGTTATGATTCGAGCTGAGCTAAAGGATGTTCAGTTCTCAAGTGAATACAAAGAGGTGACTCATTCTATGGAGTAGAACATGGGAATGCATGATGGAATGAGCTCAGATCGCCGATCCGAGCTAGCTCGTCGATCCGAGCCACGGGTATGTACGATCCGAGCCAGCCCGTCGAGCTGAGTCATTTATGAGATTTAAATTTTTTGTGACCTTTCGGCGTTGGCGAGCATTTCTACGGGGGAGCAAGACTCGGACTAATAACTTATATAGGGGAGGTGTTGTTGGTGAATGTAAGAATCATTGAGATGAGATCCGAGCTGGAACGGATTCTAGTACGCGTTGTGATTCGAGCTGAGCTAAAGGATGTTCAGTTCTCAAGTGAATACAAAGAGGTGAGTCATTCTATGGAGTAGAACATGGGAATGCATGATGGAATGATCTCAGATCGTCGATCCGAGCTATCTCGTCGATCCGAGCCAGCTCGCTGATCCGAGCCATGGGTATGTAGGTAGTTTTCATGAGATCGGCTCGCCCGGCCCACAAGTCAAACATCGATTCTCTTATTAAGGGTGAGCCCTTGTCTAGCGTTTGGGTCGCTCGGTACAAGCTGTTCGATTTGTAATGTGTGCAAAGCTTTTGGGTTGATATTTGGAAGATTTAAATTTTTTGTGAGCTATTCTCCTCGTTTCACTTGATATTTTTGAAGATTTGAATTATTTGTGAGCTATTCTCCCCGTTTCCCTTGATTTTTTTGGAAGAATTGGAATTTTTGAGAGTTGTTCTCTTCGCCTCAAATTTCTACGGAAGAGCAAGACTTGGACTAATAACTTATATAGGGGAGGTGTTGTTGGTGAATGAAAGGATCTTTGAGATGAGACCCGAGCTGGAACGGATTCTAGTGCGCGTTGTGATTCAAGCTGAGCTAAAGGATGTTCAGTTCTCAAGTGAATACAAAGAGGTGAGTCGTTTTATGGAGTAGAACACGGGAATGCATGATGGAATGAGCTCAGATCGACGATCCGAGTCAGCTCGCTGATCTGAGCCACGGGTATGTAGGCAGTTTTCATGAGATCGGCTCGCCCGGCCCACAAGTCAAACACTGATTCTCTTATTAAGGGTGAGCCCTTGTCTAGCGTTTGGGTCGCTCGGTACAAGCTGTTTGATTTGTAATGTGTGCGAAGCTTTTGGGTTTGATATTTGGAAGATTTGAATTTTTTGTGAGCTATTCTCCTCGTTTCACTTGATTTTTTTGAAGATTTGAATTATTTGTGAGCTATTCTCCCCATTTCCCTTGATTTTTTGGAAGATTTGGATTTGTTGCGAGTTGTTCTCTTCGCCTCAAATTTCTACGGAAGAGCAAGACTTGGACTAATAACTTATATAGGGGAGGTGTTGTTGGTGAATGCAAGGATCTTTGAGATGAGACCCGAGCTGGAACGGATTCTAGTGCACGTTGTGATTCGAGCTGAACTAAAGGATGTTTAGTTCTCAAGTGAATACAAAGAGGTGAGTCATTTATGGAGTAGAAGACGGGAATGCATGATGGAATGAGCTCAGATCGCCGATCCGAGCTAGCTTGTCGATCCGAGCCACGGGTATGTAGTCAGTTTTCATGAGATCGGATCGTCCGGGCCACAAGCTAGCTATTTTTTGTGAGCTATTCTCTTTGTTTCCTTTGATTTTTTTGGAAGACTTGCATTTTTTGTGAGCTATTCTCTTCGTTTCAATTGAATTTTTGGAAGTTATGCATTTTTTGTGATGTAGTCTCTTCGTTTCACTTGCATTTTTGGGAGATTTGATTTTTTTTGTGAGCTATTCTCTTCTTTTCCCTTGAATTTTTTTTTGCAAGACTTGCATTTTTTGTGAGCTATTCTCTTCGTTTCAATTGAATTTTTAGAAGTTTTGAATTTTTTGTGATCTATTCTTCTTTGTTTCACTTGTATTTTTGAGAGATTTGAAATTTTTGTGAGATATTCTCTTCGGCTCAAATTTCTACGGAAGTGCAATACTTGGACTAATAACTTATATAGGGGAGGTGTTGTCCGCGGAAGCTCCCCCATGCCCCTCTAATAGAATCAGTGCTAGTGATCCCGTTTTGAAATCCGACGGACGGATGGATGAGCAGGTCGGATTTCAAAACGGGATCAGCAGCACTGATTCCATTAGAGGGGCATGAAGCCACCTGATTGCTATGCGGGGGCTGCTCAAAGTCCCGTCTTTCGAGTCGCTCGACGGCGCAAGTCGGAAAGGGTTCGACAGCGGTTGTCGTTCCAATGCGTCGTCGCAGTGACATGGAAGGCGATCTTCGGGTTAGCCCTTGTCTAGCTTTTGGGTCGCTTGGTACAAGCGATCTGCTATGTACTTTCCGCGAACCCCTATCCGGGTACTCGTTAGCTATGCATTGGCTCTTGCATGTGTGGAACGGAGAGATGCGGCCTTCACAGGGAGTCGGCCTGAAATAGTTCTGTGCGTGCGAATGGAGCCGCGTATAGCTTTTGGGTCGTTTGGATAGGGTGCCCCTCCAAGCGAATCAGTGCTGGTGCTCGGACGGATTTGCGGCTCAGATTTAAAATGTGAGGAGCATGCCTGATTTTATTTGAGGGGCATGAAGCCACCTGATTGCTATGCGGGGGCTCCCCTGGGTCGTCTCTTTTGGGTCACTCGATGGCGCAAGTCGGAGAAGGGTTCGACAACGGTAGTCGTTTCAGCGCGTCGTCATTAGTGATACTGAAGTCGATCTGTGTGCAGCCCCCGTCTAGCACTTGGGTCTGCATGCCGCAAGAAGATTTGAATTTTTTGTGAGTTAAAGTCTTTTTCTTTTTTTCGTTTCACTGGAGTTTTTGCGAGATTTGAAGTTTTTGTGAGCTATTCTCTTCGTTTCACTTAAATTTTTTGTGAGCTATTCTCTTCGTTTCACTTGAATTTTTGGAAGTTTTGAGTTTTTTGTGAGCTATCCTCTTCGTTTCACTTGAATTTTTGCAGGATTTGAATTTTTTGTGAGCTATTCTTCTTTGTTTCACTTGGTTTTTTGGAAGATTTGAATTTTTTGTGAGCTATTTTCTTTGTTTCCCTTGTTTTTTTTTGGAAGACTTGCATTTTTTGTGAGCTATTCTCTTCTTTTCCCTTGATTTTTTTTTTGCAAGACTTGGATTTTTTGTGAGCTATTCTCTTCATTTCAATTGAATTTTTGGAAGTTTTGAATTTTTTGTGATCTATTCTCTTTGTTTCACTTGTATTTTTGAGAGATTTGAAATTTTTGTGAGATATTCTCTTCGGCTCAAATTTCTACGAAAGTGCAATACTTGGACTAATAACTTATATAGGGGAGGTGTTGTCCGCGGAAGCTCCCCCATGCCCCTCTAATAGAATCAGTGCTGGTGATCCCGTTTTGAAATCCGACAGACGGACGGATGATTAGGTCAGATTTCAAAATGGGATCAGCAGCACTGATTCCATTACAGGGGCATGAAGCCACCTGATTGCTATGCGTGGGCTGCTCAAAGTCCCGTCTTTCGGGTCGCTCGATTGCGCAAGTCGGAAAGGGTTCGACAGCGGTTGTCGTTCCAATGCGTCGTCGTTGTGACATGTAAGGCGATCTTAGGGTCAGCCCCCGTCTAGCTTTTGGGTTGCTTTGGTACAAGCGATCTGCTATGTACTTTCCGCGAAACCCTATCCGGGTACTCGTTAGCTATGCGTTGTCTCTTGCATGTGTGCAACGAAGAGATGCGGCCTTCACAGGGAGTCGGCCTGAAACAGTTCTGTGCGTGCGAATGGAGCCGCGTATAGCTTTTGGGTCGTTTGGATAGGGTGCCCCTCCAAGTGAATCAGTGCTGGTGCTCGGATGGATTTGCGGCTCGGATTTAAAATGTGAGTAGCATGCCTGATTTTATTGGAGGGGCATGAAGCCACCTGATTGCTATGCGGGGGCTCCCCTGGGTCGTCTCTTCTGGGTCACTCGATGGCGCAAGTCGGAGAAGGGTTCAACAACGGTAGTTGTTCCAGCGCGTCGTCATTAGTGATACTGAAGTCGATCTGTGGGCGAGCCCCGGTCTAGCATTTGGGTCTGCATGCGGCAAGAAGATTTGAATTTTTTGTGAGTTAAGTCTTTTTCGTTTCACTGGAGTTTTTGCGAGATTTGAAGTTTTTTGTGAGCTATTCTCTTCGTTTCACTTGAATTTTTGGAAGTTTTGAATTTTTTGTGAGCTATTCTCTTCGTTTCACTTGAATTTTTTGAAGTTTTGAATTTTTTGTGAGCTATTCTCTTCCTTTCACTTGAATTTTTGCAGGATTTGAATTTTTTGTGAGCTATTCTTCTTTGTTTCACTTGGTTTTTTCGAAGATTTGAATTTTTTGTGAGCTATTCTCTTTGTTTCCCTTGATTTTTTTTTGGAAGACTTGCATTTTTTGTGAGCTATTCTCTTCGTTTCAATTGAATTTTTGGAAGTTATGCATTTTTTGGTGATGTAGTCTCTTCGTTTCACTTGCATTTTTGGGAAATTTGATTTTTTTGTGAGCTATTCTCTTCTTTTTCCTTGATTTTTTTTGCAAGACTTGGATTTTTTGTGAGCTATTCTCTTCATTTCAATTGAATTTTTGGAAGTTTTGAATTTTTTGTGATCTATTGTTCTTTGTTTCACTTGTATTTTTGAGAGATTTGAAATTTTTGTGAGATATTCTCTTCGGCTCAAATTTCTACGGAAGTGCAATACTTGGACTAATAACTTATATAGGGGAGGTGTTGTCCGCGGAAGCTCCCCCATGCCCCTCTAATAGAATCAGTGCTGGTGATCCCGTTTTGAAATCCGACAGACGGACGGATGATTAGGTCGGATTTCAAAACGGGATCAGCAGCACTGATTCCATTAGAGGGGCATGAAGCCACCTGATTGCTATGCGGGGGCTGCTCAAAGTCCCGTCTTTCGGGTCGCTCGATGACGCAAAGTCGGGAAGGGTTCGACAGCGGTTGTCGTTCCAATGCGTCGTCGCTGTGACATGGAAGGCGATCTTCGGGTCAGCCCCCGTCTAGCTTTTGGGTTGCTTTGGTACAAGCGATCTGCTTGTACTTTCCGCGAAACCCTATCCGGGTATTCGTTAGCTATGCGTTGTTTCTTGCATGGGTGGAACGGAGAGATGCGGCCTTCACAGGGAGTCGGCTTGAAACAGTTCTGTGCGTGCGAAAGGAGCCGCGTATAGCTTTTGGGTCGTTTGGATAGGGTGCCCCTCCAAGTGAATCAGTGCTGGTGCTCGGACGGATTTGCGGCTCGGATTTAAAATGTGAGTAGCATGCCTGATTTTATTGGAGGGGCATGAAGCCACCCGATTGCTATGCGGGGGCTCCCCTGGGTCGCCTCTTTTGGGTCACTCGATGGCGCAAGTCGGAGAAGGGTTCGACAACGGTAGTCGTTCCAGCGCGTCATCATAGTGATACTGAAGTCGATTTGTGGGCGAGCCCCCGTCTAGCTCTTGGGTCTGCATGCCGCAAGGAGATTTGAATTTTTCGTGAGTTTAAGTCTTCGTTTTTCCTTGATTTTTTTTTGGAAGACTTGAATTTTTGGAAGTTCTGAATTTTTTTGTGAGCTATTATCTTTCGTTTCACTTGAATTTTTGCAAGATTTGAAATTTTTGTGAGCTATTCTCTTTGTTTCACTTGGTTTTTTTTGGAAGATTTGAATTTTTGTGAGCTATTCTCTTTGTTTCCCTTTGTTTTTTTTTTTTTTGTTTTTTTTTGGGAAGACTTGCGTTTTTTGTGAGCTATTCTCTTCGTTTCAATTGAATTTTTGGAAGTTATGCATTTTTTGTGATGTAGTCTCTTCGTTTCACTTGGTTTTTTGGAAGATTTGAATTTTTTGTGAGCTATTCTCTTTATTTCCCTTTGATTTTTTTGGAAGACTTGCATTTTTTGTGAGCTATTCTCTTCGTTTCAATTGAATTTTTGGAAGTTATGCATGATGCATTTTTTGGGAGATTTGATTTTTTTTGTGAGCTATTCTCTTCTTTTCCTTTGAATTTTTTTTGCAAGACTTGCATTTTTTGTGAGCTATTCTCTTCGTTTCAATTGAATTTTTGGAAGTTTTGAATTTTTTGTGATCTATTCTTCTTTGTTTCACTTATATTTTTGAGAGATTTGAAATTTTTGTGAGATATTCTCTTCGGCTCAAATTTCTACGGAAGTGCAATACTTGGACTAATAACTTATATAGGGGAGGTGTTGTTCGCGGAAGCTCCCCCATGCCCCTCTAATGGAATCAGTGCTGGTGATCCCGTTTTGAAATCCGACAGACGGATGGATGATTAGGTCGGATTTCAAAACGGGATCAGCAGCACTGATTCCATTATAGGGGCATGAAGCCACCTGATTGCTATGCGTGGGCTGCTCAAAGTCTCATCTTTCAGGTCGCTCGACGGCGCAAGTCGGAAATGGTTCGGCAGCGGTTGTCGTTCCAATGCGTCGTCGCAGCGACATGGAAGGCGATCTTCGGGTCAGCCCCTGTCTAGCTCTTGGGTTGCTTTGGTACAAGCGATCTGCTATGTACTTTCCGCGAACACCTATCCCGGTACTCGTTAGCTATGTGTTGGCTCTAGCACGCATGGAACGCAGAGATGCGGCCTTCACAGGGAGTTGGCCTGAAACAGTTCCGTGCCTTGCGAATGGAGCCGCGTATAGCTTTTCGGTCGTTTGGATAGGTGCCCCTCCAAGTGAATGAGTGTTGGTGCTCGGACGGATTTGCCGCTCGGATTTAAAAATGTGAGCAGCAGCACAGATTCTATTGGAGGGGCATGAAGCCACCCAATTTTTATGCGTGGGCTCCCTTGGGTCGTGTCTTTTGGGTCACTCGATGGCGGAAGTCAGAGAAGGGTTCGACAGCGGTAGTCGTTCCAGCGCGTCGTCATAGTGATACTGAAGTCGATCTGTGGGCGAGCCCCCGTCTAGCTCTTGGGTCTGCATGTCGCAAGAAGATTTGAATTTTTTGAGTTAAGTCTCTTCGTTTCACTTGAATTTTTGCGAGATTTGAATTTTGTTTGTTGCGAGGTAGTAAAATTCTCTTCGTTTTGACTTGAAGTTTTGGATTTTTTGTGAGCTATTCTCTTCGTTTTTCCTTGGTTTTTGTTTTGGAAGACTTGAATTTTTTGTGGGCTATTATTTTATTCTTTTCACTTGAATTTTTGGAAGTTTTGAATGTTTTTGTGAGCTATTCTCTTCGTTTTCACTTGAATGTTTGCAAGATTTGAATTTTTTGTGAGCTATTCTGTTTGTTTCACTTGGTTTTTTTGGAAGATTTGAATTTTTTGTGAGCTATTCTGTTTTGTTTCCCTTGATTTTTTTGTAAGACTTGCATTTTTTGTGAGCTATTCTCTTCGTTTCAATTGAATATTTGGAAGTTGTGCATTTTTTGTGATTGTAGTCTCTTCGTTTCACTTGCATTTTTGGGAGATTTGATTTTATTTGTGAGCTATTCTCTTTTTTTCCCTTGATTTTTTTGTGAGCTATTCTCTTCGTTTCAATTGAATTTTTGGAATTTCTGAATTTTTTGTGATCTATTCTTTTTGTTTCACTCGTATTTTTGAAAGATTTGAAATTTTTGTGAGATATTCTCGTCGGCTCAAATTTCTACGGAAGTGCAAGACTTGGACTAATAACTTATATAGGGGATGTAACGGTCTTTGAGATTTGACCCGAGCTAGATGGATTCTAGAGCGTGTTGTCTGCCCCTGGCACGTCTCTTCGTCTTCCGATCCTCATGGGCGCAATGACTTGAGGATGCATTACTTGTGAATATTGGTTACGAATGATTTGTGAGCTCTTTATAGATGCGTCGGATGCAAGTTGTGATACCGTATCGGATGAAAGGCTATGCATTGGGTTCTTGCATAGGTATTTCATGACGGGCTGTTCTTGAATGCGTGTCGGGTAAGCTTGTCGGATAAGTAAGTCATTGTTCTGATGTACGGCTTAAGTGCAATGCGGACTAGATCAGAACTAATGAAGGACTTAGAATCGGGTTTGTTAACATGTGTGTCAGATTGGGTCTCAAGTCAGTCTAGGCGGGTGCGACGTTGAGTTGCTATGTCTTGATCGAAAAAGATTTGGATCTATGCAGATGCATTGTTATTTGACTTGATGAATTTGGGGCTATGCTGTGCATTGGGCCAACATAGTTGTGGTGTAGGATTTCGTCAGGGACGGATCTGAGGTGTATTTCGGGGCTGTGAGATGTTCTAGGCGTACAGGGTCGTTGGGACTTTGTCACGGGCTAGTTACTCATAGTTGTGGCGTAGGCAAGGCTATGAGCTATGCTGAGGAGTAATTGTCTAGGTCTAGAAATGGGAAGTCGGGGACTTGGCCAGGATAGATTTAGGTTTGTTTGCGAGCTGGTGGCACAGCGAGCTGATTCAGAACTACGTGTGACTTTGAGCTGCATTGGTTGCGGGTACGTAGGAGGTTTTCATGAGATTGGCTCGTGCAGGCCACAAGTCCATCCCAGGACATAGGTCCACGGTTTTGGAGAAGTCTCATAGGTTGGGAAGTTCTCTAGCTTGGTTCCTTAGGCGTCTTGTTGATGAAGAAGTCTTTGAGTCGAGTCTGTTAGAATACCGTGCAGGGATGTCAATTTTGGAGCAAGCTGACTTAGTTTCCGCCTAGGTCTTATTTGTGCTTGTATGGGTAAGGCGTAGTCCGTACTAGATTGTTTTGTTACCTATTTGTTGACGTCTAGAGGCGGTGCCGCACGGGTGAAAACTCTGACCCCGTGACATCTGGTATCAGAGCAGTTTCATCAATGACCCTGATACTTGTCTTTTTGGTAAGTCAGTATGAGAGGAGCGATGTGATGAACGATTATGGTGACTATTTGGTATACAACTGTCGTGTTGTTATTTCGATGAAAGTTTGGTGCCCGACTTGGGGTAAAGTTGATTTCGGTGAGCTAGTCTTGGTAAGCGAAAGCGAGTTGCACCAGGATCGTGTCTGATCTAGGTTTCCTTAGATTCTTGGCAATGCTGAGGATGAGGAAGTCCTCTTTAATGCAGCGTTATAGCCTATGACTAGAGTCGAGCTACTTTCCTAAGTTGAAGTTGGTAACTTTGAGGGTGGTTCCTTAGGTATCCACGACTGGAGATCGAAGTGCGGTATTAAGCTCATTCAGTGCTCAGATGGAGTTGGGTACTGAAACCGCGAGATGGGGATGTCTTTGTTTAGATTTCATTTGGTTAGTATTCCTTGTTGGAAGGTATGCGTACCCTTGTTCTTCGTCAAGTTTCATAAGTGAGCACGACGTGCTTGATCTTATCTTGATGCAAGTTCAAGTTGGTTTTTGTTGAAAGTGCATTTCCCTTATGAGTTGCAGTTGCATTGCACAGATTGGTTTTGTGTGACTTGACATGGTATGTCTTGTTTTGTTATGTAGCCGTGATTGCAAGTCATCATGTTTGTTGTAACCTGGTACATCAAGTCATGTGTTAAGAGCTTTATTGTGTCAGAGTTGGTAGAGTAAGTGGAAGGTGAACGTGGAGCGTGAGACTGGAACTACTCGGCTATCTTTTGATGGCTAAACCAGGATGGGTTGCATTAGAACCGGAGTCTTGTGGATTACTTGGAGCTACTACTTGTGATCCCGAGGTGTTGCAAAATTTGGTATCTTGATTGGGTTTTGGACATGATATTACGATTGGGTTTCGTAAGAATTTGGGAGCAACTCTTGGATTTCCTTGAGTGAGATGATGTCTGATTAAGTGGATTGGTAATCTACGACCCCAGGATCGCCTTGAATGCATAATTGGTTTTAGTAAGAGCTTGACGGGAAGATAGCTTCATAAGTTGGACTTGGTGAAGGATCTGGACCTGAGCTAATCCAGATTGACTTGGATGGAATCTTGAGTCGGATGTTTGTTAGGGACTAAATCTGGATGGTGTCATCTACGGGATTCGAGTTGAAGTGAAGATGTGGCCTTTGCAAAGATTCTGTAACCTGGAAGTTCGGATGTGCAGGCGCCGAGGGCGTCGCCACTAGTTTAGTGGGGGAGGGTGTAACGGTCTTTGAGATTTGACCCGAGCTAGATGGATTCTAGAGCGTGTTGTCTGCCCCTGGCACGTCTCTTCGTCTTCCGATCCTCATGGGCGCAATGACTTGAGGATGCATTACTTGTGAATATTGGTTACGAATGATTTGTGAGCTCTTTATAGATGCGTCGGATGCAAGTTGTGATACCGTATCGGATGAAAGGCTATGCATTGGGTTCTTGCATAGGTATTT
Source organism: Chamaecyparis obtusa (assembly GCA_027943335.1). NCBI lineage: Eukaryota > Viridiplantae > Streptophyta > Pinopsida > Cupressales > Cupressaceae > Chamaecyparis > Chamaecyparis obtusa. The sequence continues at coordinate 23,127 of BSBK01012325.1, forward strand.
CATGACGGGCTGTTCTTGAATGCGTGTCGGGTAAGCTTGTCGGATAAGTAAGTCATTGTTCTGATGTACGGCTTAAGTGCAATGCGGACTAGATCAGAACTAATGAAGGACTTAGAATCGGGTTTGTTAACATGTGTGTCAGATTGGGTCTCAAGTCAGTCTAGGCGGGTGCGACGTTGAGTTGCTATGTCTTGATCGAAAAGGATTTGGATCTATGCAGATGCATTGTTATTTGACTTGATGAATTTGGGGCTATGCTGTGCATTGGGCCAACATAGTTGTGGTGTAGGATTTCGTCAGGGACGGATCTGAGGTGTATTTCGGGGCTGTGAGATGTTCTAGGCGTACAGGGTCGTTGGGACTTTGTCACGGGCTAGTTACTCATAGTTGTGGCGTAGGCAAGGCTATGAGCTATGCTGAGGAGTAATTGTCTAGGTCTAGAAATGGGAAGTCGGGGACTTGGCCAGGATAGATTTAGGTTTGTTTGCGAGCTGGTGGCACAGCGAGCTGATTCAGAACTACGTGTGACTTTGAGCTGCATTGGTTGCGGGTACGTAGGAGGTTTTCATGAGATTGGCTCGTGCAGGCCACAAGTCCATCCCAGGACATAGGTCCACGGTTTTGGAGAAGTCTCATAGGTTGGGAAGTTCTCTAGCTTGGTTCCTTAGGCGTCTTGTTGATGAAGAAGTCTTTGAGTCGAGTCTGTTAGAATACCGTGCAGGGATGTCAATTTTGGAGCAAGCTGACTTAGTTTCCGCCTAGGTCTTATTTGTGCTTGTATGGGTAAGGCGTAGTCCGTACTAGATTGTTTTGTTACCTATTTGTTGACGTCTAGAGGCGGTGCCGCACGGGTGAAAACTCTGACCCCGTGACAGGGGAGGTGTTGTCCGCGGAATCTCCCCCATGCCCCTCTAATAGAATCAGTGCTGGTGATCCCGTTTTGAAATCCGACAGACGGACGGATGATTAGGTCAGATTTCAAAACGCGATCAGCAGCACTGATTCCATTAGAGGGGCATGAAGCCACCTGATTGCTATGCGGGGGCTGCTCAAAGTCCCGTCTTTCGAAGGTCGCTCGACGGTGCAAGTCGGAAAGGGTTCGGCAGCGGTTGTCGTTCCAATGCGTCGTCGCAGTGACATGGAAGGCGATCTTCGGGTCAGCCCCCGTCTAGCTTTTGGGTTGCTTTGGTACAAGCGATCTGCTATGTACTTTCCGCGAACCCCTATCCGGGTACTCGTTAGCTATGCGTTGGCTCTTGCATGCGTGGAACGAAGAGATGCGGCCTTCACAGGGAGTTGGCCGGAAATAGTTCTGCTCTTGTGAATGGAGCCGCGTATATAGCTTTTGAGTCGTTTGGGTAGGTGCGCCCCTCCAAGAGAATCAGTGCTGGTGCTCGGACGGATTGGTAGCTCGGATTTAAAATATGAACACTAGCACTGATTCTATTGGAGGGGCGCATTAGGCCACCCGCTTGCTATGCGGGGGCTGTCCAGGGTCGTAACTTTTGGGTCAGTCGACGGTGCACTTCGGAAAGGGTTCGACAGCGGTTGTCGTTCCAACACATCGTCGCATTGACAAGAAAGGCGATCTTCGGGTCAGCCCCCGTCTAGCTCCCGGGTCACTTGGTACAAGCTACTTGCTATGTCGCTTCGACTTCCGATACTTGAGTGCGCAATGGCTCAAGATGCTTTGCATTGGAATCAGTTAGTTATCATATGTGTCGGCGGATTGGATCTCAAGTCAATCTAGGCGGGTGCGACATTAGTTGCTAAGTCTCGATCGAAAACGATTTGGATTCATCTAGATGCATTGTTATCTGACTTGAGGAACTATGCGAGCGAGTTGGGTTACCTCCTCGTGGATATGTTGGATACGCGTTATGACGGATAAGATGATGGATTGCGGTAAGAATGACGAATTTTTGGAAGATGAATTATTTTGGTGAGCCATGTTCTTTGTTTTACTTGAATTTCTGGAAGATTTGAATTTTGTTTTCTAGCTATTCTTTTCGTTTTCCTAGATTTTTTCGAAAGACTTGAATTTTTTGTGATCTATTCTGTTCGTTTCACTTGAATTTTTGGAAGATTTGATTTTTTGTGAGCTTTTTGTCATCGTTTCACTTGAATTTTTGGAAGATTTGAATTTTTTGGGAGCCAGTTTCTTCGGCTTAAATTTCCACTCAAGAGCAAGACTCGGACTAATAACTTATATAGGGGAGGAGTTGTGTGTTGTTCGCGGAAGCTCCCCCATACCCCTCTTATAGAATCATTGCCGGTGATCGGACGGATGTGTAGGTCGGATTTCAAAATGGGATCACCAGCACTGATTCTATTAGAGGGGCATGAAGCCACTTGATTGCTATGCGGGGGCTGCCCAAAGTCCTGTCTTTCGGGTCGCTCGACGGTGCAAGTCGGAAAGGGTTCGGCAGCGGTTGTCGTTCCAATGCGTCGTCGCAGTGATATGGAAGGCAATCTACGGGTCAGCCCCTGTCTAGCTTTCGGGTCACTTTGGTACAAGTGATTTGCTATGTACTTTCCGCGAACCCTATCCACGTACTCGTTAGCTACGCGTTGGCTCTTACACGAGCGGAACGGAGAGATGCGGCCTTCACAGGGAGTTGGCCGGAGATAGTTCTGTTTTTGTGAATGGAGCCGCGTATAGCTTTTGAGTCGTTTGGGTAGGTGCCCCCCTCCAAGAGAATCAGTGCTGGGTATCTCGGATTTAAAATCTGAGCACTAGCGCTGATTCTATTGGAGGGGCGCATTAGGCCACCCGCTTTCTATGCGGGGCCTGTCCAGGATCGTGTCTTTTGTGTCAGTCGACGTTGCAAGTAGGAAAGGGTTCGACAGCGGTTGTCGTTCCAACGCATCGTCGCATTGACAAGAAACGCAATTTTTGGGTCAGCCCCCGTCTAGCTCCCGGGTCGCTTGGCACAAGCGATTTGCTCTGTCGCATGCTGCATTAAGATTTGAATTTTTTGTTTGCTATTCTCATTTTTGTTTCATTGGAAGATTCGAATTTTTTGCGATCTCCTCTTTTGTTTCCTTTGATTTTTTTTTGGAAGATTTTAATTTTTTGTGAGCCTACTCTCTTCGATTCACTTGAGTTTTTGGAAGAAATGGATTTTTTTGGTGAGCTATGTTCTTTCTTTTACTTGAAGTTTTGGAAAATTTGAATGTTTTGCTAGTTGTTCTTTTCGTTTCCCTTCGATTTTTTCGGAAGACCTGAATTTTTTGTGAGCTATTCTGTTCGTTTCACTTGAATTTTTTGAAGATTTGATTTTTTTGTGAGCTTTTTCCTCATCGTTTCACTTGAATTTTTGGAAGATTTGAATTGTTTGGGAGCCATTCTCAACGGCTCAAATTTCTACGGAAGAGAAAGACCCGGACTAATAACTTATATAGGGGAGTAGTAGTTCGCGGAAGCTCCCCCATGCCCCTCTAATAGAATCAGAGCTTGTGCGCGGACGGATGAGTAAGTCGGATTTAAAATCGGATCACTAGCACTGATTCTATTAGAGGGGCATGAAGCCACCTGATTGCTATGCGGGGGCTGCCCAAAGTCCTGTCTTTCGGGTCACTCAACGGTGCAAGTCGGAAAGTGTTCGGCAGCGGTTGTCGTTCGAATGTGTCGTCGCAGTGACATGGAAGGCAATCTTCGGGTCAGCCCCCGTCTAGCTTTCGGTTCGCTTTGGTACAAGCGATTTGCTATGTACTTTCCGCGAATCCTATCCGGGTACTCGTTAGCTATGCGTTGGTTCTTGCATGCGTGGAACGGAGAGATGCGGCCTTCACAGGGAGTTGGCCGGAGATAGTTCCGTTCTTGTGAATGGACCGGCGTATAGCTTCTGAGTCGTTTGGGTAGGTGCGGCCCTCCAAGAGAATCAGTGCTGGTGCTTGGACGGATTGGTAGCTCAGATATAAAATTTGAGCACTAGCACTGATTCTATTGGAGGGGCGCATTAGGGCACCCGTTTGCTATGCGGGGGCTGCCCATGCCCATGGTAGTGTCTTTTGTGTCACTCGACGGTGCAAGTTGGAAAGGGTTCGACAGCGGTTGACGTTCAAATGTTTCGTTGTAGTGACATGGAAGACAATTACTGGGTCAGCCCCCGTCTAGCTCTTGGGTCACTTTGCTGCAAGTGATTAATTCGGTTTTGGATGGATAAAATCCCTTTGTGAAAGGTGGCATGGCGTTTGTTGGAGAAAATTGATTAAGTCGGAGCATTGGCCTCGGGCCATTGTGAGGACTGTCGATTTCTTCAGGTACAACACTTGTTTGCCTAGTAACAGAGTTGACATGTAATTCGGCATTGCTCTCGATTGTTCTCGGAGTTGTACCTCCGGAACTTTTGGATCTTGCCCCTTCACTCC
>BSBK01012325.1:37500-72500 GCA_027943335.1 Chamaecyparis obtusa
TCGACCGGTTCGGTTCCGCTCGGATCGGACCCCGCCCGCGAGCGCCGCTCGGCTCGACGAGCTCGATGGGGATCCCGTCCGCGGGCGAGCTGGGCGTGGCTACACGTATGACCCGAATGTAATTTTTTTTTTTTTTTTTTTTTTTTTTTTAACTCTGGTTTTTTCGTTCTTATCCTCGTACGGAGCCTCCTTTGTTCATTTTTTTCCCGCGAGTTTCGACCCCGCCCGGGAGCGAGCTCGGCGCCGATCCCGCCCCGCCGCTCCCCGGAGAGCTCGACCGGTTCGGTTCCGCTCGGATCGGACCCCGCCCGCGAGCGCCGCTCGGCTCGACGAGCTCGATGGGGATCCCGTCCGCGGGCGAGCTGGGCGTGGCTACACGTATGACCCGAATGTAATTTTTTTTTTTTTTTTTTTTTTTTTTTTAACTCTGGTTTTTTCGTTCTTATCCTCGTACGGAGCCTCCTTTGTTCATTTTTTTTCCGCGAGTTTCGACCCCGCCCCGGAGCGAGCTCGGCGCCGATCCCGCCCCGCCGCTCCCCGGAGAGCTCGACCGGTTCGGTTCCGCTCGGATCGGACCCCGCCCGCGAGCGCCGCTCGGCTCGACGAGCTCGATGGGGATCCCGTCCGCGGGCGAGCTGGGCGTGGCTACACGTATGACCCGAATGTAATTTTTTTTTTTTAATTTTTTTTTTAACTCTGGTTTTTTCGTTCTTATCCTCGTACGGAGCCTCCTTTGTTCATTTTTTTTCCGCGAGTTTCGACCCCGCCCGGGAGCGAGCTCGGCGCCGATCCCGCCCCGCCGCTCCCCGGAGAGCTCGACCGGTTCGGTTCCGCTCGGATCGGACCCCGCCCGCGAGCGCCGCTCGGCTCGACGAGCTCGATGGGGATCCCGTCCGCGGGCGAGCTGGGCGTGGCTACACGTATGACGCGAATGTATTTTTTTTTTTTTTTTTTTTTTTTAACTCTGGTTTTTTCGTTCTTATCCTCGTACGGAGCCTCCTTTGTTCATTTTTTTTCCGCGAGTTTCGACCCCGCCCGGGAGCGAGCTCGGCGCCGATCCCGCCCCGCCGCTCCCCGGAGAGCTCGACCGGTTCGGTTCCGCTCGGATCGGACCCCGCCCGCGAGCGCCGCTCGGCTCGACGAGCTCGATGGGGATCCCGTCCGCGGGCGAGCTGGGCGTGGCTACACGTATGACCCGAATGTAATTTTTTTTTTTTTTTTTTTTTTAACTCTGGTTTTTTCGTTCTTATCCTCGTACGGAGCCTCCTTTGTTCATTTTTTTTCCGCGAGTTTCGACCCCCACCCGGAGCGAGCTCGGCGCCGATCCTGCCCCGCCGCTCCCCGGAGAGCTCGACCGGTTCGGTTCCGCTCGGATCGGACCCCGCCCGCGAGCAGCCGCTCGGCTCGACGAGCTCGAATGGGATCCGTCCGCGGGCGAGCTGGGCGTGGCTACACGTATGACCCGAATGTAATTTTTTTTTTTTTTTTTTTTTTTTTACTCTGGTTTTTTCGTTCTTATCCTCGTACGGAGCCTCCTTTGTTCATTTTTTTTCCGCGAGTTTCGACCCCCGCCCGGGAGCGAGCTCGGCGCCGATCCCGCCTCGCCGCTCCCCGGAGAGCTCGACCGGTTCGGTTCCGCTCGGATCGGACCCGCCCGCGAGCGCCGCTCGGCTCGACGAGCTCGATGGGGATCCCGTCCGCGGGCGAGCTGGGCGTGGCTACACGTATGACCCGAATGTAATTTTTTTTTTTTAATTTTTTTTTAAACTCTGGTTTTTTCGTTCTTATCCTCGTACGGAGCCTCTTTGTTCATTTTTTTTTCCGCGAGTTTCGACCCCGCCCCGGGAGCGAGCTCGGCGCCGATCCCGCCCCGCCGCTCCCCGGAGAGCTCGACCGGTTCGGTTCCGCTCGGATCGGACCCCGCCCGCGAGCGCCGCTCGGCTCGACGAGCTCGATGGGGATCCCGTCCGCGGGCGAGCTGGGCGTGGCTACACGTATGACCCGAATGTAAATTTTTTTTTTTTTTTTTTTTTTTTAACTCTGGTTTTTTCGTTCTTATCCTCGTACGGAGCCTCCTTTGTTCATTTTTTTTCCGCGAGTTTCGACCCCGCCCGGGAGCGAGCTCGGCGCCGATCCGCCCCGCCGCTCCCCGGAGAGCTCGACCGGTTCGGTTCCGCTCAGATCGGACCCCGCCCGCGAGCGCCGCTCGACTCGACGAGCTCGATGGGGATCCCGTCCGCGGGCGAGCTGGGCGTGGCTACACGTATGACCCGAATGTAATTTTTTTTTTTTTTTTTTTTTTTTTTTTTAACTCTGGTTTTTTCGTTCTTATCCTCGTACGGAGCCTCCTTTGTTCATTTTTTTTCCCGCGAGTTTCGACCCCGCCCGGGAGCGAGCTCGGCGCCGATCCCGCCCCGCCGCTCCCCCGGAGAGCTCGACCGGTTCGGTTCCGCTCGGATCGGACCCCGCCCGCGAGCGCCGCTCGGCTCGACGAGCTCGATGGGGATCCCGTCCGCGGCGAGCTGGGCGTGGCTACACGTATGACCCGAATGTAATTTTTTTTTTTTTTTTTTTTAAAACTCTGGTTTTTTCGTTCTTATCCTCGTACGGAGCTCCTTTGTTCATTTTTTTTCCGCGAGTTTCGACCCCGCCAGGGAGCGAGCTCGGCGCCGATCCCGCCCCGCCGCTCCCCGGAGAGCTCGACGGTTCGGTTCCGCTCGGATCGGACCCCGCCCGCGAGCGCCGCTCGGCTCGACGAGCTCGATGGGGATCCCGTCCGCGGGCGAGCTGGGCGTGGCTACACGTATGACCCGAATGTAATTTTTTTTTTTTTTTTTTTTTTTTTTTTAACTCTGTATTTTCGTTCTTATCCTCGTACGGAGCCTCCTTTGTTCATTTTTTTTCCGCGAGTTTCGACCCCGCCCGGGAGCGAGCTCGGCGCCGATCCCGCCCCGCCGCTCCCGGAGAGCTCGACCGGTTCGGTTCCGCTCGGATCGGACCCCGCCCGCGAGCGCCGCTCGGCTCGACGAGCTCGATGGGGATCCCGTCCGCGGGCGAGCTGGGCGTGGCTACACGTATGACCCGAATGTAATTTTTTTTTTTTTTTTTTTTTTTTTTTTAACTCTGGTTTTTCGTTCTTATCCTCGTACGGAGCCTCCTTTGTTCATTTTTTTCCCGCGAGTTTCGACCCCGCCCGGGAGCGAGCTCGGCGTCGATCCCGCCCCGCCGCTCCCCGGAGAGCTCGACCGGTTCGGTTCCGCTCGGATCGGACCCCGCCCGCGAGCGCCGCTCGGCTCGACGAGCTCGATGGGGATCCCGTCCGCGGGCGAGCTGGGCGTGGCTACACGTATGACCCGAATGTAATTTTTTTTTTAATTTTTTTTTAACTCTGGTTTTTTCGTTCTTATCCTCGTACGGAGCCTCCTTTGTTCATTTTTTTTCCGCGAGTTTCGACCCCGCCCGGGAGCGAGCTCGGCGCCGATCCCGCCCCGCCGCTCCCCGGAGAGCTCGACCGGTTTCGGTTCCGCTCGGATCGGACCCCGCCCGCGAGCGCCGCTCGGCTCGACGATGCTCGATGGGGATCCCGTCCGCGGGCGAGCTGGGCGTGGCTACACGTATGACGCGAATGTATTTTTTTTTTTTTTTTTTTTTTTTTACTCTGGTTTTTTCGTTCTTATCCTCGTACGGAGCCTCCTTTGTTCATTTTTTTCCGCGAGTTTCGACCCCGCCCCGGAGCGAGCTCGGCGCCGTTCCCGCCCCGCCGCTCCCCGGAGAGCTCGACCGGTTCGGTTCCGCTCGGATCGACCCCGCCCGCGAGCGCCGCTCGGCTCGACGAGCTCGATGGGGATCCCGTCCGCGGGCGAGCTGGGCGTGGCTACACGTATGACCCGAATGTAATTTTTTTTTTTTTTTTTTTTTAAACTCTGGTTTTTCGTTCTTATCCTCGTACGGAGCCTCCTTTGTTCATTTTTTTCCGCGAGTTTCGACCCCGCCCGGGAGCGAGCTCGGCGCCGATCCCGCCCCGCCGCTCCCCGGAGAGCTCGACCGGTTCGGTTCCGCTCGGATCGGACCCCGCCCGCGAGCGCCGCTCGGACTCGACGAGCTCGATGGGGATCCCGCCGCGGCGAGCTGGGCGTGGCTACACGTATGACCCGAATGTAATTTTTTTTTTTTTTTTTTAAAACTCTGGTTTTTTCGTTCTATCCTCGTACGGAGCCTCCTTTGTTCATTTTTTTTCCGCGAGTTTCGACCCCAGCCCCGGAGCGAGCTCGGCGCCGATCCCGCCCCGCCGCTCCCCGGAGAGCTCGACCGGTTCGGTTCCGCTCGGGATCGGACCCCGCCCGCGAGCGCCGCTCGGCTCGACGAGCTCGATGGGGATCCCGTCCGCGGGCGAGCTGGGCGTGGCTACACGTATGACCCGAAAGTTTTTTTTTTTTTTTTTTTTTTTTTTTTAACTCTGGTTTTTTCGTTCTTATCCTCGTACGGGCCTCCTTTGTTCATTTTTTTTCCGCGAGTTTCGACCCCGCCCGGGAGCGAGCTCGGCGCCGATCCCGCCCCGCCGCTCCCCGGAGAGCTCGACCGGTTCGGTTCCGCTCGGATCGGACCCCGCCCGCGAGCGCCGCTCGGCTCGACGAGCTCGATGGGGATCCCGTCCGCGGGCGAGCTGGGCGTGGCTACACGTATGACCCGAATGTAATTTTTTTTTTTTTTTTTTTTTTTTTTTTACTCTGGTTTTTTCGTTCTTATCCTCGTACGGAGCCTCCTTTGTTCATTTTTTTCCCGCGAGTTTCGACCCCCGCCCGGGAGCGAGCTCGGCGCCGATCCCGCCCCGCCGCTCCCCGGAGAGCTCGACCGTTTCGGTTCCGCTCGGATCGGACCCCGCCCCGCGAGCGCCGCTCGGCTCGACGAGCTCGATGGGGATCCCGTCCGCGGCGAGCTGGGCGTGGCTACACGTATGACCCGAATGTAATTTTTTTTTTTTTTTTTTTTAAAACTCTGGTTTTTTCGTTCTTATCCTCGTACGGAGCCTCCTTTGTTCATTTTTTTTCCGCGAGTTTCGACCCGCCCGGGAGCGAGCTCGGCGCCGATCCCGCCCCGCCGCTCCCCGGAGAGCTCGACCGGTTCGGTTCCGCTCGGATCGGACCCCGCCCGCGAGCGCCGCTCGGCTCGACGAGCTCGATGGGGATCCCGTCCGCGGGCGAGCTGGGCGTGGCTACACGTATGACCCGAATGTAATTTTTTTTTTTTTTTTTTTTTTTTTTTAACTCTGGTTTTTTCGTTCTTATCCTCGTACGGAGCCTCCTTTGTTCATTTTTTTCCGCGAGGTACGGAGCCTCCTTTGTTCATTTTTTTTCCGCGAGTTTCGACCCCGCCCGGGAGCGAGCTCGGCGCCGATCCCGCCTCGCCGCTCCCCGGAGAGCTCGACCGGTTCGGTTCCGCTCGGATCGGACCCCGCCCGCGAGCGCCGCTCGGCTCGACGAGCTCGATGGGGATCCCGTCCGCGGGCGAGCTGGGCGTGGCTACACGTATGACCCGAATGTAATTTTTTTTTTTTAATTTTTTTTTTAACTCTGGTTTTTTCGTTCTTATCCTCGTACGGAGCCTCCTTTGTTCATTTTTTTTCCGCGAGTTTCGACCCCGCCCGGGAGCGAGCTCGGCGCCGATCCCGCCCCGCCGCTCCCCGGAGAGCTCGACCGGTTCGGTTCCGCTCGGATCGGACCCCGCCCGCGAGCGCCGCTCGGCTCGACGAGCTCGATGGGGATCCCGTCCGCGGGCGAGCTGGGCGTGGCTACACGTATGACGCGAATGTATTTTTTTTTTTTTTTTTTTTTTTTTTTAACTCTGGTTTTTTCGTTCTTATCCTCGTACGGAGCCTCCTTTGTTCATTTTTTTTCCGCGAGTTTCGACCCCGCCCCGGAGCGAGCTCGGCGCCGATCCCGCCCCGCCGCTCCCCGGAGAGCTCGACCGGTTCGGTTCCGCTCGGATCGGACCCCGCCCGCGAGCGCCGCTCGGCTCGACGAGCTCGATGGGGATCCCGTCCGCGGGCGAGCTGGGCGTGGCTACACGTATGACCCGAAAGTAATTTTTTTTTTTTTTTTTTTTTTTTTTAACTCTGGTTTTTTCGTTCTTATCCTCGTACGGGGCCTCCTTTGTTCATTTTTTTTCCGCGAGTTTCGACCCCGCCCGGGAGCGAGCTCGGCGCCGATCCCGCCCCGCCGCTCCCCGGAGAGCTCGACCGGTTCGGTTCCGCTCGGATCGGACCCCGCCCGCGAGCGCCGCTCGGCTCGACGAGCTCGATGGGGATCCCGTCCGCGGGCGAGCTGGGCGTGGCTACACGTATGACCCGAATGTAATTTTTTTTTTTTTTTTTTTTTTTTTTTTAACTCTGGTTTTTTCGTTCTTATCCTCGTACGGAGCCTCCTTTGTTCATTTTTTTTCCGCGAGTTTCGACCCCGCCCGGGAGCGAGCTCGGCGCCGATCCCGCCCCGCCGCTCCCCGGAGAGCTCGACCGGTTCGGTTCCGCTCGGATCGGACCCCGCCCGCGAGCGCCGCTCGGCTCGACGAGCTCGATGGGGATCCCGTCCGCGGGCGAGCTGGGCGTGGCTACACGTATGACGCGAATGTATTTTTTTTTTTTTTTTTTTTTTTTTAACTCTGGTTTTTTCGTTCTTATCCTCGTACGGAGCCTCCTTTGTTCATTTTTTTTCCGCGAGTTTCGACCCCGCCCGGGAGCGAGCTCGGCGCCGATCCCGCCCCGCCGCTCCCCGGAGAGCTCGACCGGTTCGGTTCCGCTCGGATCGGACCCCGCCCGCGAGCGCCGCTCGGCTCGACGAGCTCGATGGGGATCCCGTCCGCGGGCGAGCTGGGCGTGGCTACACGTATGACCCGAATGTAATTTTTTTTTTTTTTTTTTTTTTAACTCTGGTTTTTTCGTTCTTATCCTCGTACGGAGCCTCCTTTGTTCATTTTTTTTCCGCGAGTTTCGACCCCGCCCGGGAGCGAGCTCGGCGCCGATCCTGCCCCGCCGCTCCCCGGAGAGCTCGACCGGTTCGGTTCCGCTCGGATCGGACCCCGCCCGCGAGCGCCGCTCGGCTCGACGAGCTCGAATGGGATCCCGTCCGCGGGCGAGCTGGGCGTGGCTACACGTATGACCCGAATGTAATTTTTTTTTTTTTTTTTTTTTTTTTTTAACTCTGGTTTTTTCGTTCTTATCCTCGTACGGAGCCTCCTTTGTTCATTTTTTTTCCGCGAGTTTCGACCCCGCCCGGGAGCGAGCTCGGCGCCGATCCCGCCTCGCCGCTCCCCGGAGAGCTCGACCGGTTCGGTTCCGCTCGGATCGGACCCCGCCCGCGAGCGCCGCTCGGCTCGACGAGCTCGATGGGGATCCCGTCCGCGGGCGAGCTGGGCGTGGCTACACGTATGACCCGAATGTAATTTTTTTTTTTTAATTTTTTTTTAAACTCTGGTTTTTTCGTTCTTATCCTCGTACGGAGCCTCCTTTGTTCATTTTTTTTCCGCGAGTTTCGACCCCGCCCGGGAGCGAGCTCGGCGCCGATCCCGCCCCGCCGCTCCCCGGAGAGCTCGACCGGTTCGGTTCCGCTCGGATCGGACCCCGCCCGCGAGCGCCGCTCGGCTCGACGAGCTCGATGGGGATCCCGTCCGCGGGCGAGCTGGGCGTGGCTACACGTATGACGCGAATGTATTTTTTTTTTTTTTTTTTTTTTTTTAACTCTGGTTTTTTCGTTCTTATCCTCGTACGGAGCCTCCTTTGTTCATTTTTTTTCCGCGAGTTTCGACCCCGCCCCGGAGCGAGCTCGGCGCCGATCCCGCCCCGCCGCTCCCCGGAGAGCTCGACCGGTTCGGTTCCGCTCGGATCGGACCCCGCCCGCGAGCGCCGCTCGGCTCGACGAGCTCGATGGGGATCCCGTCCGCGGGCGAGCTGGGCGTGGCTACACGTATGACCCGAAAGTAATTTTTTTTTTTTTTTTTTTTTTTTTTTTAATTTAACTCTGGTTTTTTCGTTCTTATCCTCGTACGGGGCCTCCTTTGTTCATTTTTTTTCCGCGAGTTTCGACCCCGCCCGGGAGCGAGCTCGGCGCCGATCCCGCCCCGCCGCTCCCCGGAGAGCTCGACCGGTTCGGTTCCGCTCGGCTTGATCAGCTCTGGTCGCTAGATCACTTGACAAAATTAGGTCAACAGGCAGATCAACTCGGGTCACCAACTAGATCAACTCAGGTCGCAAACTAGATCATCTCGGGTGGCTAGATCAACTCTGCTCGCTAGTCGGTAACTCATACTGCCATAATAAATTAGGTCACTACAACGACTCTGGTCGCTCGGTCGACTAAGGTGACTCAGGTCACTGGGTGGACTTGGTCGACTCGGTCGACTCGATCGACTCGGGTCACCGAGTTGACTCAGGTAGCCAAATCGACTCAGGTCGAGTCAGTCACCTGACCGACCCGGTCGACTCGGGTCGACGCAGTCAACTTGAGTCAACTCAGTTGACTTGGATCACCGGGTCGACTAGGGTGACTTAGGTCGACTCAGCTGACTCGGTTGACTCAGGTCGACTCAAGTCGACTTGGGTTGTCGGATCTACTCGGGCCTCTAGATTGCACGGGTCACTAGATCAACTCAAGTTGCTAGCGAGATCAGCTCAGGTCACCACACAGGTAACCAACTAGATCAACTCGGGTCACTAGATCAGCTTGGGTCACCAGCTAGATCAGCTCTAGTCGCTAGATCACCTGACAAAATCAGGTCACTAACTAGATCAGCCTGGGTCACCAACCATTTCATCTTAGGTCGCCAACTAGATCAGCTTAGGTCGCTAACTAGATCAACTCAGGTCGCCAGATCAGCTCTGGTTGCCAGCCAAAAACTTTGACTGCCATAATAAATTGGGTCACCACAGCGACTCGGGTCACCAGGTCGACTCGGTTGACTCGGGTCACCAGGTCGACTTGGTTGAATCAGGTCACTGGGTCGACTCGGTCGACTCGATGGACTTGGGTCACCAGGTCGACTTGGTTGACTCAGGTCACCGGGTCGACTCAGTCACCTGACTGACTCGGTCGACTCGGGATGACTCAGTTGACTCAGGTCATCGGATCGACTCGAGTCACCAAGTTGACTCGGGTCACCGGGTCGACTTGGGTTGTCAGATCGACTCGGGCCTCTGGATCAGTACGGGTCACTGGATCAACTCAAGTCGCTAGCGAGATCAACTCAGGTCACCACACGGGTCGCCAACTAGATCAACTCACATCGCCAGATCAGCTTGGGTCACCAACCAGATCAACTCTGGTCGCTAGATCACCTGACAAACTTAAGTCACCAGCCAGATTAGCTTAGGTCACCAGCCAGTAACTCTGACTACCATAATAAATTAGGTCACCACAGTGACTCAGGTAACTGGGTTGACTCAGTCGACTCAGGTCGACTCAGTTGACTCAGGTCACCGGGTCGACTCGATCGACTCAGTTGACTCGATTCACCGGGTTGACTTAGGTTACTGGGTTGACACGATCGACTCAGTTGACTCAGGTCATTGGGTGGACTCCGTTGACTTAATCGACTCAGGTCACCGGGTTGACTCAGTCACCTGACTGACTCGGGTCGACTTGGTTGACTCGGGTCACAAGGTCGACTTGGTTGACTCGGGTCATCAGGTCGACTTGGTTGATTCGGGTCATCGGGTCGACTCGGTTGAGTCGGGTCACCAGGTCGACTCAGGTCGACTTGGGTTACCAGATCGACTCAGGCCTCTGGATCAGGATGGGTTACTGGATCAACTCAAGTTGCTAGCAAGATCAACTTAGGTCACCACACGGGTCACCAACTAGATCAACTCTGGTCGCCAGATTAGCTTGGGTCACCAACCAGATCAACTCTGGTCTCCAGATCACCTAACAAAATTAGGTCACTAGCAACTTGGGTCACTGGGTCGACTCAATTGACTCAGGTCACCGGGTGAACTCGGTCGACTCAGTTGACTCGGGTCACCGGGTCGACTCGGTTGACTCGGGTCATTGGGTCGACTCGGTCGAGTCAGGTCACCAGGTCGACTCGATCGAGTCGGGTCATCGGGTCGACTCAGGTCGTCGGGTTGACTCAGGTCAACTCGGTTGACTCAGGTCACCGGGTCGACTCGGTTGACTTGGGTCACCGCATCGACTTGGTTGACTCAGGTCACTGCGTCGACTCGGTTGACTCGGGTCATCGGGTTGACTCGGTTGACTCGGGTCATCGGGTCGACTCGGTTGACTCAGGTCACTGGGTTGACTCAATTGACTCAGGTCACTGGGTCGACTCGGTTGACTCGGGTCACCGAGTCAACTCGAATCGACTTGGGTTGCCGGATCGACTCAGGCCTCTAGATTGGGATGGGTCACTAGATCAACACAAGTCGCTAGTGAGATCAACTCAGGTCACCACACGGGTCACCAACTAGATCAACTCAGGTCACCAAATCAGATTGGGTCACTAGCCAGATCAGCTCTGGTCGCCAGATCACCTCACAAAATTAGGTCGACAGCCAAATCAGCTTAGGTTGCCAACTAGATCAATTCAGGTCACCAGATCAGCTCTAGTCACCAGCCAGTAACTCTGACTGCCATAATAAATTAGGTCACCATAGTGACTCAGGTCGCTGGGTCGACTCGATCGACTCGGGTCACCAGGTCAACTCGGTTGACACGGGTCACTGGGTCGACTCGGTCGACTCTGTTGACTCGAGTCACCGGGTTGACTCGGTCGACTCAGGTCACTAGGTCGACTTAGGTCGACTCAGTCACCTGACTGACTCGGTCGACTTGGGTCGACTTGGTTGCCTCGAGTCATCGTGTTAACTCAGTTGACTCAGGTCATCGGGTCAACTCAGTTGACTCCGGTCATTGGGTCAACTCAGTTGACTCAAGTCATCAGGTCAACTTAGTTGACTCAGGTCACTGGGTCGAGTCGGTCGACGCGGTTGACTCAGGTCACCAGGTCGACTTGGGTTGCCGGATCGACTCGGGCCTCTAGATCAAGATGGATCATCGGGTCAACTCAAGTTACTAGCGAGATCAACTCAGGTCACCACATGGGTCGCCAACTAGATCAACTTGGGTCACCAGATTAGCTTGGGTCACCAGCTAGATCAGCTCTGGTCGCCATATCAGCTTATGTCACCAACTAGATCAACTCAGGTCGCCAGCCAATAACTTTGACTGCCATAATAAATTGGGTCACCATAGTGACTCGGGTCGCTAGGTCAACTTGGTTGACTCAGGTCATAGGGTCGACTCGGTTGACTCAGTTGACTCAGGTCATTGGGTCGACTCAGTTGACTCATGTCACTGGGTCGACTCGAGTCACCAGGTCGACTCGGTTGACTCAGGTCACTAGGTCGACTCGGGTCAACTCAGTCACCTTACTAACTTAGGTAGACTTGGTTGACTTGGGTCACCAGGTCAACTTAGGTCATCAGGTCAACACGGTTGACTCAGGTCACTAGGTCAACTCTGTCGACTCAGGTCACCAAGTCAGCTGGGTCGACTTAGTCAACTCTGGTCACCGGGTCGACTCAGTTGATTCGAGTCACCGGGTCACTGGGTCGACTCGGTTGGCTCGGGTCATCGAGTTGACCAGGTTGACTCGGGTCACTGGGTCGACTCGGTGGACTCGAGTCGACTCGATTGACTCAGGTCGAGTTGGGTTGCCGGCTCGACTCGGGCCTCTGGATCGGGATGGGTCACTGGATCAACTCAAGTCGCTAGCGAGATCAACTCAGGTCACCACACGGATCACCAACTAGATTTACTCAGGTCGCCATATCAGCTTGGGTCACCAACCAGATCAGCTCTTGTCACCAGATCACCTGACAAAATTAGTTCACCAACCAGATCAGGTTAGGTCACCAATTAGATCAACTCAGGTCGCTAGATTAGCTCTGGTCGCCAGTGAGTAACTCCGACTGCCATAATAAATTGGGTCACCACAAAAACCCTGGTCGCTGGGTCGACTCAGTCAACTCAGTCAACTTGATCAACTCGGGTCACCGGGTCAACTCGGGTCATCGGGTCAACTCGGGTCACTGGGTCGACTCGGTCGACGTGGGTCACCGAGTCGACTTGGGTTGCCGAATCAACTTAGGCCTCGAGTCGACTTGGGTTGACACGGGTCGACCTAGTCGACTCAGGTCACTAGGTTGACTCAATTGATTCAGGTCACTAGGTCAACTCAGTCGACTCTGGTTTACTCGGGTCGACTCGGTCACCTGACCGACTCGGGACACCACGTCGACTCAGTCGACTCGGTTGACTCGGGTCATCGAGTCGACTCGGTTGACTCGGGTCATCGAGTCGACTCGGTTGACTCAGGTCACTCGGTCAACTCGATAGACTCGGGTCACCGAGTCGACTTGGGTTGCCGGATTGACTCAGGCCTCTGGATCAGGACGGGTCACTGGATCAACTCAAATCGCTAGCAAGATCAACTCAGGTCACCACACGGGTCGCCAACTAGATCAACTTGAGTCACCAAATCAACTTGGGTCACCAGCCAGATCAGCTCTGGTCTCCAGATGACCTGACAAAATTAGGTCACTAGCCAGATCAGCTTAGGTCACCCACTAGATCAATTCAGGTTGCCAGCTCAGCTCTGGTCGCCAGCTAGTAACTTTAACTGCCATAATAAATTAGGTCACCACAGCGACTTGGGTCACTGGGTCGACTCAGTTGACTCGGGTCATCGGGTCAACTCGGTCGACTCAGTTGACTTGGGTCACCAGGTCGACTCGGTTGACTCGAGTCATTGGGTCGACTCAGTTGACTCGGGTCACTGGGTCGACTCAATTGAGTCAGGTCACTGGGTCGACTCGGTCAACTTAGGTCATCGGGTCGACTCAGTCACCTAACCGACTCGGTCGACTCAGGTCGACTCGGATCATCGGGTTGAATCGATCGACTTGGTTGACTCGGGTCACCGCGTCAACTCAGTTGACTCGGGTCGACTCGGTTGACTCAGGTCACTGGGTTGACTCAGTTGACTCAGGTCACCGGGTCGACTCGATTGACTCAGGTCACCGGGTCGACTCGGGTCACCGGGTCAACTCGGTTGACTCGGATGATCGAGTCGACTCGGTCGACTCGGATCGACTTGGGTTGTTGGATCAACTCAAGCCTCTAGATCAGGATGGGTCACTAGATCAACACAAGTCGCTAGCGAGATCAACTCAGGTCACCACACAGGTCGCCAACTAGATCAACTCGAGTCGCCAGATCAGATTGGGTCACCAGCCAGATCAGCTCTGGTTGCTAGATCACCTCACAAAATTAGGTCGACAGCCAAATTAGCTCTGGTCACTAGATCACCTCACAAAATTAGGTCGACAACCAGATCAGCTTAGGTTGCCAACTAGATCAATTCAGGTCGCTAGATCAACTCTGGTCGCTAGCCAATAACTTTGACTGCCATAATAAATTGGGTCACCACAGCGACTCGGGTCGCTGGGTCGACTCGGTCGAGTCGGGTCACTGGGTCGACTTGGTTGACTTAGGTCACTAGGTCAACTCGGTCGACTCAGTTGACTCAGGTCACCGGGTTGACTCGGTTGACTCAAGTCACCGGGTCGACTTAGGTCGACTCGGTTGACTTGGGTCACCAGGTCGACTCAATTGACTCAGGTCATCGGGTCAACTCAGTTGACTCAGGTCATCGAGTCGACTCGATCGACTCGGGTCACTAGGTTGACTCGGTCGACGCGGTTGACTCAAGTCACCGGGTTGACTTGGGTTGCCGGATCGACTTAGGCCTCTAAATCGGGATGAGTCACTTGGTCAACTCAAGTCGCTAGCGAGATCAACTCAGGTCACCACACGGGTCGCCAACTAGATCAACTCAGGTCACCACACGGGTCGCCAACTAGATCAACTCAGGTCGCCAGATCAGCTTGGGTCACCAGCTAGATCAGCTCTGGTCACCAGATCACCTAACAAAATTAGGTCACCAGCCAGATCAGCTTATGTCACCAACTAGATCAACTCGGGTCGCCAGCCAGTAACTTCGACTGCCATAATAAATTGGGTCACCACAGTGACTCAGGTCGCTGGGTCGACTCGGTTGACTCAGGTCACAGGGTCGACTCGGTTGACTCAAGTCATCGGGTCGACTCGGTTGACTCATGTCACTGGGTCAACTCAGGTCACCGGGTCGACTTAGTTGACTTAGGTCACCAGGTCGACTCAGTTGACTCAGGTCACCGAGTCGACTCGGGTCGACTCAGTCACCTTACTGACTTAGGTCAACTTGGTTGACTCAGGTCACCATGTCAACTCAGGTCATTGGGTTGACACGGTTGACTCGGGTCACTGGGTTAACTCTATCGACTCGGTTGACTCGGGTCACCGAGTCGACTCAGTCGACTCTGGTCACCGGGTCGACTTGGTTGATTCGGGTCACCGGGTCACTGGTCGACTCGGTTGGCTCGGGTCATCGGGTCGACTCGGGTCACTGGGTCGACTCGGTTGACTCAGGTCGACTGGGTCGACTTAGTCAACTCTAGTCACCGGGTCGACTCGGTTGATTCGGGTCACCGGGTCACTAGGTCGACTCGGTTGGCTCGGGTCATCGGGTCGACTCAGGTCACTGGGTCGACTCGGTTGACTCAGGTCGACTGGGTCGACTTAGTCGACTCTGGTCACCGGGTCGACTCGGTTGATTCAGGTCACCGGGTCACCGAGTCGACTCGGTTGGCTCAGGTCATCAGGTCGACTCGGTTGACTCGGGTTGCTAGCTCGACTTGGGTTGCTGGCTCGACTCGAGCCTCTAGATCGAGACGGGTCATTGGATCAACTCAAGTCGCTAGCGAGATCAACTCAGGTCACCACATGGGTCGGCAACTAGATTTACTCGAGTCACCATATCAGCTTGGGTCACCAACCAGATCAGCTCTTATCGCCAGATCACCTGACAAAATTAGTTCACCAGCCAGATCAGGTTAGGTCGCTAACTAGATCAACTCGGGGTGCTAGATCAGCTCTAGTCGCCAGTGAGTAACTCTGACTACCATAATAAATTAGGCCACCATAAAAACCCCGGTCGCTGGGTCGACTTGGTTGACTCAGGTCACCGGGTCGACTCAGTTGACTCGGGTCATTGGGTCGACTCGGTCAACTCGGGTCACCGGGTCGACTCGGGTCATCGGGTCACTGGGTCGACTCGGGTCACCGAGTCGACTTGGGTTGCTGGATTGACTCAAGCCTCGAGTCGACTTGGGTTGACACGGGTCGACCTAGTCAACTCAGGTCACCGGGTCGACTCAATTGATTCAGGTCACTAGGTTGACTCAGTCGACTCTGGTTGACTCGGGTCGACTTAGTCACCTGACCGACTCAGTTGACTCGGGTCACCACGTTGACTCGGTCGACTCGGTTGACTCAGGTCGACTCAGTTGACTCGGGTCATCGGGTCGACTCAGTTGACTCAGGTCACTCGGTCGATTCGGTTGACTCGGGTCACTTGGTCAACTCGGGTCGACTTAATCACCTGACTGACTTAGGTCGACTTAGTTGACTCGGGTCACCAGGTCGACTCAGTTGACTCAGGTCACTGGGTCAACTCTGTCGACTCAGGTCACCAGGTCGACTGGGTCAACTCAGTCGACTCAGGTCACCGGGTCGACTCAGTCACTTGACCGACTCGGTTGATTCGGGTCACTGGGTCGACTCGGTTGACTCAAGTCACTGGGTCGACTCGATTGACTCGGGTCGACTCGAGTGACTCGGGTCACCGGGTCAACTCGGGTTGACTCGGGCCTCTAGATCAGGAGGGGTCATTGGATCAACTCAAGTTTCTAGCGAGATCAACTCAAGTCACCACACGGGTCCCCAACTAGATTTACTCAGGTCACCATATCAGCTTGGGTCACCAGCCAAATCAACTCTTGTCGCCAAATCACCTGACAAAATTAGTTCGCCAGCTAGATCAGGTTAGGTCGCCAACTAGATCAACTCGGGTTGCTAGATCAGCTCTGGTCGCCAATGAGTAACTCCAACTGCCATAATAAATTAGGTCACCACAGAAACCCCAGTCGCTGGGTCGACTCGGGTCGACTCGATTGACTCGGGTCATTGGGTCGACTCGGTCAACTCGGGTCACCGGGTCAACTCGGTTGACTCAGGTCATCAGGTCGACTTGGGTCACTGGGTCGACTCGGGTCACCGAGTCGACTTGGGTTGCTGGATCGACTCAGGCCTCAAGTTGACTTGGGTTGACACGGGTCGACCTAGTCTACTAAGGTCTCCTGGTCGACTCGGGTCGACTCAATCGATTCAGGTCACTGGGTCGACTCAATCACCTGACTGACTCGGTCATCTCAGGTCACCATGTCGACTCGATTGACTCTTGTCATCGGGTTGACTCAGTTGACTCAGGTCACTGGGTCAACCGATTGACTCAGGTCACTGGGTCGACTCGGTCACCACACGGGTCACCAACTAGATCAAGTTAGGTAGCTAGCGAGATCAACTCAGGTCACCACACTGGTCCCCAACTAGATCAACTCGGATCGCCAGATCAGCTTGGGTCACCAGCCAGATCAGCTGTGGTCGCCAGATCAGCTTGGGTCACCACATTGACTCAGGTCGCCACATTACTTGGCCAACTCGGGTCACCAGCCAGATCAACTCAGGTGACTCGGTTGACTCAGGTTATCGGGTCGACTCGGGTCGACTTGGGTTGCCAGATCAACTCGGGCCTCGAGTCGACTTGGGTTGACTTGGGTCACCAGGTCGATGCGGGTTGTCAGGTCAACACGAGTCACCGGTTCGACATGGGTCGCCAGTTTGACACGGGTCACTGGGTCGACACGGGTCACTGGGTCGACGCGAGTCACTGGGTCGACGCGGGTCACTAGGTCGACGCAGGTCGCTGGGTTGACTCGGGTCGTCAAGTTGACTCGGGTCGCCGGGTCAACTCAGGTTATTGGATCGACTCGGGTCTCTAGATCAGGACAGGTCACTTGATCAACTCGGGTCACCACATGAGTCACCAATTAGATCAACTCAGGTCACCAGATCAGCTTGGGTCACTAGCCAAATCTGCTCTGGTCGCCAAATCACCTAACCGACTCGGGTCGCCAGCCAGATCAGCTTGGGTCACCACATCACCTGGCCAACTCGGTTCGCCAGATCAACTCAGGACACGACATCGACTCAGGTAGTTAGCTAGATCATCTCAGATCACCAGATCGCCCGATGAACTCAGGTCGGGTGGGGTCTCTAGATCGAGTCGAGTCACCAGATCAAGTCGGGTCCCGAGCCAGATCAACTCAGGTCACCACATCGACTCGGGTCACCAGCCAGATTAGGTCAGGTCACTAGATAGCCTGACCTACTTAGATCTCCAGTGAGTCTGTCCACTTTTTGAATGATTGACCCATACTCCTCTTCAAGTATTATCATAGTCAAGTCTCCGCTTCTAGCTCGACAATAAGAAGGGCGTGACTCCATGTATGGCCTGAGTGATTTTTTTTTAACTCTGGTTTTTTCATTCTTTTTGTCGTAGGGAGCCTCCTTTGTCTATTTTTTTTACAACTTTTGACCTCGCTCACGATCAAGCTAGGCCAACTCATTTAAACTTGGATCGCATAAATCTAATATGCACAATAGTAATGTTGATGAGTATGCAAACACATCAATGAAGTCATCTCAGTATGTCAAGTCCCCCAACTTAGATCACTCGAGTCGCATAAGTAACTCAGATAGCCATAATAAATTAGGTCACCATAGTGACTCGGGTCACTAGGTCGACTCAGGTCACGGGGTCGACTCGGGTCATCAAGTCAACTCAGGTTGCTGGGTTGACATAGCCGAATCGACTCAGGTCTTTGGATCGGGACGGGTCACTTGATCAACTCGTGTCGCTAGCCAAATCAACTTAGGTCATCACATGGGTCGCCAACTAGATCAACTCGGGTCGCTAGATCAGCTCTGGTCACCAGATCACCTGACCAACTTAGGTCGCCAACCAAATCAGCCTTGATCGCCACATTGACTCAGGTTGCCACATCACCTAGCCAACTTGGGTCGCCAGCCAGATCAACTCGAGTTGCCAGATCGACTCGGGACACCACATCGACTCAGGTAGTCAGCTAGATCATCTTGGATCCCTAGATCGCTCGATGAACTCAACTCAGGTGGGGTCTCTAGATCAAGTCGGGTCACCAGATCAAGTCGGGTCCTGAGCTAGATCAACTTAGGTCACCACATCGACTTAGGTCACCAGCCAGATCAGGTCCCTAGCCAGATCAACTCAGGTCACCACATCCAATATGCACAATAGTAATGCTGATGAGTATGCAAACTCATCAATGAAGTCATCTCAGTATGCCAAGTTGTCAAGTCCTCCAACTTAGATCAGTCGAGTCGCATAAGTAACTCCAACTACCATAATAAACTTAGATCACTCAGGTCGTTAGGTCGACTCGGGTTGCCGGCTTGACTCGGGTCTCTAGATCGCGATAGGTCGCTGGATCAACTCGGGTTGCTAGCTAGATTAACTCAAGTCACCACATCGACTTGGGTCATCACCTAGATCAGCTCAGGTTGCCACATCACCTAACCAACTCAGGTCAGGTCGGGTCACCAGATTAATTCGGGTCACCAGCCAGATCAACTTAGGTTGCCACATCAACTCGAGTATCCAGATAGATCAGCTCGGGTCACCAAATCACCTAACTAACTTAGGTCAGGTTGGGTTAGGTCTCCTGATCAGGTCGGGTCACCGGATCAACTCAGGTCGCTAATTAGATCAACTCGGGTCACTAACATGATCAACTCGGGTCAACACATCAGCTTATGTTGTTAACACATTCCAATATGCCAAGCTGTCTAGTTTGCTAGCTCGGATCACTCGAGTCGCATAAGTAACTCGTATTGCCAAAACAACTTGGGTCACCTAATTAACTCGAGTCATCAGATCGACTCGGGTCGCCAGATCGACTCGGGTCACCGGATCGACTCGAGTCCTCGAATCGACTCGGGTCACCGTATTGACGCAGGTCACCGGATCGACTCAGGTCTCCAGATCAGGATGGGTCGTCCGATCGACTCGGTTCATCGGATCGATTCGGGTATCCAGATAGATCAAATCAGGTCACCAAATCACCTGACTAACTTAGGTTAGGTCGGGTCTCTGGATCGAGTCGGGTCACCAGATCAAATTGGGTCTCCAGCCAGATCAACTCGGGTCAACACATCGACTCGAGTCACCAACCAGATCAACTTGGGTCGCCAGACCAACTCAGGTCAGGTCGGGTAAGGTCTCCAGATTGGGTCAAGTCGCGGGATCATTTCAGCTCGCCAGCCAGATCAACTCGAGTTGCTACATCGACTCGACTCGACTCGCCAACCAGATCAGCTCAGGTCATTAGATCACCTGACCAACTCGAGTCAGGTCGACGGATGAAGTCAGATCGCCAGATCAACTCAGGTCGCCAGCCAGATCAACTCAGATCATCACATCGACTTAGGTCGCCAGCCAAATCAGCTCGGGTCACCAAATCAACTCGGGTCACCAGCCAGATCAACTCGGGTTAACAAATTTGAGTTTTGACCCCACTCGCAAGCGAGCTAGGCTAACTCATTCAAACTTGGATCGCCTCAATCTAATATGCATAATAGTAATACTAACGAGTATGCAAACTCATCAATGAAGTCAACTAAGTATGCCAGCCTGATCAACTCAGGTCAACAAATTGACTCGGGTCACCAACCAGATCAACTCGGGTCACCAGATTGCCAGGCCAAGTTGGGTCGGGTCGGGTTGGGTCAGGTCTCTAGATCGGGTTGGGTCAGTTCTCTAGATCGGGTCGGGTTGCCAGATCAATTCTTGTCGCCAACCAGATCAACTCAGGTCGCCACATCGACTCGGGTCGTCAGCCAGATCAGCTCGGGTCACCACATCACCTAACCAACTCGGGTTAGGTCGGGTCACCCGATCAATTTGGGTCACTAAGTTGGGTGTGACTCCATGAATGGCACGAGTGGTTTTCTTTTTCAACTCTAGTTTTTTCATTCTTTTCATTGTACGAAGCCTCCTTTGTCTATTTTTTTAGGACTTTTGACCCCGCCCTGAGGATCGCCAACGAGCTCGACCGGATCCTGTCCGAGATCTTGCTCGTGAGCGAGCTCACCGGGATCCCGTCGCCAACGAGCTAGGCGTGACTCCATGGATGGCTCTAGTGATTTAAGTTTTTTATAACTTGAAAATTTTGTTCTTTTCCTTGTATAGAGCCTCCTTTATCCATTTTTTCCTACGAGTTTCGACCCCGCCAGCGACCTTGTTAAGTTCTCATCGCAGGTCTTGCCCTACTACCACGAAAGCCTCCCAGCGGTTATATGAAATGACCCCGGGTCATTTCAACACTGCGTCTAACAATAACTAGTCAGACTGCATCAAATGATGTCCACCTCGATCCATGCCAACTCATTCAAACTTGGATCACCTCAATCTAATATGCACAATAGTAATGCTGACAAGTATGCCAACTCATCAATGAAGTCGCCTTAGCATGCCAAGCTGTCAAGTCCCCCAACTTGAATTACTCCAGTCGCATAAGTAATTCGGATCATTGGATCGACTCGCATCGCCGAGTCAACTCGGGTTTCTGGATCGACTCGAGTCCCCAAAACAACTTGGGTTGCCAGTCGGATCAACTCGGGTCACCATCCAGATCAACTCAGGTCGCAAGATCACCTGACTAACTTAGATTGACGAAGTTGCCTAGCCAACTTGGATCGCTAGACTTGCCAGATCGACTCGAATCACTGGAGTCGTCAGATCGACTCAGATCTCTATTTCAAGTCGGCCCTATTGCCACGAAGGCATCCCAATGATAACCAGTCAGATCGCAAGTTAAATCACATCAAATGATGTTCACCTCGATCTGTGCTAACTCATTCAATCTTGGATCACCTCGATCCAATATGCCAAGCTGTCAAGTCCACCAGCTCAGATCACTCGAGTTGCATAAGTAACTCAGATCGCCAGAACAACTCGGGTCACCAGATCGACACAGGTCGTCAAATCCACTCGGGTTGCCGAATCAACTCGAGTCGTCGGATCGACTCGGGTCTCCAGATTAGGACGGGTTGTCAGATCGACTCGGGCCGCCAGCCAAATCTACTCGGGTCCCTACATCGACTCAGGTATCCATATAGATCATATTGGGTCGCCAAATCACCTGACTAACTAAAGTTAGGTCAAGTTTGGTCGGGTCAGGTCTCCGGATTGGGTCGGGTCACCGGATCAACTTGGGTCAACATATCGACTCGAGTCGCCAACCAGAACAACTCGGGTCACCAGATTGCCAGACCAACTCGGGTTGGGTCGGGTCAGGTCTTCAGATCGGGTCAGGTCACGGGATCATTTTGGGTCGCCAGCCAGATCAACTCGGGTCGCCACATCAACTCGACTCACCAACCAGGTCAGGTCGGGTCACCAGATCACCTGACCAACTCGGTCAGGTCGACGGATGAAGTCGGATCGCTGGATCAACTCAGGTCGCTAGCCAGATCAACTTGGGTCACCACACCAACTCAGGCCGCCAGCCAAATCAGCTCAGGTCGCGAGATCAACTCAGGTCAACAAATGTGACTTTTGACCCCACTCACAAGTGAGCTAGGCTAACTCATTCCAAGTCTCTCATGGAAAAGTCCATGACTTCCCATTCCTATACCTATGCTGACGAGTATGCCAACTCATCAATGAATTCGGCTCAGCATGCCAAGTTGTCAAGTCCCCCAACTTGAATTACTCCAGTCACATAAGTAATTTAGATCACCAGAACAACTCGGGTCACCGGATCGACTCAATTCGCCGGATTGACTTGGATCACCGGATCACTAGAGTCGGCAAAGTAACCCAGATCTCTAGGGTCATAACGGGATAGGTATTGTTTACGGATGTAACGACCTCTGAGATGAGCCCAACTCGTCAATCGGAGCCAGCTCGCCAATCTGATTGAGCTAGCCGATCTGAGCCAACTCACCGATTTGAGCTAGCAAGACACCTCTCAAGAATTGAGTTTGAGAACTTCTCCACTAATGAGTTGTCCTCAAGATGTGAACTTGCATCCAGATTAGGACTTGTGGCTTGCACGAGCCAATGTCATGAAGACCTCCTACGTACATGCAACCAATGCATCTCATAGTCCAACATAGTTCTGAACTAGCTCATTACGCCACCATCTCGCACATGTTCCAAGTCTCCCATGGAAAAGTCCCCAACTTCCCATTCCAATACCTAGTTGATTTCACCTCGGATCGAGTCCCCAACAAGATCCAATGCCACTCTGCACAAAGCAGTCCATGCTACTTCATGCAGCTCGAATGACACCTCGACTTGACTCTAAACCTTACCCAGGCCAAAACTATTAACAACTTGTCGCACAACCCCATGAATGCTCCTCGAATCAAGTCCCTGACATGACCCTACTCCTGAGTGCACCAAACAACTCCTTTGTTACACCTCGGATCGAGTCCCTTACATGTCAGTTCAAGTCAGTCGACGTGTTAGCTCTATTTCTAGTATGAGGTGATCTTGTCACATCAACACTACACCCATCCATTGTAAGTTAGCCATACCACCACAAAGTCATCCAACAGTCATTATGAAATGACCCCTATCACATCAAGCTGTGTTGGTTTGTTTCAAGTCGGCCCTATTGCCACGAAGGCATCCCAATGGTAACTAGTCAAATCGCATCAAATGATGTTCACCTCGATCTATGCCAATGCTGCCTATGATTGATTTGCTAGCTCTCTACGGATATTTTTGGATATGCCATTTGATACCTGAATGCTATGCATGGGTTCGTGCATAGACGATTCGAGCTGAGCTTAAGGATGTTGAGTTCTCAAGTGAATATGAATAGGCGAGTTGTTCTATGGAGTAGAACTCAGGAATGCATGATGGATTGAGCTCATCTCGCGGATCCGAGCCAGCTCGTTGATCCGATCCAGCTTGTCGATCTGAGCCAGCTCGACGATCCGAGCCAGCTCGTCAAGTTGAGCCTTTTACGAGATTTAAATTTTTTGCGACCTATCGACGTCGGCAAGCATTTGTATGGGGGAGAAAGACTCGGACTAATAACTTATCCTCGTAGGGGAGGTGTTGTTGGTGGATGTGAGGATTTTTGAGATGAGACCCAAGCTGGAACAAATTCTAGTGCGCATTGTGATTAGAGCTAAGCTAAAGGATATTGAGTTCTCAAAGGAATACAAATAGGCAAGTTGTTTTATGGAGTAGAACACGGGAATGCATGATGGATCCGATCCGATTTGAGCCGAGCCGGCTCGGCGATCCGAGCCAGCCAGCTTGGAAAACCGAGCCGGCTCGCTCGGCAAACCGTGCCAGCTCGCCGATTCGAGTCAGCTCGCTCGGTGATCCGAGCCAGCTCGCTTGGCGATCCGAGCCTTTTACGAGATTTTAAGTTTTTGTGACTTATCGGCGTCGGCAAGCATTTCTACGTGGGAGCAAGACTCGGACTAATAACTTATATAGGGGAGGTGTTGTTGGTGGATGTAAGGATCTTTGAGATGAGACTCGAGATGGAATGGATTCTAGTGCCCATTGTGATTCGAGCTGAGCTAAAGGATGTTGAGTTCTCAAGTGAATACAAATAGGTGAGTTGTTCTATGGAGTAGAACACGGGAATGCATGATGGATTGAGCTCAGCTCGTCGATCCGAGCCAGCTCACGGATTCGAGCTAGCTTGTCGAGCTGAGTCTTTTACGAGATTTAAAGTTTTCGTGACCTATCCGTGTCGGCGAGCATTTCTACGGGGGAGCAAGACTTGGACTAATAACTTATATAGGGGAGGTGGTGTTGGTGGATGGAAGGATCTTTGAGATGAGACCCGAGCTGGAACGGATTCTAGTGCGCGTTGTGATTCGAGTTGAGCTAAAGGATGTTGAATTCTCAAGTGATTACAAATAGGCGAGTTATTCCATGGAGTAGAACACGGGAATGCATGATGGATTGAGCTCAACTCGGCGATCCGAGCCAGCTCGGCGATCCGAGCCAGCTCGGCGATCCGAGCCAGCTCGGCGATCCGAGCCAGCTCGGCGATCCGAGCCAGCTCGGCGATCCGAGCCAGCCCGTCGAGCTGAGTCTTTTACAAGATTTAAATTTTTTGTGACCTTTCGGCGTTGGCGAGCATTTCTACGGGGGAGTAAGACTCGGACTAATAACTTATATAGGGGAGGTGTTGTTGGTGAATGTAAGGATCACTGAGATGAGACCCGAGCTGGAACGGATTCTAGTGCGCGTTATGATTCGAGCTGAGCTAAAGGATGTTCAGTTCTCAAGTGAATACAAAGAGGTGACTCATTCTATGGAGTAGAACATGGGAATGCATGATGGAATGAGCTCAGATCGCCGATCCGAGCTAGCTCGTCGATCCGAGCCACGGGTATGTACGATCCGAGCCAGCCCGTCGAGCTGAGTCATTTATGAGATTTAAATTTTTTGTGACCTTTCGGCGTTGGCGAGCATTTCTACGGGGGAGCAAGACTCGGACTAATAACTTATATAGGGGAGGTGTTGTTGGTGAATGTAAGAATCATTGAGATGAGATCCGAGCTGGAACGGATTCTAGTACGCGTTGTGATTCGAGCTGAGCTAAAGGATGTTCAGTTCTCAAGTGAATACAAAGAGGTGAGTCATTCTATGGAGTAGAACATGGGAATGCATGATGGAATGATCTCAGATCGTCGATCCGAGCTATCTCGTCGATCCGAGCCAGCTCGCTGATCCGAGCCATGGGTATGTAGGTAGTTTTCATGAGATCGGCTCGCCCGGCCCACAAGTCAAACATCGATTCTCTTATTAAGGGTGAGCCCTTGTCTAGCGTTTGGGTCGCTCGGTACAAGCTGTTCGATTTGTAATGTGTGCAAAGCTTTTGGGTTGATATTTGGAAGATTTAAATTTTTTGTGAGCTATTCTCCTCGTTTCACTTGATATTTTTGAAGATTTGAATTATTTGTGAGCTATTCTCCCCGTTTCCCTTGATTTTTTTGGAAGAATTGGAATTTTTGAGAGTTGTTCTCTTCGCCTCAAATTTCTACGGAAGAGCAAGACTTGGACTAATAACTTATATAGGGGAGGTGTTGTTGGTGAATGAAAGGATCTTTGAGATGAGACCCGAGCTGGAACGGATTCTAGTGCGCGTTGTGATTCAAGCTGAGCTAAAGGATGTTCAGTTCTCAAGTGAATACAAAGAGGTGAGTCGTTTTATGGAGTAGAACACGGGAATGCATGATGGAATGAGCTCAGATCGACGATCCGAGTCAGCTCGCTGATCTGAGCCACGGGTATGTAGGCAGTTTTCATGAGATCGGCTCGCCCGGCCCACAAGTCAAACACTGATTCTCTTATTAAGGGTGAGCCCTTGTCTAGCGTTTGGGTCGCTTGGTACAAGCTGTTTGATTTGTAATGTGTGCGAAGCTTTTGGGTTTGATATTTGGAAGATTTGAATTTTTTGTGAGCTATTCTCCTCGTTTCACTTGATTTTTTTGAAGATTTGAATTATTTGTGAGCTATTCTCCCCATTTCCCTTGATTTTTTGGAAGATTTGGATTTGTTGCGAGTTGTTCTCTTCGCCTCAAATTTCTACGGAAGAGCAAGACTTGGACTAATAACTTATATAGGGGAGGTGTTGTTGGTGAATGCAAGGATCTTTGAGATGAGACCCGAGCTGGAACGGATTCTAGTGCACGTTGTGATTCGAGCTGAACTAAAGGATGTTTAGTTCTCAAGTGAATACAAAGAGGTGAGTCATTTATGGAGTAGAAGACGGGAATGCATGATGGAATGAGCTCAGATCGCCGATCCGAGCTAGCTTGTCGATCCGAGCCACGGGTATGTAGTCAGTTTTCATGAGATCGGATCGTCCGGGCCACAAGCTAGCTATTTTTTGTGAGCTATTCTCTTTGTTTCCTTTGATTTTTTTGGAAGACTTGCATTTTTTGTGAGCTATTCTCTTCGTTTCAATTGAATTTTTGGAAGTTATGCATTTTTTGTGATGTAGTCTCTTCGTTTCACTTGCATTTTTGGGAGATTTGATTTTTTTTGTGAGCTATTCTCTTCTTTTCCCTTGAATTTTTTTTTGCAAGACTTGCATTTTTTGTGAGCTATTCTCTTCGTTTCAATTGAATTTTTAGAAGTTTTGAATTTTTTGTGATCTATTCTTCTTTGTTTCACTTGTATTTTTGAGAGATTTGAAATTTTTGTGAGATATTCTCTTCGGCTCAAATTTCTACGGAAGTGCAATACTTGGACTAATAACTTATATAGGGGAGGTGTTGTCCGCGGAAGCTCCCCCATGCCCCTCTAATAGAATCAGTGCTAGTGATCCCGTTTTGAAATCCGACGGACGGATGGATGAGCAGGTCGGATTTCAAAACGGGATCAGCAGCACTGATTCCATTAGAGGGGCATGAAGCCACCTGATTGCTATGCGGGGGCTGCTCAAAGTCCCGTCTTTCGAGTCGCTCGACGGCGCAAGTCGGAAAGGGTTCGACAGCGGTTGTCGTTCCAATGCGTCGTCGCAGTGACATGGAAGGCGATCTTCGGGTTAGCCCTTGTCTAGCTTTTGGGTCGCTTGGTACAAGCGATCTGCTATGTACTTTCCGCGAACCCCTATCCGGGTACTCGTTAGCTATGCATTGGCTCTTGCATGTGTGGAACGGAGAGATGCGGCCTTCACAGGGAGTCGGCCTGAAATAGTTCTGTGCGTGCGAATGGAGCCGCGTATAGCTTTTGGGTCGTTTGGATAGGGTGCCCCTCCAAGCGAATCAGTGCTGGTGCTCGGACGGATTTGCGGCTCAGATTTAAAATGTGAGGAGCATGCCTGATTTTATTTGAGGGGCATGAAGCCACCTGATTGCTATGCGGGGGCTCCCCTGGGTCGTCTCTTTTGGGTCACTCGATGGCGCAAGTCGGAGAAGGGTTCGACAACGGTAGTCGTTTCAGCGCGTCGTCATTAGTGATACTGAAGTCGATCTGTGTGCAGCCCCCGTCTAGCACTTGGGTCTGCATGCCGCAAGAAGATTTGAATTTTTTGTGAGTTAAAGTCTTTTTCTTTTTTTCGTTTCACTGGAGTTTTTGCGAGATTTGAAGTTTTTGTGAGCTATTCTCTTCGTTTCACTTAAATTTTTTGTGAGCTATTCTCTTCGTTTCACTTGAATTTTTGGAAGTTTTGAGTTTTTTGTGAGCTATCCTCTTCGTTTCACTTGAATTTTTGCAGGATTTGAATTTTTTGTGAGCTATTCTTCTTTGTTTCACTTGGTTTTTTGGAAGATTTGAATTTTTTGTGAGCTATTTTCTTTGTTTCCCTTGTTTTTTTTTGGAAGACTTGCATTTTTTGTGAGCTATTCTCTTCTTTTCCCTTGATTTTTTTTTTGCAAGACTTGGATTTTTTGTGAGCTATTCTCTTCATTTC
This sequence comes from Chamaecyparis obtusa, assembly GCA_027943335.1. NCBI lineage: Eukaryota > Viridiplantae > Streptophyta > Pinopsida > Cupressales > Cupressaceae > Chamaecyparis > Chamaecyparis obtusa. The sequence goes on from BSBK01012325.1 coordinate 64,991, forward strand.
AATTGAATTTTTGGAAGTTTTGAATTTTTTGTGATCTATTCTCTTTGTTTCACTTGTATTTTTGAGAGATTTGAAATTTTTGTGAGATATTCTCTTCGGCTCAAATTTCTACGAAAGTGCAATACTTGGACTAATAACTTATATAGGGGAGGTGTTGTCCGCGGAAGCTCCCCCATGCCCCTCTAATAGAATCAGTGCTGGTGATCCCGTTTTGAAATCCGACAGACGGACGGATGATTAGGTCAGATTTCAAAATGGGATCAGCAGCACTGATTCCATTACAGGGGCATGAAGCCACCTGATTGCTATGCGTGGGCTGCTCAAAGTCCCGTCTTTCGGGTCGCTCGATTGCGCAAGTCGGAAAGGGTTCGACAGCGGTTGTCGTTCCAATGCGTCGTCGTTGTGACATGTAAGGCGATCTTAGGGTCAGCCCCCGTCTAGCTTTTGGGTTGCTTTGGTACAAGCGATCTGCTATGTACTTTCCGCGAAACCCTATCCGGGTACTCGTTAGCTATGCGTTGTCTCTTGCATGTGTGCAACGAAGAGATGCGGCCTTCACAGGGAGTCGGCCTGAAACAGTTCTGTGCGTGCGAATGGAGCCGCGTATAGCTTTTGGGTCGTTTGGATAGGGTGCCCCTCCAAGTGAATCAGTGCTGGTGCTCGGATGGATTTGCGGCTCGGATTTAAAATGTGAGTAGCATGCCTGATTTTATTGGAGGGGCATGAAGCCACCTGATTGCTATGCGGGGGCTCCCCTGGGTCGTCTCTTCTGGGTCACTCGATGGCGCAAGTCGGAGAAGGGTTCAACAACGGTAGTTGTTCCAGCGCGTCGTCATTAGTGATACTGAAGTCGATCTGTGGGCGAGCCCCGGTCTAGCATTTGGGTCTGCATGCGGCAAGAAGATTTGAATTTTTTGTGAGTTAAGTCTTTTTCGTTTCACTGGAGTTTTTGCGAGATTTGAAGTTTTTTGTGAGCTATTCTCTTCGTTTCACTTGAATTTTTGGAAGTTTTGAATTTTTTGTGAGCTATTCTCTTCGTTTCACTTGAATTTTTTGAAGTTTTGAATTTTTTGTGAGCTATTCTCTTCCTTTCACTTGAATTTTTGCAGGATTTGAATTTTTTGTGAGCTATTCTTCTTTGTTTCACTTGGTTTTTTCGAAGATTTGAATTTTTTGTGAGCTATTCTCTTTGTTTCCCTTGATTTTTTTTTGGAAGACTTGCATTTTTTGTGAGCTATTCTCTTCGTTTCAATTGAATTTTTGGAAGTTATGCATTTTTTGGTGATGTAGTCTCTTCGTTTCACTTGCATTTTTGGGAAATTTGATTTTTTTGTGAGCTATTCTCTTCTTTTTCCTTGATTTTTTTTGCAAGACTTGGATTTTTTGTGAGCTATTCTCTTCATTTCAATTGAATTTTTGGAAGTTTTGAATTTTTTGTGATCTATTGTTCTTTGTTTCACTTGTATTTTTGAGAGATTTGAAATTTTTGTGAGATATTCTCTTCGGCTCAAATTTCTACGGAAGTGCAATACTTGGACTAATAACTTATATAGGGGAGGTGTTGTCCGCGGAAGCTCCCCCATGCCCCTCTAATAGAATCAGTGCTGGTGATCCCGTTTTGAAATCCGACAGACGGACGGATGATTAGGTCGGATTTCAAAACGGGATCAGCAGCACTGATTCCATTAGAGGGGCATGAAGCCACCTGATTGCTATGCGGGGGCTGCTCAAAGTCCCGTCTTTCGGGTCGCTCGATGACGCAAAGTCGGGAAGGGTTCGACAGCGGTTGTCGTTCCAATGCGTCGTCGCTGTGACATGGAAGGCGATCTTCGGGTCAGCCCCCGTCTAGCTTTTGGGTTGCTTTGGTACAAGCGATCTGCTTGTACTTTCCGCGAAACCCTATCCGGGTATTCGTTAGCTATGCGTTGTTTCTTGCATGGGTGGAACGGAGAGATGCGGCCTTCACAGGGAGTCGGCTTGAAACAGTTCTGTGCGTGCGAAAGGAGCCGCGTATAGCTTTTGGGTCGTTTGGATAGGGTGCCCCTCCAAGTGAATCAGTGCTGGTGCTCGGACGGATTTGCGGCTCGGATTTAAAATGTGAGTAGCATGCCTGATTTTATTGGAGGGGCATGAAGCCACCCGATTGCTATGCGGGGGCTCCCCTGGGTCGCCTCTTTTGGGTCACTCGATGGCGCAAGTCGGAGAAGGGTTCGACAACGGTAGTCGTTCCAGCGCGTCATCATAGTGATACTGAAGTCGATTTGTGGGCGAGCCCCCGTCTAGCTCTTGGGTCTGCATGCCGCAAGGAGATTTGAATTTTTCGTGAGTTTAAGTCTTCGTTTTTCCTTGATTTTTTTTTGGAAGACTTGAATTTTTGGAAGTTCTGAATTTTTTTGTGAGCTATTATCTTTCGTTTCACTTGAATTTTTGCAAGATTTGAAATTTTTGTGAGCTATTCTCTTTGTTTCACTTGGTTTTTTTTGGAAGATTTGAATTTTTGTGAGCTATTCTCTTTGTTTCCCTTTGTTTTTTTTTTTTTTGTTTTTTTTTGGGAAGACTTGCGTTTTTTGTGAGCTATTCTCTTCGTTTCAATTGAATTTTTGGAAGTTATGCATTTTTTGTGATGTAGTCTCTTCGTTTCACTTGGTTTTTTGGAAGATTTGAATTTTTTGTGAGCTATTCTCTTTATTTCCCTTTGATTTTTTTGGAAGACTTGCATTTTTTGTGAGCTATTCTCTTCGTTTCAATTGAATTTTTGGAAGTTATGCATGATGCATTTTTTGGGAGATTTGATTTTTTTTGTGAGCTATTCTCTTCTTTTCCTTTGAATTTTTTTTGCAAGACTTGCATTTTTTGTGAGCTATTCTCTTCGTTTCAATTGAATTTTTGGAAGTTTTGAATTTTTTGTGATCTATTCTTCTTTGTTTCACTTATATTTTTGAGAGATTTGAAATTTTTGTGAGATATTCTCTTCGGCTCAAATTTCTACGGAAGTGCAATACTTGGACTAATAACTTATATAGGGGAGGTGTTGTTCGCGGAAGCTCCCCCATGCCCCTCTAATGGAATCAGTGCTGGTGATCCCGTTTTGAAATCCGACAGACGGATGGATGATTAGGTCGGATTTCAAAACGGGATCAGCAGCACTGATTCCATTATAGGGGCATGAAGCCACCTGATTGCTATGCGTGGGCTGCTCAAAGTCTCATCTTTCAGGTCGCTCGACGGCGCAAGTCGGAAATGGTTCGGCAGCGGTTGTCGTTCCAATGCGTCGTCGCAGCGACATGGAAGGCGATCTTCGGGTCAGCCCCTGTCTAGCTCTTGGGTTGCTTTGGTACAAGCGATCTGCTATGTACTTTCCGCGAACACCTATCCCGGTACTCGTTAGCTATGTGTTGGCTCTAGCACGCATGGAACGCAGAGATGCGGCCTTCACAGGGAGTTGGCCTGAAACAGTTCCGTGCCTTGCGAATGGAGCCGCGTATAGCTTTTCGGTCGTTTGGATAGGTGCCCCTCCAAGTGAATGAGTGTTGGTGCTCGGACGGATTTGCCACTCGGATTTAAAAATGTGAGCAGCAGCACAGATTCTATTGGAGGGGCATGAAGCCACCCAATTTTTATGCGTGGGCTCCCTTGGGTCGTGTCTTTTGGGTCACTCGATGGCGGAAGTCAGAGAAGGGTTCGACAGCGGTAGTCGTTCCAGCGCGTCGTCATAGTGATACTGAAGTCGATCTGTGGGCGAGCCCCCGTCTAGCTCTTGGGTCTGCATGTCGCAAGAAGATTTGAATTTTTTGAGTTAAGTCTCTTCGTTTCACTTGAATTTTTGCGAGATTTGAATTTTGTTTGTTGCGAGGTAGTAAAATTCTCTTCGTTTTGACTTGAAGTTTTGGATTTTTTGTGAGCTATTCTCTTCGTTTTTCCTTGGTTTTTGTTTTGGAAGACTTGAATTTTTTGTGGGCTATTATTTTATTCTTTTCACTTGAATTTTTGGAAGTTTTGAATGTTTTTGTGAGCTATTCTCTTCGTTTTCACTTGAATGTTTGCAAGATTTGAATTTTTTGTGAGCTATTCTGTTTGTTTCACTTGGTTTTTTTGGAAGATTTGAATTTTTTGTGAGCTATTCTGTTTTGTTTCCCTTGATTTTTTTGTAAGACTTGCATTTTTTGTGAGCTATTCTCTTCGTTTCAATTGAATATTTGGAAGTTGTGCATTTTTTGTGATTGTAGTCTCTTCGTTTCACTTGCATTTTTGGGAGATTTGATTTTATTTGTGAGCTATTCTCTTTTTTTCCCTTGATTTTTTTGTGAGCTATTCTCTTCGTTTCAATTGAATTTTTGGAATTTCTGAATTTTTTGTGATCTATTCTTTTTGTTTCACTCGTATTTTTGAAAGATTTGAAATTTTTGTGAGATATTCTCGTCGGCTCAAATTTCTACGGAAGTGCAAGACTTGGACTAATAACTTATATAGGGGAGGTGTTGTCCGCGGAATCTCCCCCATGCCCCTCTAATAGAATCAGTGCTGGTGATCCCGTTTTGAAATCCGACAGACGGACGGATGATTAGGTCAGATTTCAAAACGCGATCAGCAGCACTGATTCCATTAGAGGGGCATGAAGCCACCTGATTGCTATGCGGGGGCTGCTCAAAGTCCCGTCTTTCGAAGGTCGCTCGACGGTGCAAGTCGGAAAGGGTTCGGCAGCGGTTGTCGTTCCAATGCGTCGTCGCAGTGACATGGAAGGCGATCTTCGGGTCAGCCCCCGTCTAGCTTTTGGGTTGCTTTGGTACAAGCGATCTGCTATGTACTTTCCGCGAACCCCTATCCGGGTACTCGTTAGCTATGCGTTGGCTCTTGCATGCGTGGAACGAAGAGATGCGGCCTTCACAGGGAGTTGGCCGGAAATAGTTCTGCTCTTGTGAATGGAGCCGCGTATATAGCTTTTGAGTCGTTTGGGTAGGTGCGCCCCTCCAAGAGAATCAGTGCTGGTGCTCGGACGGATTGGTAGCTCGGATTTAAAATATGAACACTAGCACTGATTCTATTGGAGGGGCGCATTAGGCCACCCGCTTGCTATGCGGGGGCTGTCCAGGGTCGTAACTTTTGGGTCAGTCGACGGTGCACTTCGGAAAGGGTTCGACAGCGGTTGTCGTTCCAACACATCGTCGCATTGACAAGAAAGGCGATCTTCGGGTCAGCCCCCGTCTAGCTCCCGGGTCACTTGGTACAAGCTACTTGCTATGTCGCTTCGACTTCCGATACTTGAGTGCGCAATGGCTCAAGATGCTTTGCATTGGAATCAGTTAGTTATCATATGTGTCGGCGGATTGGATCTCAAGTCAATCTAGGCGGGTGCGACATTAGTTGCTAAGTCTCGATCGAAAACGATTTGGATTCATCTAGATGCATTGTTATCTGACTTGAGGAACTATGCGAGCGAGTTGGGTTACCTCCTCGTGGATATGTTGGATACGCGTTATGACGGATAAGATGATGGATTGCGGTAAGAATGACGAATTTTTGGAAGATGAATTATTTTGGTGAGCCATGTTCTTTGTTTTACTTGAATTTCTGGAAGATTTGAATTTTGTTTTCTAGCTATTCTTTTCGTTTTCCTAGATTTTTTCGAAAGACTTGAATTTTTTGTGATCTATTCTGTTCGTTTCACTTGAATTTTTGGAAGATTTGATTTTTTGTGAGCTTTTTGTCATCGTTTCACTTGAATTTTTGGAAGATTTGAATTTTTTGGGAGCCAGTTTCTTCGGCTTAAATTTCCACTCAAGAGCAAGACTCGGACTAATAACTTATATAGGGGAGGAGTTGTGTGTTGTTCGCGGAAGCTCCCCCATACCCCTCTTATAGAATCATTGCCGGTGATCGGACGGATGTGTAGGTCGGATTTCAAAATGGGATCACCAGCACTGATTCTATTAGAGGGGCATGAAGCCACTTGATTGCTATGCGGGGGCTGCCCAAAGTCCTGTCTTTCGGGTCGCTCGACGGTGCAAGTCGGAAAGGGTTCGGCAGCGGTTGTCGTTCCAATGCGTCGTCGCAGTGATATGGAAGGCAATCTACGGGTCAGCCCCTGTCTAGCTTTCGGGTCACTTTGGTACAAGTGATTTGCTATGTACTTTCCGCGAACCCTATCCACGTACTCGTTAGCTACGCGTTGGCTCTTACACGAGCGGAACGGAGAGATGCGGCCTTCACAGGGAGTTGGCCGGAGATAGTTCTGTTTTTGTGAATGGAGCCGCGTATAGCTTTTGAGTCGTTTGGGTAGGTGCCCCCCTCCAAGAGAATCAGTGCTGGGTATCTCGGATTTAAAATCTGAGCACTAGCGCTGATTCTATTGGAGGGGCGCATTAGGCCACCCGCTTTCTATGCGGGGCCTGTCCAGGATCGTGTCTTTTGTGTCAGTCGACGTTGCAAGTAGGAAAGGGTTCGACAGCGGTTGTCGTTCCAACGCATCGTCGCATTGACAAGAAACGCAATTTTTGGGTCAGCCCCCGTCTAGCTCCCGGGTCGCTTGGCACAAGCGATTTGCTCTGTCGCATGCTGCATTAAGATTTGAATTTTTTGTTTGCTATTCTCATTTTTGTTTCATTGGAAGATTCGAATTTTTTGCGATCTCCTCTTTTGTTTCCTTTGATTTTTTTTTGGAAGATTTTAATTTTTTGTGAGCCTACTCTCTTCGATTCACTTGAGTTTTTGGAAGAAATGGATTTTTTTGGTGAGCTATGTTCTTTCTTTTACTTGAAGTTTTGGAAAATTTGAATGTTTTGCTAGTTGTTCTTTTCGTTTCCCTTCGATTTTTTCGGAAGACCTGAATTTTTTGTGAGCTATTCTGTTCGTTTCACTTGAATTTTTTGAAGATTTGATTTTTTTGTGAGCTTTTTCCTCATCGTTTCACTTGAATTTTTGGAAGATTTGAATTGTTTGGGAGCCATTCTCAACGGCTCAAATTTCTACGGAAGAGAAAGACCCGGACTAATAACTTATATAGGGGAGTAGTAGTTCGCGGAAGCTCCCCCATGCCCCTCTAATAGAATCAGAGCTTGTGCGCGGACGGATGAGTAAGTCGGATTTAAAATCGGATCACTAGCACTGATTCTATTAGAGGGGCATGAAGCCACCTGATTGCTATGCGGGGGCTGCCCAAAGTCCTGTCTTTCGGGTCACTCAACGGTGCAAGTCGGAAAGTGTTCGGCAGCGGTTGTCGTTCGAATGTGTCGTCGCAGTGACATGGAAGGCAATCTTCGGGTCAGCCCCCGTCTAGCTTTCGGTTCGCTTTGGTACAAGCGATTTGCTATGTACTTTCCGCGAATCCTATCCGGGTACTCGTTAGCTATGCGTTGGTTCTTGCATGCGTGGAACGGAGAGATGCGGCCTTCACAGGGAGTTGGCCGGAGATAGTTCCGTTCTTGTGAATGGACCGGCGTATAGCTTCTGAGTCGTTTGGGTAGGTGCGGCCCTCCAAGAGAATCAGTGCTGGTGCTTGGACGGATTGGTAGCT
>BSBK01012325.1:82500-120000 GCA_027943335.1 Chamaecyparis obtusa
GGCGTGGCTACACGTATGACCCGAATGTAATTTTTTTTTTTTTTTTTTTTTTTTTTTTAACTCTGGTTTTTTCGTTCTTATCCTCGTACGGAGCCTCCTTTGTTCATTTTTTTTCCGCGAGTTTCGACCCCGCCCGGGAGCGAGCTCGGCGCCGATCCCGCCCCGCCGCTCCCCGGAGAGCTCGACCGGTTCGGTTCCGCTCGGATCGGACCCCGCCCGCGAGCGCCGCTCGGCTCGACGAGCTCGATGGGGATCCCGTCCGCGGGCGAGCTGGGCGTGGCTACACGTATGACCCGAATGTAATTTTTTTTTTTTTTTTTTTTTTTTAACTCTGGTTTTTTCGTTCTTATCCTCGTACGGAGCCTCCTTTGTTCATTTTTTTTCCGCGAGTTTCGACCCCGCCCGGGAGCGAGCTCGGCGCCGATCCCGCCCCGCCGCTCCCCGGAGAGCTCGACCGGTTCGGTTCCGCTCGGATCGGACCCCGCCCGCGAGCGCCGCTCGGCTCGACGAGCTCGATGGGGATCCCGTCCGCGGGCGAGCTGGGCGTGGCTACACGTATGACCCGAATGTAATTTTTTTTTTTTTTTTTTTTTTTTTTTTAACTCTGGTTTTTTCGTTCTTATCCTCGTACGGAGCCTCCTTTGTTCATTTTTTTCCCGCGAGTTTCGACCCCGCCCGGGAGCGAGCTCGGCGCCGATCCCGCCCCGCCGCTCCCCGGAGAGCTCGACCGGTTCGGTTCCGCTCGGATCGGACCCCGCCCGCGAGCGCCGCTCGGCTCGACGAGCTCGATGGGGATCCCGTCCGCGGGCGAGCTGGGCGTGGCTACACGTATGACCCGAATGTAATTTTTTTTTTTTTTTTTTTTTAAAACTCTGGTTTTTTCGTTCTTATCCTCGTACGGAGCCTCCTTTGTTCATTTTTTTTCCGCGAGTTTCGACCCCGCCAGGGAGCGAGCTCGGCGCCGATCCCGCCCCGCCGCTCCCCGGAGAGCTCGACCGGTTCGGTTCCGCTCGGATCGGACCCCGCCCGCGAGCGCCGCTCGGCTCGACGAGCTCGATGGGGATCCCGTCCGCGGGCGAGCTGGGCGTGGCTACACGTATGACCCGAATGTAATTTTTTTTTTTTTTTTTTTTTTTTTTTTTAACTCTGGTATTTTCGTTCTTATCCTCGTACGGAGCCTCCTTTGTTCATTTTTTTTCCGCGAGTTTCGACCCCGCCCGGGAGCGAGCTCGGCGCCGATCCCGCCCCGCCGCTCCCCGGAGAGCTCGACCGGTTCGGTTCCGCTCGGATCGGACCCCGCCCGCGAGCGCCGCTCGGCTCGACGAGCTCGATGGGGATCCCGTCCGCGGGCGAGCTGGGCGTGGCTACACGTATGACCCGAATGTAATTTTTTTTTTTTTTTTTTTTTTTTTTTTAACTCTGGTTTTTTCGTTCTTATCCTCGTACGGAGCCTCCTTTGTTCATTTTTTTCCCGCGAGTTTCGACCCCGCCCGGGAGCGAGCTCGGCGCCGATCCCGCCCCGCCGCTCCCCGGAGAGCTCGACCGGTTCGGTTCCGCTCGGATCGGACCCCGCCCGCGAGCGCCGCTCGGCTCGACGAGCTCGATGGGGATCCCGTCCGCGGGCGAGCTGGGCGTGGCTACACGTATGACCCGAATGTAATTTTTTTTTTTTAATTTTTTTTTTAACTCTGGTTTTTTCGTTCTTATCCTCGTACGGAGCCTCCTTTGTTCATTTTTTTTCCGCGAGTTTCGACCCCGCCCGGGAGCGAGCTCGGCGCCGATCCCGCCCCGCCGCTCCCCGGAGAGCTCGACCGGTTCGGTTCCGCTCGGATCGGACCCCGCCCGCGAGCGCCGCTCGGCTCGACGAGCTCGATGGGGATCCCGTCCGCGGGCGAGCTGGGCGTGGCTACACGTATGACGCGAATGTATTTTTTTTTTTTTTTTTTTTTTTTTTTAACTCTGGTTTTTTCGTTCTTATCCTCGTACGGAGCCTCCTTTGTTCATTTTTTTTCCGCGAGTTTCGACCCCGCCCCGGAGCGAGCTCGGCGCCGATCCCGCCCCGCCGCTCCCCGGAGAGCTCGACCGGTTCGGTTCCGCTCGGATCGGACCCCGCCCGCGAGCGCCGCTCGGCTCGACGAGCTCGATGGGGATCCCGTCCGCGGGCGAGCTGGGCGTGGCTACACGTATGACCCGAATGTAATTTTTTTTTTTTTTTTTTTTTTAACTCTGGTTTTTTCGTTCTTATCCTCGTACGGAGCCTCCTTTGTTCATTTTTTTTCCGCGAGTTTCGACCCCGCCCGGGAGCGAGCTCGGCGCCGATCCCGCCCCGCCGCTCCCCGGAGAGCTCGACCGGTTCGGTTCCGCTCGGATCGGACCCCGCCCGCGAGCGCCGCTCGGCTCGACGAGCTCGATGGGGATCCCGTCCGCGGGCGAGCTGGGCGTGGCTACACGTATGACCCGAATGTAATTTTTTTTTTTTTTTTTTTAAAACTCTGGTTTTTTCGTTCTTATCCTCGTACGGAGCCTCCTTTGTTCATTTTTTTTCCGCGAGTTTCGACCCCGCCCCGGAGCGAGCTCGGCGCCGATCCCGCCCCGCCGCTCCCCGGAGAGCTCGACCGGTTCGGTTCCGCTCGGATCGGACCCCGCCCGCGAGCGCCGCTCGGCTCGACGAGCTCGATGGGGATCCCGTCCGCGGGCGAGCTGGGCGTGGCTACACGTATGACCCGAAAGTTTTTTTTTTTTTTTTTTTTTTTTTTTTTTTTTTTTTTTTTTTAACTCTGGTTTTTTCGTTCTTATCCTCGTACGGGGCCTCCTTTGTTCATTTTTTTTCCGCGAGTTTCGACCCCGCCCGAGAGCGAGCTCGGCGCCGATCCCGCCCCGCCGCTCCCCGGAGAGCTCGACCGGTTCGGTTCCGCTCGGATCGGACCCCGCCCGCGAGCGCCGCTCGGCTCGACGAGCTCGATGGGGATCCCGTCCGCGGGCGAGCTGGGCGTGGCTACACGTATGACCCGAATGTAATTTTTTTTTTTTTTTTTTTTTTTAACTCTGGTTTTTTCGTTCTTATCCTCGTACGGAGCCTCCTTTGTTCATTTTTTTTCCGCGAGTTTCGACCCCGCCCGGGAGCGAGCTCGGCGCCGATCCCGCCCCGCCGCTCCCCGGAGAGCTCGACCGGTTCGGTTCCGCTCCGATCGGACCCCGCCCGCGAGCGCCGCTCGGCTCGACGAGCTCGATGGGGATCCCGTCCGCGGGCGAGCTGGGCGTGGCTACACGTATGACCCGAATGTAATTTTTTTTTTTTTTTTTTTTTTTTAACTCTGGTTTTTTCGTTCTTATCCTCGTACGGAGCCTCCTTTGTTCATTTTTTTTCCGCGAGTTTCGACCCCGCCCGGGAGCGAGCTCGGCGCCGATCCCGCCCCGCCGCTCCCCGGAGAGCTCGACCGGTTCGGTTCCGCTCAGATCGGACCCCGCCCGCGAGCGCCGCTCGGCTCGACGAGCTCGATGGGGATCCCGTCCGCGGGCGAGCTGGGCGTGGCTACACGTATGACCCGAATGTAATTTTTTTTTTTTTTTTTTTTTTTTTTTTTTAACTCTGGTTTTTTCGTTCTTATCCTCGTACGGAGCCTCCTTTGTTCATTTTTTTCCCGCGAGTTTCGACCCCGCCCGGGAGCGAGCTCGGCGCCGATCCCGCCCCGCCGCTCCCCGGAGAGCTCGACCGGTTCGGTTCCGCTCGGATCGGACCCCGCCCGCGAGCGCCGCTCGGCTCGACGAGCTCGATGGGGATCCCGTCCGCGGGCGAGCTGGGCGTGGCTACACGTATGACCCGAATGTAATTTTTTTTTTTTTTTTTTTTTAAAACTCTGGTTTTTTCGTTCTTATCCTCGTACGGAGCCTCCTTTGTTCATTTTTTTTCCGCGAGTTTCGACCCCGCCAGGGAGCGAGCTCGGCGCCGATCCCGCCCCGCCGCTCCCCGGAGAGCTCGACCGGTTCGGTTCCGCTCGGATCGGACCCCGCCCGCGAGCGCCGCTCGGCTCGACGAGCTCGATGGGGATCCCGTCCGCGGGCGAGCTGGGCGTGGCTACACGTATGACCCGAATGTAATTTTTTTTTTTTTTTTTTTTTTTTTTTTTTAACTCTGGTATTTTCGTTCTTATCCTCGTACGGAGCCTCCTTTGTTCATTTTTTTTCCGCGAGTTTCGACCCCGCCCGGGAGCGAGCTCGGCGCCGATCCCGCCCCGCCGCTCCCCGGAGAGCTCGACCGGTTCGGTTCCGCTCGGATCGGACCCCGCCCGCGAGCGCCGCTCGGCTCGACGAGCTCGATGGGGATCCCGTCCGCGGGCGAGCTGGGCGTGGCTACACGTATGACCCGAATGTAATTTTTTTTTTTTTTTTTTTTTTTTTTTAACTCTGGTTTTTTCGTTCTTATCCTCGTACGGAGCCTCCTTTGTTCATTTTTTTCCCGCGAGTTTCGACCCCGCCCGGGAGCGAGCTCGGCGTCGATCCCGCCCCGCCGCTCCCCGGAGAGCTCGACCGGTTCGGTTCCGCTCGGATCGGACCCCGCCCGCGAGCGCCGCTCGGCTCGACGAGCTCGATGGGGATCCCGTCCGCGGGCGAGCTGGGCGTGGCTACACGTATGACCCGAATGTAATTTTTTTTTTTTAATTTTTTTTTTAACTCTGGTTTTTTCGTTCTTATCCTCGTACGGAGCCTCCTTTGTTCATTTTTTTTCCGCGAGTTTCGACCCCGCCCGGGAGCGAGCTCGGCGCCGATCCCGCCCCGCCGCTCCCCGGAGAGCTCGACCGGTTCGGTTCCGCTCGGATCGGACCCCGCCCGCGAGCGCCGCTCGGCTCGACGAGCTCGATGGGGATCCCGTCCGCGGGCGAGCTGGGCGTGGCTACACGTATGACGCGAATGTATTTTTTTTTTTTTTTTTTTTTTTTTTAACTCTGGTTTTTTCGTTCTTATCCTCGTACGGAGCCTCCTTTGTTCATTTTTTTTCCGCGAGTTTCGACCCCGCCCCGGAGCGAGCTCGGCGCCGATCCCGCCCCGCCGCTCCCCGGAGAGCTCGACCGGTTCGGTTCCGCTCGGATCGGACCCCGCCCGCGAGCGCCGCTCGGCTCGACGAGCTCGATGGGGATCCCGTCCGCGGGCGAGCTGGGCGTGGCTACACGTATGACCCGAATGTAATTTTTTTTTTTTTTTTTTTTTTAACTCTGGTTTTTTCGTTCTTATCCTCGTACGGAGCCTCCTTTGTTCATTTTTTTTCCGCGAGTTTCGACCCCGCCCGGGAGCGAGCTCGGCGCCGATCCCGCCCCGCCGCTCCCCGGAGAGCTCGACCGGTTCGGTTCCGCTCGGATCGGACCCCGCCCGCGAGCGCCGCTCGGCTCGACGAGCTCGATGGGGATCCCGTCCGCGGGCGAGCTGGGCGTGGCTACACGTATGACCCGAATGTAATTTTTTTTTTTTTTTTTTTTAAAACTCTGGTTTTTTCGTTCTTATCCTCGTACGGAGCCTCCTTTGTTCATTTTTTTTCCGCGAGTTTCGACCCCGCCCCGGAGCGAGCTCGGCGCCGATCCCGCCCCGCCGCTCCCCGGAGAGCTCGACCGGTTCGGTTCCGCTCGGATCGGACCCCGCCCGCGAGCGCCGCTCGGCTCGACGAGCTCGATGGGGATCCCGTCCGCGGGCGAGCTGGGCGTGGCTACACGTATGACCCGAAAGTTTTTTTTTTTTTTTTTTTTTTTTTTTTTTTTTTAACTCAGGTTTTTTCGTTCTTATCCTCGTACGGGGCCTCCTTTGTTCATTTTTTTTCCGCGAGTTTCGACCCCGCCCGGGAGCGAGCTCGGCGCCGATCCCGCCCCGCCGCTCCCCGGAGAGCTCGACCGGTTCGGTTCCGCTCGGATCGGACCCCGCCCGCGAGCGCCGCTCGGCTCGACGAGCTCGATGGGGATCCCGTCCGCGGGCGAGCTGGGCGTGGCTACACGTATGACCCGAATGTAATTTTTTTTTTTTTTTTTTTTTTTTTTTTTTAACTCTGGTTTTTTCGTTCTTATCCTCGTACGGAGCCTCCTTTGTTCATTTTTTTCCCGCGAGTTTCGACCCCGCCCGGGAGCGAGCTCGGCGCCGATCCCGCCCCGCCGCTCCCCGGAGAGCTCGACCGGTTCGGTTCCGCTCGGATCGGACCCCGCCCGCGAGCGCCGCTCGGCTCGACGAGCTCGATGGGGATCCCGTCCGCGGGCGAGCTGGGCGTGGCTACACGTATGACCCGAATGTAATTTTTTTTTTTTTTTTTTTTTAAAACTCTGGTTTTTTCGTTCTTATCCTCGTACGGAGCCTCCTTTGTTCATTTTTTTTCCGCGAGTTTCGACCCCGCCCGGGAGCGAGCTCGGCGCCGATCCCGCCCCGCCGCTCCCCGGAGAGCTCGACCGGTTCGGTTCCGCTCGGATCGGACCCCGCCCGCGAGCGCCGCTCGGCTCGACGAGCTCGATGGGGATCCCGTCCGCGGGCGAGCTGGGCGTGGCTACACGTATGACCCGAATGTAATTTTTTTTTTTTTTTTTTTTTTTTTTTAACTCTGGTTTTTTCGTTCTTATCCTCGTACGGAGCCTCCTTTGTTCATTTTTTTTCCGCGAGTTTCGACCCCGCCCGGGAGCGAGCTCGGCGCCGATCCCGCCTCGCCGCTCCCCGGAGAGCTCGACCGGTTCGGTTCCGCTCGGATCGGACCCCGCCCGCGAGCGCCGCTCGGCTCGACGAGCTCGATGGGGATCCCGTCCGCGGGCGAGCTGGGCGTGGCTACACGTATGACCCGAATGTAATTTTTTTTTTTTAATTTTTTTTTTAACTCTGGTTTTTTCGTTCTTATCCTCGTACGGAGCCTCCTTTGTTCATTTTTTTTCCGCGAGTTTCGACCCCGCCCGGGAGCGAGCTCGGCGCCGATCCCGCCCCGCCGCTCCCCGGAGAGCTCGACCGGTTCGGTTCCGCTCGGATCGGACCCCGCCCGCGAGCGCCGCTCGGCTCGACGAGCTCGATGGGGATCCCGTCCGCGGGCGAGCTGGGCGTGGCTACACGTATGACGCGAATGTATTTTTTTTTTTTTTTTTTTTTTTTTTTTTTTAACTCTGGTTTTTTCGTTCTTATCCTCGTACGGAGCCTCCTTTGTTCATTTTTTTTCCGCGAGTTTCGACCCCGCCCCGGAGCGAGCTCGGCGCCGATCCCGCCCCGCCGCTCCCCGGAGAGCTCGACCGGTTCGGTTCCGCTCGGATCGGACCCCGCCCGCGAGCGCCGCTCGGCTCGACGAGCTCGATGGGGATCCCGTCCGCGGGCGAGCTGGGCGTGGCTACACGTATGACCCGAAAGTAATTTTTTTTTTTTTTTTTTTTTTTTTTAACTCTGGTTTTTTCGTTCTTATCCTCGTACGGGGCCTCCTTTGTTCATTTTTTTTCCGCGAGTTTCGACCCCGCCCGGGAGCGAGCTCGGCGCCGATCCCGCCCCGCCGCTCCCCGGAGAGCTCGACCGGTTCGGTTCCGCTCGGATCGGACCCCGCCCGCGAGCGCCGCTCGGCTCGACGAGCTCGATGGGGATCCCGTCCGCGGGCGAGCTGGGCGTGGCTACACGTATGACCCGAATGTAATTTTTTTTTTTTTTTTTTTTTTTTTTTTAACTCTGGTTTTTTCGTTCTTATCCTCGTACGGAGCCTCCTTTGTTCATTTTTTTTCCGCGAGTTTCGACCCCGCCCCGGAGCGAGCTCGGCGCCGATCCCGCCCCGCCGCTCCCCGGAGAGCTCGACCGGTTCGGTTCCGCTCGGATCGGACCCCGCCCGCGAGCGCCGCTCGGCTCGACGAGCTCGATGGGGATCCCGTCCGCGGGCGAGCTGGGCGTGGCTACACGTATGACGCGAATGTATTTTTTTTTTTTTTTTTTTTTTTTTTAACTCTGGTTTTTTCGTTCTTATCCTCGTACGGAGCCTCCTTTGTTCATTTTTTTTCCGCGAGTTTCGACCCCGCCCGGGAGCGAGCTCGGCGCCGATCCCGCCCCGCCGCTCCCCGGAGAGCTCGACCGGTTCGGTTCCGCTCGGATCGGACCCCGCCCGCGAGCGCCGCTCGGCTCGACGAGCTCGATGGGGATCCCGTCCGCGGGCGAGCTGGGCGTGGCTACACGTATGACCCGAATGTAATTTTTTTTTTTTTTTTTTTTTTAACTCTGGTTTTTTCGTTCTTATCCTCGTACGGAGCCTCCTTTGTTCATTTTTTTTCCGCGAGTTTCGACCCCGCCCGGGAGCGAGCTCGGCGCCGATCCTGCCCCGCCGCTCCCCGGAGAGCTCGACCGGTTCGGTTCCGCTCGGATCGGACCCCGCCCGCGAGCGCCGCTCGGCTCGACGAGCTCGAATGGGATCCCGTCCGCGGGCGAGCTGGGCGTGGCTACACGTATGACCCGAATGTAATTTTTTTTTTTTTTTTTTTTTTTAACTCTGGTTTTTTCGTTCTTATCCTCGTACGGAGCCTCCTTTGTTCATTTTTTTTCCGCGAGTTTCGACCCCGCCCGGGAGCGAGCTCGGCGCCGATCCCGCCTCGCCGCTCCCCGGAGAGCTCGACCGGTTCGGTTCCGCTCGGATCGGACCCCGCCCGCGAGCGCCGCTCGGCTCGACGAGCTCGATGGGGATCCCGTCCGCGGGCGAGCTGGGCGTGGCTACACGTATGACCCGAATGTAATTTTTTTTTTTTAATTTTTTTTTAAACTCTGGTTTTTTCGTTCTTATCCTCGTACGGAGCCTCCTTTGTTCATTTTTTTTCCGCGAGTTTCGACCCCGCCCGGGAGCGAGCTCGGCGCCGATCCCGCCCCGCCGCTCCCCGGAGAGCTCGACCGGTTCGGTTCCGCTCGGATCGGACCCCGCCCGCGAGCGCCGCTCGGCTCGACGAGCTCGATGGGGATCCCGTCCGCGGGCGAGCTGGGCGTGGCTACACGTATGACGCGAATGTATTTTTTTTTTTTTTTTTTTTTTTTTTAACTCTGGTTTTTTCGTTCTTATCCTCGTACGGAGCCTCCTTTGTTCATTTTTTTTCCGCGAGTTTCGACCCCGCCCCGGAGCGAGCTCGGCGCCGATCCCGCCCCGCCGCTCCCCGGAGAGCTCGACCGGTTCGGTTCCGCTCGGATCGGACCCCGCCCGCGAGCGCCGCTCGGCTCGACGAGCTCGATGGGGATCCCGTCCGCGGGCGAGCTGGGCGTGGCTACACGTATGACCCGAAAGTAATTTTTTTTTTTTTTTTTTTTTTTTTTTTAATTTAACTCTGGTTTTTTCGTTCTTATCCTCGTACGGGGCCTCCTTTGTTCATTTTTTTTCCGCGAGTTTCGACCCCGCCCGGGAGCGAGCTCGGCGCCGATCCCGCCCCGCCGCTCCCCGGAGAGCTCGACCGGTTCGGTTCCGCTCGGCTTGATCAGCTCTGGTCGCTAGATCACTTGACAAAATTAGGTCAACAGGCAGATCAACTCGGGTCACCAACTAGATCAACTCAGGTCGCAAACTAGATCATCTCGGGTGGCTAGATCAACTCTGCTCGCTAGTCGGTAACTCATACTGCCATAATAAATTAGGTCACTACAACGACTCTGGTCGCTCGGTCGACTAAGGTGACTCAGGTCACTGGGTGGACTTGGTCGACTCGGTCGACTCGATCGACTCGGGTCACCGAGTTGACTCAGGTAGCCAAATCGACTCAGGTCGAGTCAGTCACCTGACCGACCCGGTCGACTCGGGTCGACGCAGTCAACTTGAGTCAACTCAGTTGACTTGGATCACCGGGTCGACTAGGGTGACTTAGGTCGACTCAGCTGACTCGGTTGACTCAGGTCGACTCAAGTCGACTTGGGTTGTCGGATCTACTCGGGCCTCTAGATTGCACGGGTCACTAGATCAACTCAAGTTGCTAGCGAGATCAGCTCAGGTCACCACACAGGTAACCAACTAGATCAACTCGGGTCACTAGATCAGCTTGGGTCACCAGCTAGATCAGCTCTAGTCGCTAGATCACCTGACAAAATCAGGTCACTAACTAGATCAGCCTGGGTCACCAACCATTTCATCTTAGGTCGCCAACTAGATCAGCTTAGGTCGCTAACTAGATCAACTCAGGTCGCCAGATCAGCTCTGGTTGCCAGCCAAAAACTTTGACTGCCATAATAAATTGGGTCACCACAGCGACTCGGGTCACCAGGTCGACTCGGTTGACTCGGGTCACCAGGTCGACTTGGTTGAATCAGGTCACTGGGTCGACTCGGTCGACTCGATGGACTTGGGTCACCAGGTCGACTTGGTTGACTCAGGTCACCGGGTCGACTCAGTCACCTGACTGACTCGGTCGACTCGGGATGACTCAGTTGACTCAGGTCATCGGATCGACTCGAGTCACCAAGTTGACTCGGGTCACCGGGTCGACTTGGGTTGTCAGATCGACTCGGGCCTCTGGATCAGTACGGGTCACTGGATCAACTCAAGTCGCTAGCGAGATCAACTCAGGTCACCACACGGGTCGCCAACTAGATCAACTCACATCGCCAGATCAGCTTGGGTCACCAACCAGATCAACTCTGGTCGCTAGATCACCTGACAAACTTAAGTCACCAGCCAGATTAGCTTAGGTCACCAGCCAGTAACTCTGACTACCATAATAAATTAGGTCACCACAGTGACTCAGGTAACTGGGTTGACTCAGTCGACTCAGGTCGACTCAGTTGACTCAGGTCACCGGGTCGACTCGATCGACTCAGTTGACTCGATTCACCGGGTTGACTTAGGTTACTGGGTTGACACGATCGACTCAGTTGACTCAGGTCATTGGGTGGACTCCGTTGACTTAATCGACTCAGGTCACCGGGTTGACTCAGTCACCTGACTGACTCGGGTCGACTTGGTTGACTCGGGTCACAAGGTCGACTTGGTTGACTCGGGTCATCAGGTCGACTTGGTTGATTCGGGTCATCGGGTCGACTCGGTTGAGTCGGGTCACCAGGTCGACTCAGGTCGACTTGGGTTACCAGATCGACTCAGGCCTCTGGATCAGGATGGGTTACTCAACTCAAGTTGCTAGCAAGATCAACTTAGGTCACCACACGGGTCACCAACTAGATCAACTCTGGTCGCCAGATTAGCTTGGGTCCACAACCAGATCAACTCTGGTCTCCAGATCACCTACAAAATTAGGTCACTAGCAACTTGGGTCACTGGGTCGACTCAATTGACTCAGGTCACGGGTGAACTCGGGTCGACTCAGTTGACTCGGGTCACCGGGTCGACTCGGTTGACCGCGGGTCATTGGGTCGGACTCGGTCGAGTCAGGGTCACCAGGTCGACTCGATCGAGTCGGGTCATCGGGTCGACTCAGGTCGTCGGGTTGACTCAGGTCAACTCGGTTGACTCAGGTCACCGGGTCGACTCGGTTGACTTGGGTCACCGCATCGACTGGTTGACTCAGGTCACTGCGTCGACTCGGTTGACTCGGGTCATCGGGTTGACTCGGTTGACTCGGGTCATCGGGTCGACTCGGTTGACTCAGGTCACTGGGTTGACTCAATTGACTCGGTCACTGGGTCGACTCGGTTGACTCGGGGTCACCGAGTCAACTCGAATCGACTTGGGTTGCCGGATCGACTCAGGCCTCTAGATTGGGATGGGTCACTAGATCAACACAGATCGCTAGTGAGATCAACTCAGGTCACCACACGGTCACCAACTAGATCAACTCAGGTCACCAAATCAGATTGGGTCACTAGCCAGATCAGCTCTGGTCGCCAGATCACCTCACAAAATTAGGTCGACAGCCAAATCAGCTTAGGTTGCCAACTAGATCAATTCAGGTCACCAGATCAGCTCTAGTCACCAGCCAGTAACTCTGACTGCCATAATAAATTAGGTCACCATAGTGACTCAGGTCGCTGGGTCGACTCGATCGACTCGGGTCACCAGGTCAACTCGGTTGACACGGGTCACTGGGTCGACTCGGTCGACTCTGTTGACTCGAGTCACCGGGTTGACTCGGTCGACTCAGGTCACTAGGTCGACTTAGGTCGACTCAGTCACCTGACTGACTCGGTCGACTTGGGTCGACTTGGTTGCCCTCGAGTCATCGTGTTAACTCAGTTGACTCAGGTCATCGGGTCAACTCAGTGGACTCCGGGTCATTGGGTCAACTCAGTTGACTCAAGTCATCAGGTCAACTTAGTTGACTCAGGTCACTGGGTCGAGGCGGTCGACGCGGTTGACTCAGGTCACCAGGTCGACTTGGGTTGCCGGATCGACTCGGGCCTCTAGATCAAGATGGATCATCGGGTCAACTCAAGTTACTAGCGAGATCACTCAGGTCACCACATGGGTCGCCAACTAGATCAACTTGGGTCACCAGATTAGCTTGGGTCACCAGCTAGATCAGCTCTGGTCGTCGCCATATCAGCTTATGTCACCAACTAGATCAACTCAGGTCGCCAGCCAATAACTTTGACTGCCATAATAAATTGGGTCACCATAGTGACTCGGGTCGCTAGGTCAACTTGGTTGACTCAGGTCATAGGGTCGACTCGGTTGACTCAGTTGACTCAGGTCATTGGGTCGACTCAGTTGACTCTTGTCACTGGGTCGACTCGAGTCACCAGGTCGACTCGGTTGACTCAGGTCACTAGGTCGACTCGGGTCAACTCAGTCACCTTACTAACTTAGGTAGACTTGGTTGACTTGGGTCACCAGGTCAACTTAGGTCATCAGGTCAACACGGTTGACTCAGGTCACTAGGTCAACTCTGTCGACTCAGGTCACCAAGTCAGCTGGGTCGACTTAGTCAACTCTGGTCACCGGGTCGACTCAGTTGATTCGAGTCACCGGGTCACTGGGTCGACTCGGTTGGCTCGGGTCATCGAGTTGACCAGGTTGACTCGGGTCACTGGGTCGACTCGGTGGACTCGAGTCGACTCGATTGACTCAGGTCGAGTTGGGTTGCCGGCTCGACTCGGGCCTCTGGATCGGGATGGGTCACTGGATCAACTCAAGTCGCTAGCGAGATCAACTCAGGTCACCACACGGATCACCAACTAGATTTACTCAGGTCGCCATATCAGCTTGGGTCACCAACCAGATCAGCTCTTGTCACCAGATCACCTGACAAAATTAGTTCACCAACCAGATCAGGTTAGGTCACCAATTAGATCAACTCAGGTCGCTAGATTAGCTCTGGTCGCCAGTGAGTAACTCCGACTGCCATAATAAATTGGGTCACCACAAAAACCCTGGTCGCTGGGTCGACTCAGTCAACTCAGTCAACTTGATCAACTCGGGTCACCGGGTCAACTCGGGTCATCGGGTCAACTCGGGTCACTGGGTCGACTCGGTCGACGTGGGTCACCGAGTCGACTTGGGTTGCCGAATCAACTTAGGCCTCGAGTCGACTTGGGTTGACACGGGTCGACCTAGTCGACTCAGGTCACTAGGTTGACTCAATTGATTCAGGTCACTAGGTCAACTCAGTCGACTCTGGTTTACTCGGGTCGACTCGGTCACCTGACCGACTCGGGACACCACGTCGACTCAGTCGACTCGGTTGACTCGGGTCATCGAGTCGACTCGGTTGACTCGGGTCATCGAGTCGACTCGGTTGACTCAGGTCACTCGGTCAACTCGATAGACTCGGGTCACCGAGTCGACTTGGGTTGCCGGATTGACTCAGGCCTCTGGATCAGGACGGGTCACTGGATCAACTCAAATCGCTAGCAAGATCAACTCAGGTCACCACACGGGTCGCCAACTAGATCAACTTGAGTCACCAAATCAACTTGGGTCACCAGCCAGATCAGCTCTGGTCTCCAGATGACCTGACAAAATTAGGTCACTAGCCAGATCAGCTTAGGTCACCCACTAGATCAATTCAGGTTGCCAGCTCAGCTCTGGTCGCCAGCTAGTAACTTTAACTGCCATAATAAATTAGGTCACCACAGCGACTTGGGTCACTGGGTCGACTCAGTTGACTCGGGTCATCGGGTCAACTCGGTCGACTCAGTTGACTTGGGTCACCAGGTCGACTCGGTTGACTCGAGTCATTGGGTCGACTCAGTTGACTCGGGTCACTGGGTCGACTCAATTGAGTCAGGTCACTGGGTCGACTCGGTCAACTTAGGTCATCGGGTCGACTCAGTCACCTAACCGACTCGGTCGACTCAGGTCGACTCGGATCACCGGGTTGAATCGATCGACTTGGTTGACTCGGGTCACCGCGTCAACTCAGTTGACTCGGGTCGACTCGGTTGACTCAGGTCACTGGGTTGACTCAGTTGACTCAGGTCACCGGGTCGACTCGATTGACTCAGGTCACCGGGTCGACTCGGGTCACCGGGTCAACTCGGTTGACTCGGATGATCGAGTCGACTCGGTCGACTCGGATCGACTTGGGTTGTTGGATCAACTCAAGCCTCTAGATCAGGATGGGTCACTAGATCAACACAAGTCGCTAGCGAGATCAACTCAGGTCACCACACAGGTCGCCAACTAGATCAACTCGAGTCGCCAGATCAGATTGGGTCACCAGCCAGATCAGCTCTGGTTGCTAGATCACCTCACAAAATTAGGTCGACAGCCAAATTAGCTCTGGTCACTAGATCACCTCACAAAATTAGGTCGACAACCAGATCAGCTTAGGTTGCCAACTAGATCAATTCAGGTCGCTAGATCAACTCTGGTCGCTAGCCAATAACTTTGACTGCCATAATAAATTGGGTCACCACAGCGACTCGGGTCGCTGGGTCGACTCGGTCGAGTCGGGTCACTGGGTCGACTTGGTTGACTTAGGTCACTAGGTCAACTCGGTCGACTCAGTTGACTCAGGTCACCGGGTTGACTCGGTTGACTCAAGTCACCGGGTCGACTTAGGTCGACTCGGTTGACTTGGGTCACCAGGTCGACTCAATTGACTCAGGTCATCGGGTCAACTCAGTTGACTCAGGTCATCGAGTCGACTCGATCGACTCGGGTCACTAGGTTGACTCGGTCGACGCGGTTGACTCAAGTCACCGGGTTGACTTGGGTTGCCGGATCGACTTAGGCCTCTAAATCGGGATGAGTCACTTGGTCAACTCAAGTCGCTAGCGAGATCAACTCAGGTCACCACACGGGTCGCCAACTAGATCAACTCAGGTCACCACACGGGTCGCCAACTAGATCAACTCAGGTCGCCAGATCAGCTTGGGTCACCAGCTAGATCAGCTCTGGTCACCAGATCACCTAACAAAATTAGGTCACCAGCCAGATCAGCTTATGTCACCAACTAGATCAACTCGGGTCGCCAGCCAGTAACTTCGACTGCCATAATAAATTGGGTCACCACAGTGACTCAGGTCGCTGGGTCGACTCGGTTGACTCAGGTCACAGGGTCGACTCGGTTGACTCAAGTCATCGGGTCGACTCGGTTGACTCATGTCACTGGGTCAACTCAGGTCACCGGGTCGACTTAGTTGACTTAGGTCACCAGGTCGACTCAGTTGACTCAGGTCACCGAGTCGACTCGGGTCGACTCAGTCACCTTACTGACTTAGGTCAACTTGGTTGACTCAGGTCACCATGTCAACTCAGGTCATTGGGTTGACACGGTTGACTCGGGTCACTGGGTTAACTCTATCGACTCGGTTGACTCGGGTCACCGAGTCGACTCAGTCGACTCTGGTCACCGGGTCGACTTGGTTGATTCGGGTCACCGGGTCACTGGTCGACTCGGTTGGCTCGGGTCATCGGGTCGACTCGGGTCACTGGGTCGACTCGGTTGACTCAGGTCGACTGGGTCGACTTAGTCAACTCTAGTCACCGGGTCGACTCGGTTGATTCGGGTCACCGGGTCACTAGGTCGACTCGGTTGGCTCGGGTCATCGGGTCGACTCAGGTCACTGGGTCGACTCGGTTGACTCAGGTCGACTGGGTCGACTTAGTCGACTCTGGTCACCGGGTCGACTCGGTTGATTCAGGTCACCGGGTCACCGAGTCGACTCGGTTGGCTCAGGTCATCAGGTCGACTCGGTTGACTCGGGTTGCTAGCTCGACTTGGGTTGCTGGCTCGACTCGAGCCTCTAGATCGAGACGGGTCATTGGATCAACTCAAGTCGCTAGCGAGATCAACTCAGGTCACCACATGGGTCGGCAACTAGATTTACTCGAGTCACCATATCAGCTTGGGTCACCAACCAGATCAGCTCTTATCGCCAGATCACCTGACAAAATTAGTTCACCAGCCAGATCAGGTTAGGTCGCTAACTAGATCAACTCGGGGTGCTAGATCAGCTCTAGTCGCCAGTGAGTAACTCTGACTACCATAATAAATTAGGCCACCATAAAAACCCCGGTCGCTGGGTCGACTTGGTTGACTCAGGTCACCGGGTCGACTCAGTTGACTCGGGTCATTGGGTCGACTCGGTCAACTCGGGTCACCGGGTCGACTCGGGTCATCGGGTCACTGGGTCGACTCGGGTCACCGAGTCGACTTGGGTTGCTGGATTGACTCAAGCCTCGAGTCGACTTGGGTTGACACGGGTCGACCTAGTCAACTCAGGTCACCGGGTCGACTCAATTGATTCAGGTCACTAGGTTGACTCAGTCGACTCTGGTTGACTCGGGTCGACTTAGTCACCTGACCGACTCAGTTGACTCGGGTCACCACGTTGACTCGGTCGACTCGGTTGACTCAGGTCGACTCAGTTGACTCGGGTCATCGGGTCGACTCAGTTGACTCAGGTCACTCGGTCGATTCGGTTGACTCGGGTCACTTGGTCAACTCGGGTCGACTTAATCACCTGACTGACTTAGGTCGACTTAGTTGACTCGGGTCACCAGGTCGACTCAGTTGACTCAGGTCACTGGGTCAACTCTGTCGACTCAGGTCACCAGGTCGACTGGGTCAACTCAGTCGACTCAGGTCACCGGGTCGACTCAGTCACTTGACCGACTCGGTTGATTCGGGTCACTGGGTCGACTCGGTTGACTCAAGTCACTGGGTCGACTCGATTGACTCGGGTCGACTCGAGTGACTCGGGTCACCGGGTCAACTCGGGTTGACTCGGGCCTCTAGATCAGGAGGGGTCATTGGATCAACTCAAGTTTCTAGCGAGATCAACTCAAGTCACCACACGGGTCCCCAACTAGATTTACTCAGGTCACCATATCAGCTTGGGTCACCAGCCAAATCAACTCTTGTCGCCAAATCACCTGACAAAATTAGTTCGCCAGCTAGATCAGGTTAGGTCGCCAACTAGATCAACTCGGGTTGCTAGATCAGCTCTGGTCGCCAATGAGTAACTCCAACTGCCATAATAAATTAGGTCACCACAGAAACCCCAGTCGCTGGGTCGACTCGGGTCGACTCGATTGACTCGGGTCATTGGGTCGACTCGGTCAACTCGGGTCACCGGGTCGACTCGGTTGACTCAGGTCATCAGGTCGACTTGGGTCACTGGGTCGACTCGGGTCACCGAGTCGACTTGGGTTGCTGGATCGACTCAGGCCTCAAGTTGACTTGGGTTGACACGGGTCGACCTAGTCTACTAAGGTCTCCTGGTCGACTCGGGTCGACTCAATCGATTCAGGTCACTGGGTCGACTCAATCACCTGACTGACTCGGTCATCTCAGGTCACCATGTCGACTCGATTGACTCTTGTCATCGGGTTGACTCAGTTGACTCAGGTCACTGGGTCAACCGATTGACTCAGGTCACTGGGTCGACTCGGTCACCACACGGGTCACCAACTAGATCAAGTTAGGTAGCTAGCGAGATCAACTCAGGTCACCACACTGGTCCCCAACTAGATCAACTCGGATCGCCAGATCAGCTTGGGTCACCAGCCAGATCAGCTGTGGTCGCCAGATCAGCTTGGGTCACCACATTGACTCAGGTCGCCACATTACTTGGCCAACTCGGGTCACCAGCCAGATCAACTCAGGTGACTCGGTTGACTCAGGTTATCGGGTCGACTCGGGTCGACTTGGGTTGCCAGATCAACTCGGGCCTCGAGTCGACTTGGGTTGACTTGGGTCACCAGGTCGATGCGGGTTGTCAGGTCAACACGAGTCACCGGTTCGACATGGGTCGCCAGTTTGACACGGGTCACTGGGTCGACACGGGTCACTGGGTCGACGCGAGTCACTGGGTCGACGCGGGTCACTAGGTCGACGCAGGTCGCTGGGTTGACTCGGGTCGTCAAGTTGACTCGGGTCGCCGGGTCAACTCAGGTTATTGGATCGACTCGGGTCTCTAGATCAGGACAGGTCACTTGATCAACTCGGGTCACCACATGAGTCACCAATTAGATCAACTCAGGTCACCAGATCAGCTTGGGTCACTAGCCAAATCTGCTCTGGTCGCCAAATCACCTAACCGACTCGGGTCGCCAGCCAGATCAGCTTGGGTCACCACATCACCTGGCCAACTCGGTTCGCCAGATCAACTCAGGACACGACATCGACTCAGGTAGTTAGCTAGATCATCTCAGATCACCAGATCGCCCGATGAACTCAGGTCGGGTGGGGTCTCTAGATCGAGTCGAGTCACCAGATCAAGTCGGGTCCCGAGCCAGATCAACTCAGGTCACCACATCGACTCGGGTCACCAGCCAGATTAGGTCAGGTCACTAGATAGCCTGACCTACTTAGATCTCCAGTGAGTCTGTCCACTTTTTGAATGATTGACCCATACTCCTCTTCAAGTATTATCATAGTCAAGTCTCCGCTTCTAGCTCGACAATAAGAAGGGCGTGACTCCATGTATGGCCTGAGTGATTTTTTTTTAACTCTGGTTTTTTCATTCTTTTTGTCGTAGGGAGCCTCCTTTGTCTATTTTTTTTACAACTTTTGACCTCGCTCACGATCAAGCTAGGCCAACTCATTTAAACTTGGATCGCATAAATCTAATATGCACAATAGTAATGTTGATGAGTATGCAAACACATCAATGAAGTCATCTCAGTATGTCAAGTCCCCCAACTTAGATCACTCGAGTCGCATAAGTAACTCAGATAGCCATAATAAATTAGGTCACCATAGTGACTCGGGTCACTAGGTCGACTCAGGTCACGGGGTCGACTCGGGTCATCAAGTCAACTCAGGTTGCTGGGTTGACATAGCCGAATCGACTCAGGTCTTTGGATCGGGACGGGTCACTTGATCAACTCGTGTCGCTAGCCAAATCAACTTAGGTCATCACATGGGTCGCCAACTAGATCAACTCGGGTCGCTAGATCAGCTCTGGTCACCAGATCACCTGACCAACTTAGGTCGCCAACCAAATCAGCCTTGATCGCCACATTGACTCAGGTTGCCACATCACCTAGCCAACTTGGGTCGCCAGCCAGATCAACTCGAGTTGCCAGATCGACTCGGGACACCACATCGACTCAGGTAGTCAGCTAGATCATCTTGGATCCCTAGATCGCTCGATGAACTCAACTCAGGTGGGGTCTCTAGATCAAGTCGGGTCACCAGATCAAGTCGGGTCCTGAGCTAGATCAACTTAGGTCACCACATCGACTTAGGTCACCAGCCAGATCAGGTCCCTAGCCAGATCAACTCAGGTCACCACATCCAATATGCACAATAGTAATGCTGATGAGTATGCAAACTCATCAATGAAGTCATCTCAGTATGCCAAGTTGTCAAGTCCTCCAACTTAGATCAGTCGAGTCGCATAAGTAACTCCAACTACCATAATAAACTTAGATCACTCAGGTCGTTAGGTCGACTCGGGTTGCCGGCTTGACTCGGGTCTCTAGATCGCGATAGGTCGCTGGATCAACTCGGGTTGCTAGCTAGATTAACTCAAGTCACCACATCGACTTGGGTCATCACCTAGATCAGCTCAGGTTGCCACATCACCTAACCAACTCAGGTCAGGTCGGGTCACCAGATTAATTCGGGTCACCAGCCAGATCAACTTAGGTTGCCACATCAACTCGAGTATCCAGATAGATCAGCTCGGGTCACCAAATCACCTAACTAACTTAGGTCAGGTTGGGTTAGGTCTCCTGATCAGGTCGGGTCACCGGATCAACTCAGGTCGCTAATTAGATCAACTCGGGTCACTAACATGATCAACTCGGGTCAACACATCAGCTTATGTTGTTAACACATTCCAATATGCCAAGCTGTCTAGTTTGCTAGCTCGGATCACTCGAGTCGCATAAGTAACTCGTATTGCCAAAACAACTTGGGTCACCTAATTAACTCGAGTCATCAGATCGACTCGGGTCGCCAGATCGACTCGGGTCACCGGATCGACTCGAGTCCTCGAATCGACTCGGGTCACCGTATTGACGCAGGTCACCGGATCGACTCAGGTCTCCAGATCAGGATGGGTCGTCCGATCGACTCGGTTCATCGGATCGATTCGGGTATCCAGATAGATCAAATCAGGTCACCAAATCACCTGACTAACTTAGGTTAGGTCGGGTCTCTGGATCGAGTCGGGTCACCAGATCAAATTGGGTCTCCAGCCAGATCAACTCGGGTCAACACATCGACTCGAGTCACCAACCAGATCAACTTGGGTCGCCAGACCAACTCAGGTCAGGTCGGGTAAGGTCTCCAGATTGGGTCAAGTCGCGGGATCATTTCAGCTCGCCAGCCAGATCAACTCGAGTTGCTACATCGACTCGACTCGACTCGCCAACCAGATCAGCTCAGGTCATTAGATCACCTGACCAACTCGAGTCAGGTCGACGGATGAAGTCAGATCGCCAGATCAACTCAGGTCGCCAGCCAGATCAACTCAGATCATCACATCGACTTAGGTCGCCAGCCAAATCAGCTCGGGTCACCAAATCAACTCGGGTCACCAGCCAGATCAACTCGGGTTAACAAATTTGAGTTTTGACCCCACTCGCAAGCGAGCTAGGCTAACTCATTCAAACTTGGATCGCCTCAATCTAATATGCATAATAGTAATACTAACGAGTATGCAAACTCATCAATGAAGTCAACTAAGTATGCCAGCCTGATCAACTCAGGTCAACAAATTGACTCGGGTCACCAACCAGATCAACTCGGGTCACCAGATTGCCAGGCCAAGTTGGGTCGGGTCGGGTTGGGTCAGGTCTCTAGATCGGGTTGGGTCAGTTCTCTAGATCGGGTCGGGTTGCCAGATCAATTCTTGTCGCCAACCAGATCAACTCAGGTCGCCACATCGACTCGGGTCGTCAGCCAGATCAGCTCGGGTCACCACATCACCTAACCAACTCGGGTTAGGTCGGGTCACCCGATCAATTTGGGTCACTAAGTTGGGTGTGACTCCATGAATGGCACGAGTGGTTTTCTTTTTCAACTCTAGTTTTTTCATTCTTTTCATTGTACGAAGCCTCCTTTGTCTATTTTTTTAGGACTTTTGACCCCGCCCTGAGGATCGCCAACGAGCTCGACCGGATCCTGTCCGAGATCTTGCTCGTGAGCGAGCTCACCGGGATCCCGTCGCCAACGAGCTAGGCGTGACTCCATGGATGGCTCTAGTGATTTAAGTTTTTTATAACTTGAAAATTTTGTTCTTTTCCTTGTATAGAGCCTCCTTTATCCATTTTTTCCTACGAGTTTCGACCCCGCCAGCGACCTTGTTAAGTTCTCATCGCAGGTCTTGCCCTACTACCACGAAAGCCTCCCAGCGGTTATATGAAATGACCCCGGGTCATTTCAACACTGCGTCTAACAATAACTAGTCAGACTGCATCAAATGATGTCCACCTCGATCCATGCCAACTCATTCAAACTTGGATCACCTCAATCTAATATGCACAATAGTAATGCTGACAAGTATGCCAACTCATCAATGAAGTCGCCTTAGCATGCCAAGCTGTCAAGTCCCCCAACTTGAATTACTCCAGTCGCATAAGTAATTCGGATCATTGGATCGACTCGCATCGCCGAGTCAACTCGGGTTTCTGGATCGACTCGAGTCCCCAAAACAACTTGGGTTGCCAGTCGGATCAACTCGGGTCACCATCCAGATCAACTCAGGTCGCAAGATCACCTGACTAACTTAGATTGACGAAGTTGCCTAGCCAACTTGGATCGCTAGACTTGCCAGATCGACTCGAATCACTGGAGTCGTCAGATCGACTCAGATCTCTATTTCAAGTCGGCCCTATTGCCACGAAGGCATCCCAATGATAACCAGTCAGATCGCAAGTTAAATCACATCAAATGATGTTCACCTCGATCTGTGCTAACTCATTCAATCTTGGATCACCTCGATCCAATATGCCAAGCTGTCAAGTCCACCAGCTCAGATCACTCGAGTTGCATAAGTAACTCAGATCGCCAGAACAACTCGGGTCACCAGATCGACACAGGTCGTCAAATCCACTCGGGTTGCCGAATCAACTCGAGTCGTCGGATCGACTCGGGTCTCCAGATTAGGACGGGTTGTCAGATCGACTCGGGCCGCCAGCCAAATCTACTCGGGTCCCTACATCGACTCAGGTATCCATATAGATCATATTGGGTCGCCAAATCACCTGACTAACTAAAGTTAGGTCAAGTTTGGTCGGGTCAGGTCTCCGGATTGGGTCGGGTCACCGGATCAACTTGGGTCAACATATCGACTCGAGTCGCCAACCAGAACAACTCGGGTCACCAGATTGCCAGACCAACTCGGGTTGGGTCGGGTCAGGTCTTCAGATCGGGTCAGGTCACGGGATCATTTTGGGTCGCCAGCCAGATCAACTCGGGTCGCCACATCAACTCGACTCACCAACCAGGTCAGGTCGGGTCACCAGATCACCTGACCAACTCGGTCAGGTCGACGGATGAAGTCGGATCGCTGGATCAACTCAGGTCGCTAGCCAGATCAACTTGGGTCACCACACCAACTCAGGCCGCCAGCCAAATCAGCTCAGGTCGCGAGATCAACTCAGGTCAACAAATGTGACTTTTGACCCCACTCACAAGTGAGCTAGGCTAACTCATTCCAAGTCTCTCATGGAAAAGTCCATGACTTCCCATTCCTATACCTATGCTGACGAGTATGCCAACTCATCAATGAATTCGGCTCAGCATGCCAAGTTGTCAAGTCCCCCAACTTGAATTACTCCAGTCACATAAGTAATTTAGATCACCAGAACAACTCGGGTCACCGGATCGACTCAATTCGCCGGATTGACTTGGATCACCGGATCACTAGAGTCGGCAAAGTAACCCAGATCTCTAGGGTCATAACGGGATAGGTATTGTTTACGGATGTAACGACCTCTGAGATGAGCCCAACTCGTCAATCGGAGCCAGCTCGCCAATCTGATTGAGCTAGCCGATCTGAGCCAACTCACCGATTTGAGCTAGCAAGACACCTCTCAAGAATTGAGTTTGAGAACTTCTCCACTAATGAGTTGTCCTCAAGATGTGAACTTGCATCCAGATTAGGACTTGTGGCTTGCACGAGCCAATGTCATGAAGACCTCCTACGTACATGCAACCAATGCATCTCATAGTCCAACATAGTTCTGAACTAGCTCATTACGCCACCATCTCGCACATGTTCCAAGTCTCCCATGGAAAAGTCCCCAACTTCCCATTCCAATACCTAGTTGATTTCACCTCGGATCGAGTCCCCAACAAGATCCAATGCCACTCTGCACAAAGCAGTCCATGCTACTTCATGCAGCTCGAATGACACCTCGACTTGACTCTAAACCTTACCCAGGCCAAAACTATTAACAACTTGTCGCACAACCCCATGAATGCTCCTCGAATCAAGTCCCTGACATGACCCTACTCCTGAGTGCACCAAACAACTCCTTTGTTACACCTCGGATCGAGTCCCTTACATGTCAGTTCAAGTCAGTCGACGTGTTAGCTCTATTTCTAGTATGAGGTGATCTTGTCACATCAACACTACACCCATCCATTGTAAGTTAGCCATACCACCACAAAGTCATCCAACAGTCATTATGAAATGACCCCTATCACATCAAGCTGTGTTGGTTTGTTTCAAGTCGGCCCTATTGCCACGAAGGCATCCCAATGGTAACTAGTCAAATCGCATCAAATGATGTTCACCTCGATCTATGCCAATGCTGCCTATGATTGATTTGCTAGCTCTCTACGGATATTTTTGGATATGCCATTTGATACCTGAATGCTATGCATGGGTTCGTGCATAGACGATTCGAGCTGAGCTTAAGGATGTTGAGTTCTCAAGTGAATATGAATAGGCGAGTTGTTCTATGGAGTAGAACTCAGGAATGCATGATGGATTGAGCTCATCTCGCGGATCCGAGCCAGCTCGTTGATCCGATCCAGCTTGTCGATCTGAGCCAGCTCGACGATCCGAGCCAGCTCGTCAAGTTGAGCCTTTTACGAGATTTAAATTTTTTGCGACCTATCGACGTCGGCAAGCATTTGTATGGGGGAGAAAGACTCGGACTAATAACTTATCCTCGTAGGGGAGGTGTTGTTGGTGGATGTGAGGATTTTTGAGATGAGACCCAAGCTGGAACAAATTCTAGTGCGCATTGTGATTAGAGCTAAGCTAAAGGATATTGAGTTCTCAAAGGAATACAAATAGGCAAGTTGTTTTATGGAGTAGAACACGGGAATGCATGATGGATCCGATCCGATTTGAGCCGAGCCGGCTCGGCGATCCGAGCCAGCCAGCTTGGAAAACCGAGCCGGCTCGCTCGGCAAACCGTGCCAGCTCGCCGATTCGAGTCAGCTCGCTCGGTGATCCGAGCCAGCTCGCTTGGCGATCCGAGCCTTTTACGAGATTTTAAGTTTTTGTGACTTATCGGCGTCGGCAAGCATTTCTACGTGGGAGCAAGACTCGGACTAATAACTTATATAGGGGAGGTGTTGTTGGTGGATGTAAGGATCTTTGAGATGAGACTCGAGATGGAATGGATTCTAGTGCCCATTGTGATTCGAGCTGAGCTAAAGGATGTTGAGTTCTCAAGTGAATACAAATAGGTGAGTTGTTCTATGGAGTAGAACACGGGAATGCATGATGGATTGAGCTCAGCTCGTCGATCCGAGCCAGCTCACGGATTCGAGCTAGCTTGTCGAGCTGAGTCTTTTACGAGATTTAAAGTTTTCGTGACCTATCCGTGTCGGCGAGCATTTCTACGGGGGAGCAAGACTTGGACTAATAACTTATATAGGGGAGGTGGTGTTGGTGGATGGAAGGATCTTTGAGATGAGACCCGAGCTGGAACGGATTCTAGTGCGCGTTGTGATTCGAGTTGAGCTAAAGGATGTTGAATTCTCAAGTGATTACAAATAGGCGAGTTATTCCATGGAGTAGAACACGGGAATGCATGATGGATTGAGCTCAACTCGGCGATCCGAGCCAGCTCGGCGATCCGAGCCAGCTCGGCGATCCGAGCCAGCTCGGCGATCCGAGCCAGCTCGGCGATCCGAGCCAGCTCGGCGATCCGAGCCAGCCCGTCGAGCTGAGTCTTTTACAAGATTTAAATTTTTTGTGACCTTTCGGCGTTGGCGAGCATTTCTACGGGGGAGTAAGACTCGGACTAATAACTTATATAGGGGAGGTGTTGTTGGTGAATGTAAGGATCACTGAGATGAGACCCGAGCTGGAACGGATTCTAGTGCGCGTTATGATTCGAGCTGAGCTAAAGGATGTTCAGTTCTCAAGTGAATACAAAGAGGTGACTCATTCTATGGAGTAGAACATGGGAATGCATGATGGAATGAGCTCAGATCGCCGATCCGAGCTAGCTCGTCGATCCGAGCCACGGGTATGTACGATCCGAGCCAGCCCGTCGAGCTGAGTCATTTATGAGATATTTAAATTTTTTGTGACCTTTCGGCGTTGGCGAGCATTTCTACGGGGGAGCAAGACTCGGACTAATAACTTATATAGGGGAGGTGTTGTTGGTGAATGTAAGAATCATTGAGATGAGATCCGAGCTGGAACGGATTCTAGTACGCGTTGTGATTCGAGCTGAGCTAAAGGATGTTCAGTTCTCAAGTGAATACAAAGAGGTGAGTCATTCTATGGAGTAGAACATGGGAATGCATGATGGAATGATCTCAGATCGTCGATCCGAGCTATCTCGTCGATCCGAGCCAGCTCGCTGATCCGAGCCATGGGTATGTAGGTAGTTTTCATGAGATCGGCTCGCCCGGCCCACAAGTCAAACATCGATTCTCTTATTAAGGGTGAGCCCTTGTCTAGCGTTTGGGTCGCTCGGTACAAGCTGTTCGATTTGTAATGTGTGCAAAGCTTTTGGGTTGATATTTGGAAGATTTAAATTTTTTGTGAGCTATTCTCCTCGTTTCACTTGATATTTTTGAAGATTTGAATTATTTGTGAGCTATTCTCCCCGTTTCCCTTGATTTTTTTGGAAGAATTGGAATTTTTGAGAGTTGTTCTCTTCGCCTCAAATTTCTACGGAAGAGCAAGACTTGGACTAATAACTTATATAGGGGAGGTGTTGTTGGTGAATGAAAGGATCTTTGAGATGAGACCCGAGCTGGAACGGATTCTAGTGCGCGTTGTGATTCAAGCTGAGCTAAAGGATGTTCAGTTCTCAAGTGAATACAAAGAGGTGAGTCGTTTTATGGAGTAGAACACGGGAATGCATGATGGAATGAGCTCAGATCGACGATCCGAGTCAGCTCGCTGATCTGAGCCACGGGTATGTAGGCAGTTTTCATGAGATCGGCTCGCCCGGCCCACAAGTCAAACACTGATTCTCTTATTAAGGGTGAGCCCTTGTCTAGCGTTTGGGTCGCTCGGTACAAGCTGTTTGATTTGTAATGTGTGCGAAGCTTTTGGGTTTGATATTTGGAAGATTTGAATTTTTTGTGAGCTATTCTCCTCGTTTCACTTGATTTTTTTGAAGATTTGAATTATTTGTGAGCTATTCTCCCCATTTCCCTTGATTTTTTGGAAGATTTGGATTTGTTGCGAGTTGTTCTCTTCGCCTCAAATTTCTACGGAAGAGCAAGACTTGGACTAATAACTTATATAGGGGAGGTGTTGTTGGTGAATGCAAGGATCTTTGAGATGAGACCCGAGCTGGAACGGATTCTAGTGCACGTTGTGATTCGAGCTGAACTAAAGGATGTTTAGTTCTCAAGTGAATACAAAGAGGTGAGTCATTTATGGAGTAGAAGACGGGAATGCATGATGGAATGAGCTCAGATCGCCGATCCGAGCTAGCTTGTCGATCCGAGCCACGGGTATGTAGTCAGTTTTCATGAGATCGGATCGTCCGGGCCACAAGCTAGCTATTTTTTGTGAGCTATTCTCTTTGTTTCCTTTGATTTTTTTGGAAGACTTGCATTTTTTGTGAGCTATTCTCTTCGTTTCAATTGAATTTTTGGAAGTTATGCATTTTTTGTGATGTAGTCTCTTCGTTTCACTTGCATTTTTGGGAGATTTGATTTTTTTTGTGAGCTATTCTCTTCTTTTCCCTTGAATTTTTTTTTGCAAGACTTGCATTTTTTGTGAGCTATTCTCTTCGTTTCAATTGAATTTTTAGAAGTTTTGAATTTTTTGTGATCTATTCTTCTTTGTTTCACTTGTATTTTTGAGAGATTTGAAATTTTTGTGAGATATTCTCTTCGGCTCAAATTTCTACGGAAGTGCAATACTTGGACTAATAACTTATATAGGGGAGGTGTTGTCCGCGGAAGCTCCCCCATGCCCCTCTAATAGAATCAGTGCTAGTGATCCCGTTTTGAAATCCGACGGACGGATGGATGAGCAGGTCGGATTTCAAAACGGGATCAGCAGCACTGATTCCATTAGAGGGGCATGAAGCCACCTGATTGCTATGCGGGGGCTGCTCAAAGTCCCGTCTTTCGAGTCGCTCGACGGCGCAAGTCGGAAAGGGTTCGACAGCGGTTGTCGTTCCAATGCGTCGTCGCAGTGACATGGAAGGCGATCTTCGGGTTAGCCCTTGTCTAGCTTTTGGGTCGCTTGGTACAAGCGATCTGCTATGTACTTTCCGCGAACCCCTATCCGGGTACTCGTTAGCTATGCATTGGCTCTTGCATGTGTGGAACGGAGAGATGCGGCCTTCACAGGGAGTCGGCCTGAAATAGTTCTGTGCGTGCGAATGGAGCCGCGTATAGCTTTTGGGTCGTTTGGATAGGGTGCCCCTCCAAGCGAATCAGTGCTGGTGCTCGGACGGATTTGCGGCTCAGATTTAAAATGTGAGGAGCATGCCTGATTTTATTTGAGGGGCATGAAGCCACCTGATTGCTATGCGGGGGCTCCCCTGGGTCGTCTCTTTTGGGTCACTCGATGGCGCAAGTCGGAGAAGGGTTCGACAACGGTAGTCGTTCCAGCGCGTCGTCATTAGTGATACTGAAGTCGATCTGTGTGCAGCCCCCGTCTAGCACTTGGGTCTGCATGCCGCAAGAAGATTTGAATTTTTTGTGAGTTAAAGTCTTTTTCTTTTTTTCGTTTCACTGGAGTTTTTGCGAGATTTGAAGTTTTTGTGAGCTATTCTCTTCGTTTCACTTAAATTTTTTGTGAGCTATTCTCTTCGTTTCACTTGAATTTTTGGAAGTTTTGAGTTTTTTGTGAGCTATCCTCTTCGTTTCACTTGAATTTTTGCAGGATTTGAATTTTTTGTGAGCTATTCTTCTTTGTTTCACTTGGTTTTTTGGAAGATTTGAATTTTTTGTGAGCTATTTTCTTTGTTTCCCTTGTTTTTTTTTGGAAGACTTGCATTTTTTGTGAGCTATTCTCTTCTTTTCCCTTGATTTTTTTTTTGCAAGACTTGGATTTTTTGTGAGCTATTCTCTTCATTTCAATTGAATTTTTGGAAGTTTTGAATTTTTTGTGATCTATTCTCTTTGTTTCACTTGTATTTTTGAGAGATTTGAAATTTTTGTGAGATATTCTCTTCGGCTCAAATTTCTACGAAAGTGCAATACTTGGACTAATAACTTATATAGGGGAGGTGTTGTCCGCGGAAGCTCCCCCATGCCCCTCTAATAGAATCAGTGCTGGTGATCCCGTTTTGAAATCCGACAGACGGACGGATGATTAGGTCAGATTTCAAAATGGGATCAGCAGCACTGATTCCATTACAGGGGCATGAAGCCACCTGATTGCTATGCGTGGGCTGCTCAAAGTCCCGTCTTTCGGGTCGCTCGATTGCGCAAGTCGGAAAGGGTTCGACAGCGGTTGTCGTTCCAATGCGTCGTCGTTGTGACATGTAAGGCGATCTTAGGGTCAGCCCCCGTCTAGCTTTTGGGTTGCTTTGGTACAAGCGATCTGCTATGTACTTTCCGCGAAACCCTATCCGGGTACTCGTTAGCTATGCGTTGTCTCTTGCATGTGTGCAACGAAGAGATGCGGCCTTCACAGGGAGTCGGCCTGAAACAGTTCTGTGCGTGCGAATGGAGCCGCGTATAGCTTTTGGGTCGTTTGGATAGGGTGCCCCTCCAAGTGAATCAGTGCTGGTGCTCGGATGGATTTGCGGCTCGGATTTAAAATGTGAGTAGCATGCCTGATTTTATTGGAGGGGCATGAAGCCACCTGATTGCTATGCGGGGGCTCCCCTGGGTCGTCTCTTCTGGGTCACTCGATGGCGCAAGTCGGAGAAGGGTTCAACAACGGTAGTTGTTCCAGCGCGTCGTCATTAGTGATACTGAAGTCGATCTGTGGGCGAGCCCCGGTCTAGCATTTGGGTCTGCATGCGGCAAGAAGATTTGAATTTTTTGTGAGTTAAGTCTTTTTCGTTTCACTGGAGTTTTTGCGAGATTTGAAGTTTTTTGTGAGCTATTCTCTTCGTTTCACTTGAATTTTTGGAAGTTTTGAATTTTTTGTGAGCTATTCTCTTCGTTTCACTTGAATTTTTTGAAGTTTTGAATTTTTTGTGAGCTATTCTCTTCCTTTCACTTGAATTTTTGCAGGATTTGAATTTTTTGTGAGCTATTCTTCTTTGTTTCACTTGGTTTTTTCGAAGATTTGAATTTTTTGTGAGCTATTCTCTTTGTTTCCCTTGATTTTTTTTTGGAAGACTTGCATTTTTTGTGAGCTATTCTCTTCGTTTCAATTGAATTTTTGGAAGTTATGCATTTTTTGGTGATGTAGTCTCTTCGTTTCACTTGCATTTTTGGGAAATTTGATTTTTTTGTGAGCTATTCTCTTCTTTTTCCTTGATTTTTTTTGCAAGACTTGGATTTTTTGTGAGCTATTCTCTTCATTTCAATTGAATTTTTGGAAGTTTTGAATTTTTTGTGATCTATTGTTCTTTGTTTCACTTGTATTTTTGAGAGATTTGAAATTTTTGTGAGATATTCTCTTCGGCTCAAATTTCTACGGAAGTGCAATACTTGGACTAATAACTTATATAGGGGAGGTGTTGTCCGCGGAAGCTCCCCCATGCCCCTCTAATAGAATCAGTGCTGGTGATCCCGTTTTGAAATCCGACAGACGGACGGATGATTAGGTCGGATTTCAAAACGGGATCAGCAGCACTGATTCCATTAGAGGGGCATGAAGCCACCTGATTGCTATGCGGGGGCTGCTCAAAGTCCCGTCTTTCGGGTCGCTCGATGACGCAAAGTCGGGAAGGGTTCGACAGCGGTTGTCGTTCCAATGCGTCGTCGCTGTGACATGGAAGGCGATCTTCGGGTCAGCCCCCGTCTAGCTTTTGGGTTGCTTTGGTACAAGCGATCTGCTTGTACTTTCCGCGAAACCCTATCCGGGTATTCGTTAGCTATGCGTTGTTTCTTGCATGGGTGGAACGGAGAGATGCGGCCTTCACAGGGAGTCGGCTTGAAACAGTTCTGTGCGTGCGAAAGGAGCCGCGTATAGCTTTTGGGTCGTTTGGATAGGGTGCCCCTCCAAGTGAATCAGTGCTGGTGCTCGGACGGATTTGCGGCTCGGATTTAAAATGTGAGTAGCATGCCTGATTTTATTGGAGGGGCATGAAGCCACCCGATTGCTATGCGGGGGCTCCCCTGGGTCGCCTCTTTTGGGTCACTCGATGGCGCAAGTCGGAGAAGGGTTCGACAACGGTAGTCGTTCCAGCGCGTCATCATAGTGATACTGAAGTCGATTTGTGGGCGAGCCCCCGTCTAGCTCTTGGGTCTGCATGCCGCAAGGAGATTTGAATTTTTCGTGAGTTTAAGTCTTCGTTTTTCCTTGATTTTTTTTTGGAAGACTTGAATTTTTGGAAGTTCTGAATTTTTTTGTGAGCTATTATCTTTCGTTTCACTTGAATTTTTGCAAGATTTGAAATTTTTGTGAGCTATTCTCTTTGTTTCACTTGGTTTTTTTTGGAAGATTTGAATTTTTGTGAGCTATTCTCTTTGTTTCCCTTTGTTTTTTTTTTTTTTGTTTTTTTTTGGGAAGACTTGCGTTTTTTGTGAGCTATTCTCTTCGTTTCAATTGAATTTTTGGAAGTTATGCATTTTTTGTGATGTAGTCTCTTCGTTTCACTTGGTTTTTTGGAAGATTTGAATTTTTTGTGAGCTATTCTCTTTATTTCCCTTTGATTTTTTTGGAAGACTTGCATTTTTTGTGAGCTATTCTCTTCGTTTCAATTGAATTTTTGGAAGTTATGCATGATGCATTTTTTGGGAGATTTGATTTTTTTTGTGAGCTATTCTCTTCTTTTCCTTTGAATTTTTTTTGCAAGACTTGCATTTTTTGTGAGCTATTCTCTTCGTTTCAATTGAATTTTTGGAAGTTTTGAATTTTTTGTGATCTATTCTTCTTTGTTTCACTTATATTTTTGAGAGATTTGAAATTTTTGTGAGATATTCTCTTCGGCTCAAATTTCTACGGAAGTGCAATACTTGGACTAATAACTTATATAGGGGAGGTGTTGTTCGCGGAAGCTCCCCCATGCCCCTCTAATGGAATCAGTGCTGGTGATCCCGTTTTGAAATCCGACAGACGGATGGATGATTAGGTCGGATTTCAAAACGGGATCAGCAGCACTGATTCCATTATAGGGGCATGAAGCCACCTGATTGCTATGCGTGGGCTGCTCAAAGTCTCATCTTTCAGGTCGCTCGACGGCGCAAGTCGGAAATGGTTCGGCAGCGGTTGTCGTTCCAATGCGTCGTCGCAGCGACATGGAAGGCGATCTTCGGGTCAGCCCCTGTCTAGCTCTTGGGTTGCTTTGGTACAAGCGATCTGCTATGTACTTTCCGCGAACACCTATCCCGGTACTCGTTAGCTATGTGTTGGCTCTAGCACGCATGGAACGCAGAGATGCGGCCTTCACAGGGAGTTGGCCTGAAACAGTTCCGTGCCTTGCGAATGGAGCCGCGTATAGCTTTTCGGTCGTTTGGATAGGTGCCCCTCCAAGTGAATGAGTGTTGGTGCTCGGACGGATTTGCCGCTCGGATTTAAAAATGTGAGCAGCAGCACAGATTCTATTGGAGGGGCATGAAGCCACCCAATTTTTATGCGTGGGCTCCCTTGGGTCGTGTCTTTTGGGTCACTCGATGGCGGAAGTCAGAGAAGGGTTCGACAGCGGTAGTCGTTCCAGCGCGTCGTCATAGTGATACTGAAGTCGATCTGTGGGCGAGCCCCCGTCTAGCTCTTGGGTCTGCATGTCGCAAGAAGATTTGAATTTTTTGAGTTAAGTCTCTTCGTTTCACTTGAATTTTTGCGAGATTTGAATTTTGTTTGTTGCGAGGTAGTAAAATTCTCTTCGTTTTGACTTGAAGTTTTGGATTTTTTGTGAGCTATTCTCTTCGTTTTTCCTTGGTTTTTGTTTTGGAAGACTTGAATTTTTTGTGGGCTATTATTTTATTCTTTTCACTTGAATTTTTGGAAGTTTTGAATGTTTTTGTGAGCTATTCTCTTCGTTTTCACTTGAATGTTTGCAAGATTTGAATTTTTTGTGAGCTATTCTGTTTGTTTCACTTGGTTTTTTTGGAAGATTTGAATTTTTTGTGAGCTATTCTGTTTTGTTTCCCTTGATTTTTTTGTAAGACTTGCATTTTTTGTGAGCTATTCTCTTCGTTTCAATTGAATATTTGGAAGTTGTGCATTTTTTGTGATTGTAGTCTCTTCGTTTCACTTGCATTTTTGGGAGATTTGATTTTATTTGTGAGCTATTCTCTTTTTTTTCCCTTGATTTTTTGTGAGCTATTCTCTTCGTTTCAATTGAATTTTTGGAATTTCTGAATTTTTTGTGATCTATTCTTTTTGTTTCACTCGTATTTTTGAAAGATTTGAAATTTTTGTGAGATATTCTCGTCGGCTCAAATTTCTACGGAAGTGCAAGACTTGGACTAATAACTTATATAGGGGAGGTGTTGTCCGCGGAATCTCCCCCATGCCCCTCTAATAGAATCAGTGCTGGTGATCCCGTTTTGAAATCCGACAGACGGACGGATGATTAGGTCAGATTTCAAAACGCGATCAGCAGCACTGATTCCATTAGAGGGGCATGAAGCCACCTGATTGCTATGCGGGGGCTGCTCAAAGTCCCGTCTTTCGAAGGTCGCTCGACGGTGCAAGTCGGAAAGGGTTCGGCAGCGGTTGTCGTTCCAATGCGTCGTCGCAGTGACATGGAAGGCGATCTTCGGGTCAGCCCCCGTCTAGCTTTTGGGTTGCTTTGGTACAAGCGATCTGCTATGTACTTTCCGCGAACCCCTATCCGGGTACTCGTTAGCTATGCGTTGGCTCTTGCATGCGTGGAACGAAGAGATGCGGCCTTCACAGGGAGTTGGCCGGAAATAGTTCTGCTCTTGTGAATGGAGCCGCGTATATAGCTTTTGAGTCGTTTGGGTAGGTGCGCCCCTCCAAGAGAATCAGTGCTGGTGCTCGGACGGATTGGTAGCTCGGATTTAAAATATGAACACTAGCACTGATTCTATTGGAGGGGCGCATTAGGCCACCCGCTTGCTATGCGGGGGCTGTCCAGGGTCGTAACTTTTGGGTCAGTCGACGGTGCACTTCGGAAAGGGTTCGACAGCGGTTGTCGTTCCAACACATCGTCGCATTGACAAGAAAGGCGATCTTCGGGTCAGCCCCCGTCTAGCTCCCGGGTCACTTGGTACAAGCTACTTGCTATGTCGCTTCGACTTCCGATACTTGAGTGCGCAATGGCTCAAGATGCTTTGCATTGGAATCAGTTAGTTATCATATGTGTCGGCGGATTGGATCTCAAGTCAATCTAGGCGGGTGCGACATTAGTTGCTAAGTCTCGATCGAAAACGATTTGGATTCATCTAGATGCATTGTTATCTGACTTGAGGAACTATGCGAGCGAGTTGGGTTACCTCCTCGTGGATATGTTGGATACGCGTTATGACGGATAAGATGATGGATTGCGGTAAGAATGACGAATTTTTGGAAGATGAATTATTTTGGTGAGCCATGTTCTTTGTTTTACTTGAATTTCTGGAAGATTTGAATTTTGTTTTCTAGCTATTCTTTTCGTTTTCCTAGATTTTTTCGAAAGACTTGAATTTTTTGTGATCTATTCTGTTCGTTTCACTTGAATTTTTGGAAGATTTGATTTTTTGTGAGCTTTTTGTCATCGTTTCACTTGAATTTTTGGAAGATTTGAATTTTTTGGGAGCCAGTTTCTTCGGCTTAAATTTCCACTCAAGAGCAAGACTCGGACTAATAACTTATATAGGGGAGGAGTTGTGTGTTGTTCGCGGAAGCTCCCCCATACCCCTCTTATAGAATCATTGCCGGTGATCGGACGGATGTGTAGGTCGGATTTCAAAATGGGATCACCAGCACTGATTCTATTAGAGGGGCATGAAGCCACTTGATTGCTATGCGGGGGCTGCCCAAAGTCCTGTCTTTCGGGTCGCTCGACGGTGCAAGTCGGAAAGGGTTCGGCAGCGGTTGTCGTTCCAATGCGTCGTCGCAGTGATATGGAAGGCAATCTACGGGTCAGCCCCTGTCTAGCTTTCGGGTCACTTTGGTACAAGTGATTTGCTATGTACTTTCCGCGAACCCTATCCACGTACTCGTTAGCTACGCGTTGGCTCTTACACGAGCGGAACGGAGAGATGCGGCCTTCACAGGGAGTTGGCCGGAGATAGTTCTGTTTTTGTGAATGGAGCCGCGTATAGCTTTTGAGTCGTTTGGGTAGGTGCCCCCCTCCAAGAGAATCAGTGCTG
This sequence comes from Chamaecyparis obtusa, assembly GCA_027943335.1. NCBI lineage: Eukaryota > Viridiplantae > Streptophyta > Pinopsida > Cupressales > Cupressaceae > Chamaecyparis > Chamaecyparis obtusa. Next base: position 117,567 of record BSBK01012325.1, read on the forward strand.
GGTATCTCGGATTTAAAATCTGAGCACTAGCGCTGATTCTATTGGAGGGGCGCATTAGGCCACCCGCTTTCTATGCGGGGCCTGTCCAGGATCGTGTCTTTTGTGTCAGTCGACGTTGCAAGTAGGAAAGGGTTCGACAGCGGTTGTCGTTCCAACGCATCGTCGCATTGACAAGAAACGCAATTTTTGGGTCAGCCCCCGTCTAGCTCCCGGGTCGCTTGGCACAAGCGATTTGCTCTGTCGCATGCTGCATTAAGATTTGAATTTTTTGTTTGCTATTCTCATTTTTGTTTCATTGGAAGATTCGAATTTTTTGCGATCTCCTCTTTTGTTTCCTTTGATTTTTTTTTGGAAGATTTTAATTTTTTGTGAGCCTACTCTCTTCGATTCACTTGAGTTTTTGGAAGAAATGGATTTTTTTGGTGAGCTATGTTCTTTCTTTTACTTGAAGTTTTGGAAAATTTGAATGTTTTGCTAGTTGTTCTTTTCGTTTCCCTTCGATTTTTTCGGAAGACCTGAATTTTTTGTGAGCTATTCTGTTCGTTTCACTTGAATTTTTTGAAGATTTGATTTTTTTGTGAGCTTTTTCCTCATCGTTTCACTTGAATTTTTGGAAGATTTGAATTGTTTGGGAGCCATTCTCAACGGCTCAAATTTCTACGGAAGAGAAAGACCCGGACTAATAACTTATATAGGGGAGTAGTAGTTCGCGGAAGCTCCCCCATGCCCCTCTAATAGAATCAGAGCTTGTGCGCGGACGGATGAGTAAGTCGGATTTAAAATCGGATCACTAGCACTGATTCTATTAGAGGGGCATGAAGCCACCTGATTGCTATGCGGGGGCTGCCCAAAGTCCTGTCTTTCGGGTCACTCAACGGTGCAAGTCGGAAAGTGTTCGGCAGCGGTTGTCGTTCGAATGTGTCGTCGCAGTGACATGGAAGGCAATCTTCGGGTCAGCCCCCGTCTAGCTTTCGGTTCGCTTTGGTACAAGCGATTTGCTATGTACTTTCCGCGAATCCTATCCGGGTACTCGTTAGCTATGCGTTGGTTCTTGCATGCGTGGAACGGAGAGATGCGGCCTTCACAGGGAGTTGGCCGGAGATAGTTCCGTTCTTGTGAATGGACCGGCGTATAGCTTCTGAGTCGTTTGGGTAGGTGCGGCCCTCCAAGAGAATCAGTGCTGGTGCTTGGACGGATTGGTAGCTCAGATATAAAATTTGAGCACTAGCACTGATTCTATTGGAGGGGCGCATTAGGGCACCCGTTTGCTATGCGGGGGCTGCCCATGCCCATGGTAGTGTCTTTTGTGTCACTCGACGGTGCAAGTTGGAAAGGGTTCGACAGCGGTTGACGTTCAAATGTTTCGTTGTAGTGACATGGAAGACAATTACTGGGTCAGCCCCCGTCTAGCTCTTGGGTCACTTTGCTGCAAGTGATTAATTCGGTTTTGGATGGATAAAATCCCTTTGTGAAAGGTGGCATGGCGTTTGTTGGAGAAAATTGATTAAGTCGGAGCATTGGCCTCGGGCCATTGTGAGGACTGTCGATTTCTTCAGGTACAACACTTGTTTGCCTAGTAACAGAGTTGACATGTAATTCGGCATTGCTCTCGATTGTTCTCGGAGTTGTACCTCCGGAACTTTTGGATCTTGCCCCTTCACTCCATTTCATCCTCTTTGCTTGGATGAACGTGTGCACTTGTACCCCTTTCCGAGATGGTAGGCGCGATAATAAATTGCGGAGTGAGCATTTCTTGTAGTTCTGCCCAGCCCTTGTGCAGTTGGAAGTTCTCATCTTCATATTTAGTTGAATTTTGCCACGCACGAGTGTCGTAGAGAATTGCGACAGTGTGTATGTCATTTGTTTGACTGAAAGATGCGCTTGTTCCGAAGTTTACGACAGTTGCATTTGCCATGGGCCTTGGCACTTGGCACGTTCCATCTTTGCGATACATGAGCTCCGACAGTAACAAGTGTTGGGAATCGTTGCACGTAAGGTGAGTGTCCTGCTTTCATATTTCATCGTTGTCCCACTCTCCACCCTTTAAGCCTTTCCTAGTGTTTTTAGCGTGGCCCGGAGTGCGATGAAAGGTTGGTTGCCTTGTACACAAGTGCGGTCTTGGCCATCTCGTCTTCATTTTCTACGAGGCACTATCGTCTTGCTCTGGTTTGCAGGGCAAAGTCCTCTCTGTCTGTGGAGTTAAACTTGCAGACGAGTATGGCCAAGGCTTTTGGTTGGATGCGGAAACCGTTAAGGCTGTCGAGACGGGAGTTGTCGTGCGGGGTGCACCAAAGAAGTGCGTAGGTGGCATATGCCTGGGAAATGGATGTCTCTGAGTGGCCTTACTCGGTCGCGTGCACGGTGCATACTCTCGGGGCAGTGACTGTTGCGAGCATGTGCGATTCGGGTGTCTTCGGGTAAAGGGTTCCGTACG
>BSBK01012325.1:130000-167500 GCA_027943335.1 Chamaecyparis obtusa
GAGCTCGGCGCCGATCCCGCCCCGCCGCTCCCCGGAGAGCTCGACCGGTTCGGTTCCGCTCGGATCGGACCCCGCCCGCGAGCGCCGCTCGGCTCGACGAGCTCGATGGGGATCCCGTCCGCGGGCGAGCTGGGCGTGGCTACACGTATGACCCGAATGTAATTTTTTTTTTTTTTTTTTTTTTTTTTTAACTCTGGTTTTTTCGTTCTTATCCTCGTACGGAGCCTCCTTTGTTCATTTTTTTCCCGCGAGTTTCGACCCCGCCCGGGAGCGAGCTCGGCGCCGATCCCGCCCCGCCGCTCCCCGGAGAGCTCGACCGGTTCGGTTCCGCTCGGATCGGACCCCGCCCGCGAGCGCCGCTCGGCTCGACGAGCTCGATGGGGATCCCGTCCGCGGGCGAGCTGGGCGTGGCTACACGTATGACCCGAATGTAATTTTTTTTTTTTAATTTTTTTTTTAACTCTGGTTTTTTCGTTCTTATCCTCGTACGGAGCCTCCTTTGTTCATTTTTTTTCCGCGAGTTTCGACCCCGCCCGGGAGCGAGCTCGGCGCCGATCCCGCCCCGCCGCTCCCCGGAGAGCTCGACCGGTTCGGTTCCGCTCGGATCGGACCCCGCCCGCGAGCGCCGCTCGGCTCGACGAGCTCGATGGGGATCCCGTCCGCGGGCGAGCTGGGCGTGGCTACACGTATGACGCGAATGTATTTTTTTTTTTTTTTTTTTTTTTTTTAACTCTGGTTTTTTCGTTCTTATCCTCGTACGGAGCCTCCTTTGTTCATTTTTTTTCCGCGAGTTTCGACCCCGCCCCGGAGCGAGCTCGGCGCCGATCCCGCCCCGCCGCTCCCCGGAGAGCTCGACCGGTTCGGTTCCGCTCGGATCGGACCCCGCCCGCGAGCGCCGCTCGGCTCGACGAGCTCGATGGGGATCCCGTCCGCGGGCGAGCTGGGCGTGGCTACACGTATGACCCGAATGTAATTTTTTTTTTTTTTTTTTTTTTAACTCTGGTTTTTTCGTTCTTATCCTCGTACGGAGCCTCCTTTGTTCATTTTTTTTCCGCGAGTTTCGACCCCGCCCGGGAGCGAGCTCGGCGCCGATCCCGCCCCGCCGCTCCCCGGAGAGCTCGACCGGTTCGGTTCCGCTCGGATCGGACCCCGCCCGCGAGCGCCGCTCGGCTCGACGAGCTCGATGGGGATCCCGTCCGCGGGCGAGCTGGGCGTGGCTACACGTATGACCCGAATGTAATTTTTTTTTTTTTTTTTTTAAAACTCTGGTTTTTTCGTTCTTATCCTCGTACGGAGCCTCCTTTGTTCATTTTTTTTCCGCGAGTTTCGACCCCGCCCCGGAGCGAGCTCGGCGCCGATCCCGCCCCGCCGCTCCCCGGAGAGCTCGACCGGTTCGGTTCCGCTCGGATCGGACCCCGCCCGCGAGCGCCGCTCGGCTCGACGAGCTCGATGGGGATCCCGTCCGCGGGCGAGCTGGGCGTGGCTACACGTATGACCCGAAAGTTTTTTTTTTTTTTTTTTTTTTTTTTTTTTTTTTTTTTTTTTAACTCTGGTTTTTTCGTTCTTATCCTCGTACGGGGCCTCCTTTGTTCATTTTTTTTCCGCGAGTTTCGACCCCGCCCGAGAGCGAGCTCGGCGCCGATCCCGCCCCGCCGCTCCCCGGAGAGCTCGACCGGTTCGGTTCCGCTCGGATCGGACCCCGCCCGCGAGCGCCGCTCGGCTCGACGAGCTCGATGGGGATCCCGTCCGCGGGCGAGCTGGGCGTGGCTACACGTATGACCCGAATGTAATTTTTTTTTTTTTTTTTTTTTTTAACTCTGGTTTTTTCGTTCTTATCCTCGTACGGAGCCTCCTTTGTTCATTTTTTTTCCGCGAGTTTCGACCCCGCCCGGGAGCGAGCTCGGCGCCGATCCCGCCCCGCCGCTCCCCGGAGAGCTCGACCGGTTCGGTTCCGCTCCGATCGGACCCCGCCCGCGAGCGCCGCTCGGCTCGACGAGCTCGATGGGGATCCCGTCCGCGGGCGAGCTGGGCGTGGCTACACGTATGACCCGAATGTAATTTTTTTTTTTTTTTTTTTTTTTTTTTTTAACTCTGGTTTTTTCGTTCTTATCCTCGTACGGAGCCTCCTTTGTTCATTTTTTTCCCGCGAGTTTCGACCCCGCCCGGGAGCGAGCTCGGCGCCGATCCCGCCCCGCCGCTCCCCGGAGAGCTCGACCGGTTCGGTTCCGCTCGGATCGGACCCCGCCCGCGAGCGCCGCTCGGCTCGACGAGCTCGATGGGGATCCCGTCCGCGGGCGAGCTGGGCGTGGCTACACGTATGACCCGAATGTAATTTTTTTTTTTTTTTTTTTTTAAAACTCTGGTTTTTTCGTTCTTATCCTCGTACGGAGCCTCCTTTGTTCATTTTTTTTCCGCGAGTTTCGACCCCGCCCCGGAGCGAGCTCGGCGCCGATCCCGCCCCGCCGCTCCCTGGAGAGCTCGACCGGTTCGGTTCCGCTCGGATCGGACCCCGCCCGCGAGCGCCGCTCGGCTCGACGAGCTCGATGGGGATCCCGTCCGCGGGCGAGCTGGGCGTGGCTACACGTATGACCCGAATGTAATTTTTTTTTTTTTTTTTTTTTTTAACTCTGGTTTTTTCGTTCTTATCCTCGTACGGAGCCTCCTTTGTTCATTTTTTTTCCGCGAGTTTCGACCCCGCCCGGGAGCGAGCTCGGCGCCGATCCCGCCCCGCCGCTCCCCGGAGAGCTCGACCGGTTCGGTTCCGCTCCGATCGGACCCCGCCCGCGAGCGCCGCTCGGCTCGACGAGCTCGATGGGGATCCCGTCCGCGGGCGAGCTGGGCGTGGCTACACGTATGACCCGAATGTAATTTTTTTTTTTTTTTTTTTTTTTTTTTTTAACTCTGGTTTTTTCGTTCTTATCCTCGTACGGAGCCTCCTTTGTTCATTTTTTTCCCGCGAGTTTCGACCCCGCCCGGGAGCGAGCTCGGCGCCGATCCCGCCCCGCCGCTCCCCGGAGAGCTCGACCGGTTCGGTTCCGCTCGGATCGGACCCCGCCCGCGAGCGCCGCTCGGCTCGACGAGCTCGATGGGGATCCCGTCCGCGGGCGAGCTGGGCGTGGCTACACGTATGACCCGAATGTAATTTTTTTTTTTTTTTTTTTTTAAAACTCTGGTTTTTTCGTTCTTATCCTCGTACGGAGCCTCCTTTGTTCATTTTTTTTCCGCGAGTTTCGACCCCGCCCGGGAGCGAGCTCGGCGCCGATCCCGCCCCGCCGCTCCCCGGAGAGCTCGACCGGTTCGGTTCCGCTCGGATCGGACCCCGCCCGCGAGCGCCGCTCGGCTCGACGAGCTCGATGGGGATCCCGTCCGCGGGCGAGCTGGGCGTGGCTACACGTATGACCCGAATGTAATTTTTTTTTTTTTTTTTTTTTTTTTTTAACTCTGGTTTTTTCGTTCTTATCCTCGTACGGAGCCTCCTTTGTTCATTTTTTTTCCGCGAGTTTCGACCCCGCCCGGGAGCGAGCTCGGCGCCGATCCCGCCTCGCCGCTCCCCGGAGAGCTCGACCGGTTCGGTTCCGCTCGGATCGGACCCCGCCCGCGAGCGCCGCTCGGCTCGACGAGCTCGATGGGGATCCCGTCCGCGGGCGAGCTGGGCGTGGCTACACGTATGACCCGAATGTAATTTTTTTTTTTTAATTTTTTTTTTAACTCTGGTTTTTTCGTTCTTATCCTCGTACGGAGCCTCCTTTGTTCATTTTTTTTCCGCGAGTTTCGACCCCGCCCGGGAGCGAGCTCGGCGCCGATCCCGCCCCGCCGCTCCCCGGAGAGCTCGACCGGTTCGGTTCCGCTCGGATCGGACCCCGCCCGCGAGCGCCGCTCGGCTCGACGAGCTCGATGGGGATCCCGTCCGCGGGCGAGCTGGGCGTGGCTACACGTATGACGCGAATGTATTTTTTTTTTTTTTTTTTTTTTTTTTAACTCTGGTTTTTTCGTTCTTATCCTCGTACGGAGCCTCCTTTGTTCATTTTTTTTCCGCGAGTTTCGACCCCGCCCCGGAGCGAGCTCGGCGCCGATCCCGCCCCGCCGCTCCCCGGAGAGCTCGACCGGTTCGGTTCCGCTCGGATCGGACCCCGCCCGCGAGCGCCGCTCGGCTCGACGAGCTCGATGGGGATCCCGTCCGCGGGCGAGCTGGGCGTGGCTACACGTATGACCCGAAAGTAATTTTTTTTTTTTTTTTTTTTTTTTTTTAACTCTGGTTTTTTCGTTCTTATCCTCGTACGGGGCCTCCTTTGTTCATTTTTTTTCCGCGAGTTTCGACCCCGCCCGGGAGCGAGCTCGGCGCCGATCCCGCCCCGCCGCTCCCCGGAGAGCTCGACCGGTTCGGTTCCGCTCGGATCGGACCCCGCCCGCGAGCGCCGCTCGGCTCGACGAGCTCGATGGGGATCCCGTCCGCGGGCGAGCTGGGCGTGGCTACACGTATGACCCGAATGTAATTTTTTTTTTTTTTTTTTTTTTTTTTTTAACTCTGGTTTTTTCGTTCTTATCCTCGTACGGAGCCTCCTTTGTTCATTTTTTTTCCGCGAGTTTCGACCCCGCCCGGGAGCGAGCTCGGCGCCGATCCCGCCCCGCCGCTCCCCGGAGAGCTCGACCGGTTCGGTTCCGCTCGGATCGGACCCCGCCCGCGAGCGCCGCTCGGCTCGACGAGCTCGATGGGGATCCCGTCCGCGGGCGAGCTGGGCGTGGCTACACGTATGACGCGAATGTATTTTTTTTTTTTTTTTTTTTTTTTTTTAACTCTGGTTTTTTCGTTCTTATCCTCGTACGGAGCCTCCTTTGTTCATTTTTTTTCCGCGAGTTTCGACCCCGCCCGGGAGCGAGCTCGGCGCCGATCCCGCCCCGCCGCTCCCCGGAGAGCTCGACCGGTTCGGTTCCGCTCGGATCGGACCCCGCCCGCGAGCGCCGCTCGGCTCGACGAGCTCGATGGGGATCCCGTCCGCGGGCGAGCTGGGCGTGGCTACACGTATGACCCGAATGTAATTTTTTTTTTTTTTTTTTTTTTAACTCTGGTTTTTTCGTTCTTATCCTCGTACGGAGCCTCCTTTGTTCATTTTTTTTCCGCGAGTTTCGACCCCGCCCGGGAGCGAGCTCGGCGCCGATCCTGCCCCGCCGCTCCCCGGAGAGCTCGACCGGTTCGGTTCCGCTCGGATCGGACCCCGCCCGCGAGCGCCGCTCGGCTCGACGAGCTCGAATGGGGATCCCGTCCGCGGGCGAGCTGGGCGTGGCTACACGTATGACCCGAATGTAATTTTTTTTTTTTAATTTTTTTTTTAACTCTGGTTTTTTCGTTCTTATCCTCGTACGGAGCCTCCTTTGTTCATTTTTTTTCCGCGAGTTTCGACCCCGCCCGGGAGCGAGCTCGGCGCCGATCCCGCCCCGCCGCTCCCCGGAGAGCTCGACCGGTTCGGTTCCGCTCGGATCGGACCCCGCCCGCGAGCGCCGCTCGGCTCGACGAGCTCGATGGGGATCCCGTCCGCGGGCGAGCTGGGCGTGGCTACACGTATGACGCGAATGTATTTTTTTTTTTTTTTTTTTTTTTTTTAACTCTGGTTTTTTCGTTCTTATCCTCGTACGGAGCCTCCTTTGTTCATTTTTTTTCCGCGAGTTTCGACCCCCGCCCCGGAGCGAGCTCGGCGCCGATCCCGCCCCGCCGCTCCCCGGAGAGCTCGACCGGTTCGGTTCCGCTCGGATCGGACCCCGCCCGCGAGCGCCGCTCGGCTCGACGAGCTCGATGGGGATCCCGTCCGCGGGCGAGCTGGGCGTGGCTACACGTATGACCCGAATGTAATTTTTTTTTTTTTTTTTTTTTTTAACTCTGGTTTTTTCGTTCTTATCCTCGTACGGAGCCTCCTTTGTTCATTTTTTTTCCGCGAGTTTCGACCCCGCCCGGGAGCGAGCTCGGCGCCGATCCCGCCCCGCCGCTCCCCGGAGAGCTCGACCGGTTCGGTTCCGCTCGGATCGGACCCCGCCCGCGAGCGCCGCTCGGCTCGACGAGCTCGATGGGGATCCCGTCCGCGGGCGAGCTGGGCGTGGCTACACGTATGACCCGAATGTAATTTTTTTTTTTTTTTTTTTAAAACTCTGGTTTTTTCGTTCTTATCCTCGTACGGAGCCTCCTTTGTTCATTTTTTTTCCGCGAGTTTCGACCCCGCCCCGGAGCGAGCTCGGCGCCGATCCCGCCCCGCCGCTCCCCGGAGAGCTCGACCGGTTCGGTTCCGCTCGGATCGGACCCCGCCCGCGAGCGCCGCTCGGCTCGACGAGCTCGATGGGGATCCCGTCCGCGGGCGAGCTGGGCGTGGCTACACGTATGACCCGAAAGTTTTTTTTTTTTTTTTTTTTTTTTTTTTTTTTTTTTTTTTAACTCTGGTTTTTTCGTTCTTATCCTCGTACGGGGCCTCCTTTGTTCATTTTTTTTCCGCGAGTTTCGACCCCGCCCGAGAGCGAGCTCGGCGCCGATCCCGCCCCGCCGCTCCCCGGAGAGCTCGACCGGTTCGGTTCCGCTCGGATCGGACCCCGCCCGCGAGCGCCGCTCGGCTCGACGAGCTCGATGGGGATCCCGTCCGCGGGCGAGCTGGGCGTGGCTACACGTATGACCCGAATGTAATTTTTTTTTTTTTTTTTTTTTTTAACTCTGGTTTTTTCGTTCTTATCCTCGTACGGAGCCTCCTTTGTTCATTTTTTTTCCGCGAGTTTCGACCCCGCCCGGGAGCGAGCTCGGCGCCGATCCCGCCCCGCCGCTCCCCGGAGAGCTCGACCGGTTCGGTTCCGCTCCGATCGGACCCCGCCCGCGAGCGCCGCTCGGCTCGACGAGCTCGATGGGGATCCCGTCCGCGGGCGAGCTGGGCGTGGCTACACGTATGACCCGAATGTAATTTTTTTTTTTTTTTTTTTTTTTTTTTTTAACTCTGGTTTTTTCGTTCTTATCCTCGTACGGAGCCTCCTTTGTTCATTTTTTTCCCGCGAGTTTCGACCCCGCCCGGGAGCGAGCTCGGCGCCGATCCCGCCCCGCCGCTCCCCGGAGAGCTCGACCGGTTCGGTTCCGCTCGGATCGGACCCCGCCCGCGAGCGCCGCTCGGCTCGACGAGCTCGATGGGGATCCCGTCCGCGGGCGAGCTGGGCGTGGCTACACGTATGACCCGAATGTAATTTTTTTTTTTTTTTTTTTTAAAACTCTGGTTTTTTCGTTCTTATCCTCGTACGGAGCCTCCTTTGTTCATTTTTTTTCCGCGAGTTTCGACCCCGCCCCGGAGCGAGCTCGGCGCCGATCCCGCCCCGCCGCTCCCCGGAGAGCTCGACCGGTTCGGTTCCGCTCGGATCGGACCCCGCCCGCGAGCGCCGCTCGGCTCGACGAGCTCGATGGGGATCCCGTCCGCGGGCGAGCTGGGCGTGGCTACACGTATGACCCGAATGTAATTTTTTTTTTTTTTTTTTTTTTTAACTCTGGTTTTTTCGTTCTTATCCTCGTACGGAGCCTCCTTTGTTCATTTTTTTTCCGCGAGTTTCGACCCCGCCCGGGAGCGAGCTCGGCGCCGATCCCGCCCCGCCGCTCCCCGGAGAGCTCGACCGGTTCGGTTCCGCTCCGATCGGACCCCGCCCGCGAGCGCCGCTCGGCTCGACGAGCTCGATGGGGATCCCGTCCGCGGGCGAGCTGGGCGTGGCTACACGTATGACCCGAATGTAATTTTTTTTTTTTTTTTTTTTTTTTTTTTTAACTCTGGTTTTTTCGTTCTTATCCTCGTACGGAGCCTCCTTTGTTCATTTTTTTCCCGCGAGTTTCGACCCCGCCCGGGAGCGAGCTCGGCGCCGATCCCGCCCCGCCGCTCCCCGGAGAGCTCGACCGGTTCGGTTCCGCTCGGATCGGACCCCGCCCGCGAGCGCCGCTCGGCTCGACGAGCTCGATGGGGATCCCGTCCGCGGGCGAGCTGGGCGTGGCTACACGTATGACCCGAATGTAATTTTTTTTTTTTTTTTTTTTTAAAACTCTGGTTTTTTCGTTCTTATCCTCGTACGGAGCCTCCTTTGTTCATTTTTTTTTCCGCGAGTTTCGACCCCGCCCGGGAGCGAGCTCGGCGCCGATCCCGCCCCGCCGCTCCCCGGAGAGCTCGACCGGTTCGGTTCCGCTCGGATCGGACCCCGCCCGCGAGCGCCGCTCGGCTCGACGAGCTCGATGGGGATCCCGTCCGCGGGCGAGCTGGGCGTGGCTACACGTATGACCCGAATGTAATTTTTTTTTTTTTTTTTTTTTTTTTTTAACTCTGGTTTTTTCGTTCTTATCCTCGTACGGAGCCTCCTTTGTTCATTTTTTTTCCGCGAGTTTCGACCCCGCCCGGGAGCGAGCTCGGCGCCGATCCCGCCTCGCCGCTCCCCGGAGAGCTCGACCGGTTCGGTTCCGCTCGGATCGGACCCCGCCCGCGAGCGCCGCTCGGCTCGACGAGCTCGATGGGGATCCCGTCCGCGGGCGAGCTGGGCGTGGCTACACGTATGACCCGAATGTAATTTTTTTTTTTTAATTTTTTTTTTAACTCTGGTTTTTTCGTTCTTATCCTCGTACGGAGCCTCCTTTGTTCATTTTTTTTTCCGCGAGTTTCGACCCCGCCCGGGAGCGAGCTCGGCGCCGATCCCGCCCCGCCGCTCCCCGGAGAGCTCGACCGGTTCGGTTCCGCTCGGATCGGACCCCGCCCGCGAGCGCCGCTCGGCTCGACGAGCTCGATGGGGATCCCGTCCGCGGGCGAGCTGGGCGTGGCTACACGTATGACGCGAATGTATTTTTTTTTTTTTTTTTTTTTTTTTTAACTCTGGTTTTTTCGTTCTTATCCTCGTACGGAGCCTCCTTTGTTCATTTTTTTTCCGCGAGTTTCGACCCCGCCCCGGAGCGAGCTCGGCGCCGATCCCGCCCCGCCGCTCCCCGGAGAGCTCGACCGGTTCGGTTCCGCTCGGATCGGACCCCGCCCGCGAGCGCCGCTCGGCTCGACGAGCTCGATGGGGATCCCGTCCGCGGGCGAGCTGGGCGTGGCTACACGTATGACCCGAAAGTAATTTTTTTTTTTTTTTTTTTTTTTTTTAACTCTGGTTTTTTCGTTCTTATCCTCGTACGGGGCCTCCTTTGTTCATTTTTTTTCCGCGAGTTTCGACCCCGCCCGGGAGCGAGCTCGGCGCCGATCCCGCCCCGCCGCTCCCCGGAGAGCTCGACCGGTTCGGTTCCGCTCGGATCGGACCCCGCCCGCGAGCGCCGCTCGGCTCGACGAGCTCGATGGGGATCCCGTCCGCGGGCGAGCTGGGCGTGGCTACACGTATGACCCGAATGTAATTTTTTTTTTTTTTTTTTTTTTTTTTTTAACTCTGGTTTTTTCGTTCTTATCCTCGTACGGAGCCTCCTTTGTTCATTTTTTTTCCGCGAGTTTCGACCCCGCCCGGGAGCGAGCTCGGCGCCGATCCCGCCCCGCCGCTCCCCGGAGAGCTCGACCGGTTCGGTTCCGCTCGGATCGGACCCCGCCCGCGAGCGCCGCTCGGCTCGACGAGCTCGATGGGGATCCCGTCCGCGGGCGAGCTGGGCGTGGCTACACGTATGACGCGAATGTATTTTTTTTTTTTTTTTTTTTTTTTTTTTAACTCTGGTTTTTTCGTTCTTATCCTCGTACGGAGCCTCCTTTGTTCATTTTTTTTCCGCGAGTTTCGACCCCGCCCGGGAGCGAGCTCGGCGCCGATCCCGCCCCGCCGCTCCCCGGAGAGCTCGACCGGTTCGGTTCCGCTCGGATCGGACCCCGCCCGCGAGCGCCGCTCGGCTCGACGAGCTCGATGGGGATCCCGTCCGCGGGCGAGCTGGGCGTGGCTACACGTATGACGCGAATGTATTTTTTTTTTTTTTTTTTTTTTTTTTAACTCTGGTTTTTTCGTTCTTATCCTCGTATGGAGCCTCCTTTGTTCATTTTTTTTCCGCGAGTTTCGACCCCGCCCCGGAGCGAGCTCGGCGCCGATCCCGCCCCGCCGCTCCCCGGAGAGCTCGACCGGTTCGGTTCCGCTCGGATCGGACCCCGCCCGCGAGCGCCGCTCGGCTCGACGAGCTCGATGGGGATCCCGTCCGCGGGCGAGCTGGGCGTGGCTACACGTATGACCCGAAAGTAATTTTTTTTTTTTTTTTTTTTTAATTTAACTCTGGTTTTTTCGTTCTTATCCTCGTACGGGGCCTCCTTTGTTCATTTTTTTTCCGCGAGTTTCGACCCCGCCCGGGAGCGAGCTCGGCGCCGATCCCGCCCCGCCGCTCCCCGGAGAGCTCGACCGGTTCGGTTCCGCTCGGCTTGATCAGCTCTGGTCGCTAGATCACTTGACAAAATTAGGTCAACAGGCAGATCAACTCGGGTCACCAACTAGATCAACTCAGGTCGCAAACTAGATCATCTCGGGTGGCTAGATCAACTCTGCTCGCTAGTCGGTAACTCATACTGCCATAATAAATTAGGTCACTACAACGACTCTGGTCGCTCGGTCGACTAAGGTGACTCAGGTCACTGGGTGGACTTGGTCGACTCGGTCGACTCGATCGACTCGGGTCACCGAGTTGACTCAGGTAGCCAAATCGACTCAGGTCGAGTCAGTCACCTGACCGACCCGGTCGACTCGGGTCGACGCAGTCAACTTGAGTCAACTCAGTTGACTTGGATCACCGGGTCGACTAGGGTGACTTAGGTCGACTCAGCTGACTCGGTTGACTCAGGTCGACTCAAGTCGACTTGGGTTGTCGGATCTACTCGGGCCTCTAGATTGCACGGGTCACTAGATCAACTCAAGTTGCTAGCGAGATCAGCTCAGGTCACCACACAGGTAACCAACTAGATCAACTCGGGTCACTAGATCAGCTTGGGTCACCAGCTAGATCAGCTCTAGTCGCTAGATCACCTGACAAAATCAGGTCACTAACTAGATCAGCCTGGGTCACCAACCATTTCATCTTAGGTCGCCAACTAGATCAGCTTAGGTCGCTAACTAGATCAACTCAGGTCGCCAGATCAGCTCTGGTTGCCAGCCAAAAACTTTGACTGCCATAATAAATTGGGTCACCACAGCGACTCGGGTCACCAGGTCGACTCGGTTGACTCGGGTCACCAGGTCGACTTGGTTGAATCAGGTCACTGGGTCGACTCGGTCGACTCGATGGACTTGGGTCACCAGGTCGACTTGGTTGACTCAGGTCACCGGGTCGACTCAGTCACCTGACTGACTCGGTCGACTCGGGATGACTCAGTTGACTCAGGTCATCGGATCGACTCGAGTCACCAAGTTGACTCGGGTCACCGGGTCGACTTGGGTTGTCAGATCGACTCGGGCCTCTGGATCAGTACGGGTCACTGGATCAACTCAAGTCGCTAGCGAGATCAACTCAGGTCACCACACGGGTCGCCAACTAGATCAACTCACATCGCCAGATCAGCTTGGGTCACCAACCAGATCAACTCTGGTCGCTAGATCACCTGACAAACTTAAGTCACCAGCCAGATTAGCTTAGGTCACCAGCCAGTAACTCTGACTACCATAATAAATTAGGTCACCACAGTGACTCAGGTAACTGGGTTGACTCAGTCGACTCAGGTCGACTCAGTTGACTCAGGTCACCGGGTCGACTCGATCGACTCAGTTGACTCGATTCACCGGGTTGACTTAGGTTACTGGGTTGACACGATCGACTCAGTTGACTCAGGTCATTGGGTGGACTCCGTTGACTTAATCGACTCAGGTCACCGGGTTGACTCAGTCACCTGACTGACTCGGGTCGACTTGGTTGACTCGGGTCACAAGGTCGACTTGGTTGACTCGGGTCATCAGGTCGACTTGGTTGATTCGGGTCATCGGGTCGACTCGGTTGAGTCGGGTCACCAGGTCGACTCAGGTCGACTTGGGTTACCAGATCGACTCAGGCCTCTGGATCAGGATGGGTTACTGGATCAACTCAAGTTGCTAGCAAGATCAACTTAGGTCACCACACGGGTCACCAACTAGATCAACTCTGGTCGCCAGATTAGCTTGGGTCACCAACCAGATCAACTCTGGTCTCCAGATCACCTAACAAAATTAGGTCACTAGCAACTTGGGTCACTGGGTCGACTCAATTGACTCAGGTCACCGGGTGAACTCGGTCGACTCAGTTGACTCGGGTCACCGGGTCGACTCGGTTGACTCGGGTCATTGGGTCGACTCGGTCGAGTCAGGTCACCAGGTCGACTCGATCGAGTCGGGTCATCGGGTCGACTCAGGTCGTCGGGTTGACTCAGGTCAACTCGGTTGACTCAGGTCACCGGGTCGACTCGGTTGACTTGGGTCACCGCATCGACTTGGTTGACTCAGGTCACTGCGTCGACTCGGTTGACTCGGGTCATCGGGTTGACTCGGTTGACTCGGGTCATCGGGTCGACTCGGTTGACTCAGGTCACTGGGTTGACTCAATTGACTCAGGTCACTGGGTCGACTCGGTTGACTCGGGTCACCGAGTCAACTCGAATCGACTTGGGTTGCCGGATCGACTCAGGCCTCTAGATTGGGATGGGTCACTAGATCAACACAAGTCGCTAGTGAGATCAACTCAGGTCACCACACGGGTCACCAACTAGATCAACTCAGGTCACCAAATCAGATTGGGTCACTAGCCAGATCAGCTCTGGTCGCCAGATCACCTCACAAAATTAGGTCGACAGCCAAATCAGCTTAGGTTGCCAACTAGATCAATTCAGGTCACCAGATCAGCTCTAGTCACCAGCCAGTAACTCTGACTGCCATAATAAATTAGGTCACCATAGTGACTCAGGTCGCTGGGTCGACTCGATCGACTCGGGTCACCAGGTCAACTCGGTTGACACGGGTCACTGGGTCGACTCGGTCGACTCTGTTGACTCGAGTCACCGGGTTGACTCGGTCGACTCAGGTCACTAGGTCGACTTAGGTCGACTCAGTCACCTGACTGACTCGGTCGACTTGGGTCGACTTGGTTGCCTCGAGTCATCGTGTTAACTCAGTTGACTCAGGTCATCGGGTCAACTCAGTTGACTCCGGTCATTGGGTCAACTCAGTTGACTCAAGTCATCAGGTCAACTTAGTTGACTCAGGTCACTGGGTCGAGTCGGTCGACGCGGTTGACTCAGGTCACCAGGTCGACTTGGGTTGCCGGATCGACTCGGGCCTCTAGATCAAGATGGATCATCGGGTCAACTCAAGTTACTAGCGAGATCAACTCAGGTCACCACATGGGTCGCCAACTAGATCAACTTGGGTCACCAGATTAGCTTGGGTCACCAGCTAGATCAGCTCTGGTCGCCATATCAGCTTATGTCACCAACTAGATCAACTCAGGTCGCCAGCCAATAACTTTGACTGCCATAATAAATTGGGTCACCATAGTGACTCGGGTCGCTAGGTCAACTTGGTTGACTCAGGTCATAGGGTCGACTCGGTTGACTCAGTTGACTCAGGTCATTGGGTCGACTCAGTTGACTCATGTCACTGGGTCGACTCGAGTCACCAGGTCGACTCGGTTGACTCAGGTCACTAGGTCGACTCGGGTCAACTCAGTCACCTTACTAACTTAGGTAGACTTGGTTGACTTGGGTCACCAGGTCAACTTAGGTCATCAGGTCAACACGGTTGACTCAGGTCACTAGGTCAACTCTGTCGACTCAGGTCACCAAGTCAGCTGGGTCGACTTAGTCAACTCTGGTCACCGGGTCGACTCAGTTGATTCGAGTCACCGGGTCACTGGGTCGACTCGGTTGGCTCGGGTCATCGAGTTGACCAGGTTGACTCGGGTCACTGGGTCGACTCGGTGGACTCGAGTCGACTCGATTGACTCAGGTCGAGTTGGGTTGCCGGCTCGACTCGGGCCTCTGGATCGGGATGGGTCACTGGATCAACTCAAGTCGCTAGCGAGATCAACTCAGGTCACCACACGGATCACCAACTAGATTTACTCAGGTCGCCATATCAGCTTGGGTCACCAACCAGATCAGCTCTTGTCACCAGATCACCTGACAAAATTAGTTCACCAACCAGATCAGGTTAGGTCACCAATTAGATCAACTCAGGTCGCTAGATTAGCTCTGGTCGCCAGTGAGTAACTCCGACTGCCATAATAAATTGGGTCACCACAAAAACCCTGGTCGCTGGGTCGACTCAGTCAACTCAGTCAACTTGATCAACTCGGGTCACCGGGTCAACTCGGGTCATCGGGTCAACTCGGGTCACTGGGTCGACTCGGTCGACGTGGGTCACCGAGTCGACTTGGGTTGCCGAATCAACTTAGGCCTCGAGTCGACTTGGGTTGACACGGGTCGACCTAGTCGACTCAGGTCACTAGGTTGACTCAATTGATTCAGGTCACTAGGTCAACTCAGTCGACTCTGGTTTACTCGGGTCGACTCGGTCACCTGACCGACTCGGGACACCACGTCGACTCAGTCGACTCGGTTGACTCGGGTCATCGAGTCGACTCGGTTGACTCGGGTCATCGAGTCGACTCGGTTGACTCAGGTCACTCGGTCAACTCGATAGACTCGGGTCACCGAGTCGACTTGGGTTGCCGGATTGACTCAGGCCTCTGGATCAGGACGGGTCACTGGATCAACTCAAATCGCTAGCAAGATCAACTCAGGTCACCACACGGGTCGCCAACTAGATCAACTTGAGTCACCAAATCAACTTGGGTCACCAGCCAGATCAGCTCTGGTCTCCAGATGACCTGACAAAATTAGGTCACTAGCCAGATCAGCTTAGGTCACCCACTAGATCAATTCAGGTTGCCAGCTCAGCTCTGGTCGCCAGCTAGTAACTTTAACTGCCATAATAAATTAGGTCACCACAGCGACTTGGGTCACTGGGTCGACTCAGTTGACTCGGGTCATCGGGTCAACTCGGTCGACTCAGTTGACTTGGGTCACCAGGTCGACTCGGTTGACTCGAGTCATTGGGTCGACTCAGTTGACTCGGGTCACTGGGTCGACTCAATTGAGTCAGGTCACTGGGTCGACTCGGTCAACTTAGGTCATCGGGTCGACTCAGTCACCTAACCGACTCGGTCGACTCAGGTCGACTCGGATCACCGGGTTGAATCGATCGACTTGGTTGACTCGGGTCACCGCGTCAACTCAGTTGACTCGGGTCGACTCGGTTGACTCAGGTCACTGGGTTGACTCAGTTGACTCAGGTCACCGGGTCGACTCGATTGACTCAGGTCACCGGGTCGACTCGGGTCACCGGGTCAACTCGGTTGACTCGGATGATCGAGTCGACTCGGTCGACTCGGATCGACTTGGGTTGTTGGATCAACTCAAGCCTCTAGATCAGGATGGGTCACTAGATCAACACAAGTCGCTAGCGAGATCAACTCAGGTCACCACACAGGTCGCCAACTAGATCAACTCGAGTCGCCAGATCAGATTGGGTCACCAGCCAGATCAGCTCTGGTTGCTAGATCACCTCACAAAATTAGGTCGACAGCCAAATTAGCTCTGGTCACTAGATCACCTCACAAAATTAGGTCGACAACCAGATCAGCTTAGGTTGCCAACTAGATCAATTCAGGTCGCTAGATCAACTCTGGTCGCTAGCCAATAACTTTGACTGCCATAATAAATTGGGTCACCACAGCGACTCGGGTCGCTGGGTCGACTCGGTCGAGTCGGGTCACTGGGTCGACTTGGTTGACTTAGGTCACTAGGTCAACTCGGTCGACTCAGTTGACTCAGGTCACCGGGTTGACTCGGTTGACTCAAGTCACCGGGTCGACTTAGGTCGACTCGGTTGACTTGGGTCACCAGGTCGACTCAATTGACTCAGGTCATCGGGTCAACTCAGTTGACTCAGGTCATCGAGTCGACTCGATCGACTCGGGTCACTAGGTTGACTCGGTCGACGCGGTTGACTCAAGTCACCGGGTTGACTTGGGTTGCCGGATCGACTTAGGCCTCTAAATCGGGATGAGTCACTTGGTCAACTCAAGTCGCTAGCGAGATCAACTCAGGTCACCACACGGGTCGCCAACTAGATCAACTCAGGTCACCACACGGGTCGCCAACTAGATCAACTCAGGTCGCCAGATCAGCTTGGGTCACCAGCTAGATCAGCTCTGGTCACCAGATCACCTAACAAAATTAGGTCACCAGCCAGATCAGCTTATGTCACCAACTAGATCAACTCGGGTCGCCAGCCAGTAACTTCGACTGCCATAATAAATTGGGTCACCACAGTGACTCAGGTCGCTGGGTCGACTCGGTTGACTCAGGTCACAGGGTCGACTCGGTTGACTCAAGTCATCGGGTCGACTCGGTTGACTCATGTCACTGGGTCAACTCAGGTCACCGGGTCGACTTAGTTGACTTAGGTCACCAGGTCGACTCAGTTGACTCAGGTCACCGAGTCGACTCGGGTCGACTCAGTCACCTTACTGACTTAGGTCAACTTGGTTGACTCAGGTCACCATGTCAACTCAGGTCATTGGGTTGACACGGTTGACTCGGGTCACTGGGTTAACTCTATCGACTCGGTTGACTCGGGTCACCGAGTCGACTCAGTCGACTCTGGTCACCGGGTCGACTTGGTTGATTCGGGTCACCGGGTCACTGGTCGACTCGGTTGGCTCGGGTCATCGGGTCGACTCGGGTCACTGGGTCGACTCGGTTGACTCAGGTCGACTGGGTCGACTTAGTCAACTCTAGTCACCGGGTCGACTCGGTTGATTCGGGTCACCGGGTCACTAGGTCGACTCGGTTGGCTCGGGTCATCGGGTCGACTCAGGTCACTGGGTCGACTCGGTTGACTCAGGTCGACTGGGTCGACTTAGTCGACTCTGGTCACCGGGTCGACTCGGTTGATTCAGGTCACCGGGTCACCGAGTCGACTCGGTTGGCTCAGGTCATCAGGTCGACTCGGTTGACTCGGGTTGCTAGCTCGACTTGGGTTGCTGGCTCGACTCGAGCCTCTAGATCGAGACGGGTCATTGGATCAACTCAAGTCGCTAGCGAGATCAACTCAGGTCACCACATGGGTCGGCAACTAGATTTACTCGAGTCACCATATCAGCTTGGGTCACCAACCAGATCAGCTCTTATCGCCAGATCACCTGACAAAATTAGTTCACCAGCCAGATCAGGTTAGGTCGCTAACTAGATCAACTCGGGGTGCTAGATCAGCTCTAGTCGCCAGTGAGTAACTCTGACTACCATAATAAATTAGGCCACCATAAAAACCCCGGTCGCTGGGTCGACTTGGTTGACTCAGGTCACCGGGTCGACTCAGTTGACTCGGGTCATTGGGTCGACTCGGTCAACTCGGGTCACCGGGTCGACTCGGGTCATCGGGTCACTGGGTCGACTCGGGTCACCGAGTCGACTTGGGTTGCTGGATTGACTCAAGCCTCGAGTCGACTTGGGTTGACACGGGTCGACCTAGTCAACTCAGGTCACCGGGTCGACTCAATTGATTCAGGTCACTAGGTTGACTCAGTCGACTCTGGTTGACTCGGGTCGACTTAGTCACCTGACCGACTCAGTTGACTCGGGTCACCACGTTGACTCGGTCGACTCGGTTGACTCAGGTCGACTCAGTTGACTCGGGTCATCGGGTCGACTCAGTTGACTCAGGTCACTCGGTCGATTCGGTTGACTCGGGTCACTTGGTCAACTCGGGTCGACTTAATCACCTGACTGACTTAGGTCGACTTAGTTGACTCGGGTCACCAGGTCGACTCAGTTGACTCAGGTCACTGGGTCAACTCTGTCGACTCAGGTCACCAGGTCGACTGGGTCAACTCAGTCGACTCAGGTCACCGGGTCGACTCAGTCACTTGACCGACTCGGTTGATTCGGGTCACTGGGTCGACTCGGTTGACTCAAGTCACTGGGTCGACTCGATTGACTCGGGTCGACTCGAGTGACTCGGGTCACCGGGTCAACTCGGGTTGACTCGGGCCTCTAGATCAGGAGGGGTCATTGGATCAACTCAAGTTTCTAGCGAGATCAACTCAAGTCACCACACGGGTCCCCAACTAGATTTACTCAGGTCACCATATCAGCTTGGGTCACCAGCCAAATCAACTCTTGTCGCCAAATCACCTGACAAAATTAGTTCGCCAGCTAGATCAGGTTAGGTCGCCAACTAGATCAACTCGGGTTGCTAGATCAGCTCTGGTCGCCAATGAGTAACTCCAACTGCCATAATAAATTAGGTCACCACAGAAACCCCAGTCGCTGGGTCGACTCGGGTCGACTCGATTGACTCGGGTCATTGGGTCGACTCGGTCAACTCGGGTCACCGGGTCGACTCGGTTGACTCAGGTCATCAGGTCGACTTGGGTCACTGGGTCGACTCGGGTCACCGAGTCGACTTGGGTTGCTGGATCGACTCAGGCCTCAAGTTGACTTGGGTTGACACGGGTCGACCTAGTCTACTAAGGTCTCCTGGTCGACTCGGGTCGACTCAATCGATTCAGGTCACTGGGTCGACTCAATCACCTGACTGACTCGGTCATCTCAGGTCACCATGTCGACTCGATTGACTCTTGTCATCGGGTTGACTCAGTTGACTCAGGTCACTGGGTCAACCGATTGACTCAGGTCACTGGGTCGACTCGGTCACCACACGGGTCACCAACTAGATCAAGTTAGGTAGCTAGCGAGATCAACTCAGGTCACCACACTGGTCCCCAACTAGATCAACTCGGATCGCCAGATCAGCTTGGGTCACCAGCCAGATCAGCTGTGGTCGCCAGATCAGCTTGGGTCACCACATTGACTCAGGTCGCCACATTACTTGGCCAACTCGGGTCACCAGCCAGATCAACTCAGGTGACTCGGTTGACTCAGGTTATCGGGTCGACTCGGGTCGACTTGGGTTGCCAGATCAACTCGGGCCTCGAGTCGACTTGGGTTGACTTGGGTCACCAGGTCGATGCGGGTTGTCAGGTCAACACGAGTCACCGGTTCGACATGGGTCGCCAGTTTGACACGGGTCACTGGGTCGACACGGGTCACTGGGTCGACGCGAGTCACTGGGTCGACGCGGGTCACTAGGTCGACGCAGGTCGCTGGGTTGACTCGGGTCGTCAAGTTGACTCGGGTCGCCGGGTCAACTCAGGTTATTGGATCGACTCGGGTCTCTAGATCAGGACAGGTCACTTGATCAACTCGGGTCACCACATGAGTCACCAATTAGATCAACTCAGGTCACCAGATCAGCTTGGGTCACTAGCCAAATCTGCTCTGGTCGCCAAATCACCTAACCGACTCGGGTCGCCAGCCAGATCAGCTTGGGTCACCACATCACCTGGCCAACTCGGTTCGCCAGATCAACTCAGGACACGACATCGACTCAGGTAGTTAGCTAGATCATCTCAGATCACCAGATCGCCCGATGAACTCAGGTCGGGTGGGGTCTCTAGATCGAGTCGAGTCACCAGATCAAGTCGGGTCCCGAGCCAGATCAACTCAGGTCACCACATCGACTCGGGTCACCAGCCAGATTAGGTCAGGTCACTAGATAGCCTGACCTACTTAGATCTCCAGTGAGTCTGTCCACTTTTTGAATGATTGACCCATACTCCTCTTCAAGTATTATCATAGTCAAGTCTCCGCTTCTAGCTCGACAATAAGAAGGGCGTGACTCCATGTATGGCCTGAGTGATTTTTTTTTAACTCTGGTTTTTTCATTCTTTTTTCTTTTTGTCGTAGGGAGCCTCCTTTGTCTATTTTTTTTACAACTTTTGACCTCGCTCACGATCAAGCTAGGCCAACTCATTTAAACTTGGATCGCATAAATCTAATATGCACAATAGTAATGTTGATGAGTATGCAAACACATCAATGAAGTCATCTCAGTATGTCAAGTCCCCCAACTTAGATCACTCGAGTCGCATAAGTAACTCAGATAGCCATAATAAATTAGGTCACCATAGTGACTCGGGTCACTAGGTCGACTCAGGTCACGGGGTCGACTCGGGTCATCAAGTCAACTCAGGTTGCTGGGTTGACATAGCCGAATCGACTCAGGTCTTTGGATCGGGACGGGTCACTTGATCAACTCGTGTCGCTAGCCAAATCAACTTAGGTCATCACATGGGTCGCCAACTAGATCAACTCGGGTCGCTAGATCAGCTCTGGTCACCAGATCACCTGACCAACTTAGGTCGCCAACCAAATCAGCCTTGATCGCCACATTGACTCAGGTTGCCACATCACCTAGCCAACTTGGGTCGCCAGCCAGATCAACTCGAGTTGCCAGATCGACTCGGGACACCACATCGACTCAGGTAGTCAGCTAGATCATCTTGGATCCCTAGATCGCTCGATGAACTCAACTCAGGTGGGGTCTCTAGATCAAGTCGGGTCACCAGATCAAGTCGGGTCCTGAGCTAGATCAACTTAGGTCACCACATCGACTTAGGTCACCAGCCAGATCAGGTCCCTAGCCAGATCAACTCAGGTCACCACATCCAATATGCACAATAGTAATGCTGATGAGTATGCAAACTCATCAATGAAGTCATCTCAGTATGCCAAGTTGTCAAGTCCTCCAACTTAGATCAGTCGAGTCGCATAAGTAACTCCAACTACCATAATAAACTTAGATCACTCAGGTCGTTAGGTCGACTCGGGTTGCCGGCTTGACTCGGGTCTCTAGATCGCGATAGGTCGCTGGATCAACTCGGGTTGCTAGCTAGATTAACTCAAGTCACCACATCGACTTGGGTCATCACCTAGATCAGCTCAGGTTGCCACATCACCTAACCAACTCAGGTCAGGTCGGGTCACCAGATTAATTCGGGTCACCAGCCAGATCAACTTAGGTTGCCACATCAACTCGAGTATCCAGATAGATCAGCTCGGGTCACCAAATCACCTAACTAACTTAGGTCAGGTTGGGTTAGGTCTCCTGATCAGGTCGGGTCACCGGATCAACTCAGGTCGCTAATTAGATCAACTCGGGTCACTAACATGATCAACTCGGGTCAACACATCAGCTTATGTTGTTAACACATTCCAATATGCCAAGCTGTCTAGTTTGCTAGCTCGGATCACTCGAGTCGCATAAGTAACTCGTATTGCCAAAACAACTTCACCTAATTAACTCGAGTCATCAGATCGACTCGGGTCGCCAGATCGACTCGGGTCAACCGGATCGACTCGAGTCCTCGAATCGACTCGGGTCCACCGTATTGACGCAGGTCACCGGATCGACTCAGGTCTCCAGATCAGGATGGGTCGTCCGATCGACTCGGTTCATCGGATCGATTCGGGTATCCAGATAGATCAAATCAGGTCTCCAAATCACCTGACTAACTTAGGTTAGGTCGGGTCTCTGGATCGAGTCGGGTCACCAGATCAAATTGGGTCTCCAGCCAGATCAACTCGGGTCAACACATCGACTCGAGTCACCAACCAGATCAACTTGGGTCGCCAGACCAACTCAGGTCAGGTCGGGTAAGGTCTCCAGATTGGGTCAAGTCGCGGGATCATTTCAGCTCGCCAGCCAGATCAACTCGAGTTGCTACATCGACTCGACTCGACTCGCCAACCAGATCAGCTCAGGTCATTAGATCACCTGACCAACTCGAGTCAGGTCGACGGATGAAGTCAGATCGCCAGATCAACTCAGTCGCCAGCCAGATCAACTCAGATCATCACATCGACTTAGGTCGCCAGCCAAATCAGCTCGGTCACCAAATCAACTCGGGTCACAGCCAGATCAACTCGGGTTAACAAATTTGAGTTTTGACCCCACTCGCAAGCGAGCTAGGCTAACTCATTCAAACTTGGATCGCCTCAATCTAATATGCATAATAGTAATACTAACGAGTATGCAAACTCATCAATGAAGTCAACTAAGTATGCCAGCCTGATCAACTCAGGTCAACAAATTGACTCGGGTCACCAACCAGATCAACTCGGGTCACCAGATTGCCAGGCCAAGTTGGGTCGGGTCGGGTTGGGTCAGGTCTCTAGATCGGGTTGGGTCAGTTCTCTAGATCGGGTCGGGTTGCCAGATCAATTCTTGTCGCCAACCAGATCAACTCAGGTCGCCACATCGACTCGGGTCGTCAGCCAGATCAGCTCGGGTCACCACATCACCTAACCAACTCGGGTTAGGTCGGGTCACCCGATCAATTTGGGTCACTAAGTTGGGTGTGACTCCATGAATGGCACGAGTGGTTTTCTTTTTCAACTCTAGTTTTTTTCATTCTTTTCATTGTACGAAGCCTCCTTTGTCTATTTTTTTAGGACTTTTGACCCCGCCCTGAGGATCGCCAACGAGCTCGACCGGATCCTGTCCGAGATCTTGCTCGTGAGCGAGCTCACCGGGATCCCGTCGCCAACGAGCTAGGCGTGACTCCATGGATGGCTCTAGTGATTTAAGTTTTTATAACTTGAAAATTTTGTTCTTTTCCTTGTATAGAGCCTCCTTTATCCATTTTTTCCTACGAGTTTCGACCCCGCCAGCGACCTTGTTAAGTTCTCATCGCAGGTCTTGCCCTACTACCACGAAAGCCTCCCAGCGGTTATATGAAATGACCCCGGGTCATTTCAACACTGCGTCTAACAATAACTAGTCAGACTGCATCAAATGATGTCCACCTCGATCCATGCCAAACTCATTCAAACTTGGATCACCTCAATCTAATATGCACAATAGTAATGCTGACAAGTATGCCAACTCATCAATGAAGTCGCCTTAGCATGCCAAGCTGTCAAGTCCCCCAACTTGAATTACTCCAGTCGCATAAGTAATTCGGATCATTGGATCGAACTCGCATCGCCGAGTCAACTCGGTTTCTGGATCGACTCGAGTCCCCAAAACAACTTGGGTTGCCAGTCGGATCAACTCGGGTCACCATCCAGATCAACTCAGGTCGCAAGATCACCTGACTAACTTAGATTGACGAAGTTGCCTAGCCAACTTGGATCGCTAGGACTTGCCAGATCGACTCGAATCACTGGAGTCGTCAGATCGACTCAGATCTCTATTTCAAGTCGGCCCTATTGCCACGAAGGCATCCCAATGATAACCAGTCAGATCGCAAGTTAAATCACATCAATGATGTTCACCTCGATCTGTGCTAACTCATTCAATCTTGGATCACCTCGATCCAATAAGCCAAGCTGTCAAGTCCACCAGCTCAGATCACTCGAGTTGCATAAGTAACTCAGATCGCCAGAACAACTCGGGTCACCAGATCGACACAGGTCGTCAAATCCACTCGGGTTGCCGAATCAACTCGAGTCGTCGGATCGACTCGGGTCTCCAGATTAGGACGGGTTGTCAGATCGACTCGGGCCGCCAGCCAAATCTACTCGGGTCCCTACATCGACTCAGGTATCCATATAGATCATATTGGGTCGCCAAATCACCTGACTAACTAAAGTTAGGTCAAGTTTGGTCGGGTCAGGTCTCCGGATTGGGTCGGGTCACCGGATCAACTTGGGTCAACATATCGACTCGAGTCGCCAACCAGAACAACTCGGGTCACCAGATTGCCAGACCAACTCGGGTTGGGTCGGGTCAGGTCTTCAGATCGGGTCAGGTCACGGGATCATTTTGGGTCGCCAGCCAGATCAACTCGGGTCGCCACATCAACTCGACTCACCAACCAGGTCAGGTCGGGTCACCAGATCACCTGACCAACTCGGTCAGGTCGACGGATGAAGTCGGATCGCTGGATCAACTCAGGTCGCTAGCCAGATCAACTTGGGTCACCACACCAACTCAGGCCGCCAGCCAAATCAGCTCAGGTCGCGAGATCAACTCAGGTCAACAAATGTGACTTTTGACCCCACTCACAAGTGAGCTAGGCTAACTCATTCCAAGTCTCTCATGGAAAAGTCCATGACTTCCCATTCCTATACCTATGCTGACGAGTATGCCAACTCATCAATGAATTCGGCTCAGCATGCCAAGTTGTCAAGTCCCCCAACTTGAATTACTCCAGTCACATAAGTAATTTAGATCACCAGAACAACTCGGGTCACCGGATCGACTCAATTCGCCGGATTGACTTGGATCACCGGATCACTAGAGTCGGCAAAGTAACCCAGATCTCTAGGGTCATAACGGGATAGGTATTGTTTACGGATGTAACGACCTCTGAGATGAGCCCAACTCGTCAATCGGAGCCAGCTCGCCAATCTGATTGAGCTAGCCGATCTGAGCCAACTCACCGATTTGAGCTAGCAAGACACCTCTCAAGAATTGAGTTTGAGAACTTCTCCACTAATGAGTTGTCCTCAAGATGTGAACTTGCATCCAGATTAGGACTTGTGGCTTGCACGAGCCAATGTCATGAAGACCTCCTACGTACATGCAACCAATGCATCTCATAGTCCAACATAGTTCTGAACTAGCTCATTACGCCACCATCTCGCACATGTTCCAAGTCTCCCATGGAAAAGTCCCCAACTTCCCATTCCAATACCTAGTTGATTTCACCTCGGATCGAGTCCCCAACAAGATCCAATGCCACTCTGCACAAAGCAGTCCATGCTACTTCATGCAGCTCGAATGACACCTCGACTTGACTCTAAACCTTACCCAGGCCAAAACTATTAACAACTTGTCGCACAACCCCATGAATGCTCCTCGAATCAAGTCCCTGACATGACCCTACTCCTGAGTGCACCAAACAACTCCTTTGTTACACCTCGGATCGAGTCCCTTACATGTCAGTTCAAGTCAGTCGACGTGTTAGCTCTATTTCTAGTATGAGGTGATCTTGTCACATCAACACTACACCCATCCATTGTAAGTTAGCCATACCACCACAAAGTCATCCAACAGTCATTATGAAATGACCCCTATCACATCAAGCTGTGTTGGTTTGTTTCAAGTCGGCCCTATTGCCACGAAGGCATCCCAATGGTAACTAGTCAAATCGCATCAAATGATGTTCACCTCGATCTATGCCAATGCTGCCTATGATTGATTTGCTAGCTCTCTACGGATATTTTTGGATATGCCATTTGATACCTGAATGCTATGCATGGGTTCGTGCATAGACGATTCGAGCTGAGCTTAAGGATGTTGAGTTCTCAAGTGAATATGAATAGGCGAGTTGTTCTATGGAGTAGAACTCAGGAATGCATGATGGATTGAGCTCATCTCGCGGATCCGAGCCAGCTCGTTGATCCGATCCAGCTTGTCGATCTGAGCCAGCTCGACGATCCGAGCCAGCTCGTCAAGTTGAGCCTTTTACGAGATTTTAAATTTTTTGCGACCTATCGACGTCGGCAAGCATTTGTATGGGGGAGAAAGACTCGGACTAATAACTTATCCTCGTAGGGGAGGTGTTGTTGGTGGATGTGAGGATTTTTGAGATGAGACCCAAGCTGGAACAAATTCTAGTGCGCATTGTGATTAGAGCTAAGCTAAAGGATATTGAGTTCTCAAAGGAATACAAATAGGCAAGTTGTTTTATGAGTAGAACACGGGAATGCATGATGGATCCGATCCGATTTGAGCCGAGCCGGCTCGGCGATCCGAGCCAGCCAGCTTGGAAAACCGAGCCGGCTCGCTCGGGCAAACCGTGCCAGCTCGCCGATTCGAGTCAGCTCGCTCGGTGATCCGAGCCAGCTCGCTTGGCGATCCGAGCCTTTTTACGAGATTTTAAGTTTTTGTGACTTATCGGCGTCGGCAAGCATTTCTACGTGGGAGCAAGACTCGGACTAATAACTTATATAGGGGAGGTGTTGTTGGTGGATGTAAGGATCTTGAGATGAGACTCGAGATGGAATGGATTCTAGTGCCCATTGTGATTCGAGCTGAGCTAAAGGATGTTGAGTTCTCAAGTGAATACAAATAGGTGAGTTGTTCTATGGAGTAGAACACGGGAATGCATGATGGATTGAGCTCAGCTCGTCGATCCGAGCCAGCTCACGGATTCGAGCTAGCTTGTCGAGCTGAGTCTTTTACGAGATTAAAAGTTTTCGTGACCTATCCGTGTCGGCGAGCATTTCTACGGGGGAGCAAGGACTTGGACTAATAACTTATATAGGGGAGGTGGTGTTGGTGGATGGAAGGGATCTTTGAGATGAGACCCGAGCTGGAACGGATTCTAGTGCGCGTTGTGATTCGAGTTGAGCTAAAGGATGTTGAATTCTCAAGTGATTACAAATAGGCGAGTTATTCCATGGAGTAGAACACGGGAATGCATGATGGATTGAGCTCAACTCGGCGATCCGAGCCAGCTCGGCGATCCGAGCCAGCTCGGCGATCCGAGCCAGCTCGGCGATCCGAGCCAGCTCGGCGATCCGAGCCAGCTCGGCGATCCGAGCCAGCCCGTCGAGCTGAGTCTTTTACAAGATTTAAATTTTTGTGACCTTTCGGCGTTGGCGAGCATTTCTACGGGGGAGTAAGACTCGGACTAATAACTTATATAGGGGAGGTGTTGTTGGTGAATGTAAGGATCACTGAGATGAGACCCGAGCTGGAACGGATTCTAGTGCGCGTTATGATTCGAGCTGAGCTAAAGGATGTTCAGTTCTCAAGTGAATACAAAGAGGTGACTCATTCTATGGAGTAGAACATGGGAATGCATGATGGAATGAGCTCAGATCGCCGATCCGAGCTAGCTCGTCGATCCGAGCCACGGGTATGTACGATCCGAGCCAGCCCGTCGAGCTGAGTCATTTATGAGATTTAAATTTTTTGTGACCTTTCGGCGTTGGCGAGCATTTCTACGGGGGAGCAAGACTCGGACTAATAACTTATATAGGGGAGGTGTTGTTGGTGAATGTAAGAATCATTGAGATGAGATCCGAGCTGGAACGGATTCTAGTACGCGTTGTGATTCGAGCTGAGCTAAAGGATGTTCAGTTCTCAAGTGAATACAAAGAGGTGAGTCATTCTATGGAGTAGAACATGGGAATGCATGATGGAATGATCTCAGATCGTCGATCCGAGCTATCTCGTCGATCCGGAGCCAGCTCGCTGATCCGAGCCATGGGTATGTAGGTAGTTTTCATGAGATCGGCTCGCCCGGCCCACAAGTCAAACATCGATTCTCTTATTAAGGGTGAGCCCTTGTCTAGCGTTTGGGTCGCTCGGTACAAGCTGTTCGATTTGTAATGTGTGCAAAGCTTTTGGGTTGATATTTGGAAGATTTAAATTTTTTGTGAGCTATTCTCCTCGTTTCACTTGATATTTTTGAAGATTTGAATTATTTGTGAGCTATTCTCCCCGTTTCCCTTGATTTTTTTGGAAGAATTGGAATTTTTGAGAGTTGTTCTCTTCGCCTCAAATTTCTACGGAAGAGCAAGACTTGGACTAATAAACTTATATAGGGGAGGTGTTGTTGGTGAATGAAAGGATCTTTGAGATGAGACCCGAGCTGGAACGGATTCTAGTGCGCGTTGTGATTCAAGCTGAGCTAAAGGATGTTCAGTTCTCAAGTGAATACAAAGAGGTGAGTCGTTTTATGGAGTAGAACACGGGAATGCATGATGGAATGAGCTCAGATCGACGATCCGAGTCAGCTCGCTGATCTGAGCCACGGGTATGTAGGCAGTTTTCATGAGATCGGCTCGCCCGGCCCACAAGTCAAACACTGATTCTCTTATTAAGGGTGAGCCCTTGTCTAGCGTTTGGGTCGCTCGGTACAAGCTGTTTGATTTGTAATGTGTGCGAAGCTTTTGGGTTTGATATTATGGAAGATTTGAATTTTTTGTGAGCTATTCTCCTCGTTTCACTTGATTTTTTTGAAGATTTGAATTATTTGTGAGCTATTCTCCCCATTTCCCTTGATTTTTTGGAAGATTTGGATTTGTTGCGAGTTGTTCTCTTCGCCTCAAATTTCTACGGAAGAGCAAGACTTGGACTAATAACTTATATAGGGGAGGTGTTGTTGGTGAATGCAAGGATCTTTGAGATGAGACCCGAGCTGGAACGGATTCTAGTGCACGTTGTGATTCGAGCTGAACTAAAGGATGTTTAGTTCTCAAGTGAATACAAAGAGGTGAGTCATTTATGGAGTAGAAGACGGGAATGCATGATGGAATGAGCTCAGATCGCCGATCCGAGCTAGCTTGTCGATCCGAGCCACGGGTATGTAGTCAGTTTTCATGAGATCGGATCGTCCGGGCCACAAGCTAGCTATTTTTTGTGAGCTATTCTCTTTGTTTCCTTTGATTTTTTTGGAAGACTTGCATTTTTTGTGAGCTATTCTCTTCGTTTCAATTGAATTTTTGGAAGTTATGCATTTTTTGTGATGTAGTCTCTTCGTTTCACTTGCATTTTTGGGAGATTTGATTTTTTTTGTGAGCTATTCTCTTCTTTTCCCTTGAATTTTTTTTTGCAAGACTTGCATTTTTTGTGAGCTATTCTCTTCGTTTCAATTGAATTTTTAGAAGTTTGAATTTTTTGTGATCTATTCTTCTTCTTTGTTTCACTTGTATTTTTGAGAGATTTGAAATTTTTGTGAGATATTCTCTTCGGCTCAAATTTCTACGGAAGTGCAATACTTGGACTAATAACTTATATAGGGGAGGTGTTGTCCGCGGAAGCTCCCCCATGCCCCTCTAATAGAATCAGTGCTAGTGATCCCGTTTTGAAATCCGACGGACGGATGGATGAGCAGGTCGGATTTCAAAACGGGATCAGCAGCACTGATTCCATTAGAGGGGCATGAAGCCACCTGATTGCTATGCGGGGGCTGCTCAAAGTCCCGTCTTTCGAGTCGCTCGACGGCGCAAGTCGGAAAGGGTTCGACAGCGGTTGTCGTTCCAATGCGTCGTCGCAGTGACATGGAAGGCGATCTTCGGGTTAGCCCTTGTCTAGCTTTTGGGTCGCTTGGTACAAGCGATCTGCTATGTACTTTCCGCGAACCCCTATCCGGGTACTCGTTAGCTATGCATTGGCTCTTGCATGTGTGGAACGGAGAGATGCGGCCCTTCACAGGGAGTCGGCCTGAAATAGTTCTGTGCGTGCGAATGGAGCCGCGTATAGCTTTTGGGTCGTTTGGATAGGGTGCCCCTCCAAGCGAATCAGTGCTGGTGCTCGGACGGATTTGCGGCTCAGATTTAAAATGTGAGGAGCATGCCTGATTTTATTTGAGGGGCATGAAGCCACCTGATTGCTATGCGGGGCTCCCCTGGGTCGTCTCTTTTGGGTCACTCGATGGCGCAAGTCGGAGAAGGGTTCGACAACGGTAGTCGTTCCAGCGCGTCGTCATTAGTGATACTGAAGTCGATCTGTGGCAGCCCCCGTCTAGCACTTGGGTCTGCATGCCGCAAGAAGATTTGAATTTTTTGTGAGTTAAAGTCTTTTTCTTTTTTTTC
Source organism: Chamaecyparis obtusa (assembly GCA_027943335.1). Taxonomy (NCBI): domain Eukaryota; kingdom Viridiplantae; phylum Streptophyta; class Pinopsida; order Cupressales; family Cupressaceae; genus Chamaecyparis; species Chamaecyparis obtusa. The sequence goes on from BSBK01012325.1 coordinate 159,349, forward strand.
GTTTCACTGGAGTTTTTGCGAGATTTGAAGTTTTTGTGAGCTATTCTCTTCGTTTCACTTAAATTTTTTGTGAGCTATTCTCTTCGTTTCACTTGAATTTTTGGAAGTTTTGAGTTTTTTGTGAGCTATCCTCTTCGTTTCACTTGAATTTTTGCAGGATTTGAATTTTTTGTGAGCTATTCTTCTTTGTTTTCACTTGGTTTTTTGGAAGATTTGAATTTTTTGTGAGCTATTTTCTTTGTTTCCCTTGTTTTTTTTTGGAAGACTTGCATTTTTTGTGAGCTATTCTCTTCTTTTCCCTTGATTTTTTTTTTGCAAGACTTGGATTTTTTGTGAGCTATTCTCTTCATTTCAATTGAATTTTTGGAAGTTTTGAATTTTTTGTGATCTATTCTCTTTGTTTCACTTGTATTTTTGAGAGATTTGAAATTTTTGTGAGATATTCTCTTCGGCTCAAATTTCTACGAAAGTGCAATACTTGGACTAATAACTTATATAGGGGAGGTGTTGTCCGCGGAAGCTCCCCCATGCCCCTCTAATAGAATCAGTGCTGGTGATCCCGTTTTGAAATCCGACAGACGGACGGATGATTAGGTCAGATTTCAAAATGGGATCAGCAGCACTGATTCATTACAGGGGCATGAAGCCACCTGATTGCTATGCGTGGGCTGCTCAAAGTCCCGTCTTTCGGGTCGCTCGATTGCGCAAGTCGGAAAGGGTTCGACAGCGGTTGTCGTTCCAATGCGTCGTCGTTGTGACATGTAAGGCGATCTTAGGGTCAGCCCCCGTCTAGCTTTTGGGTTTGCTTTGGTACAAGCGATCTGCTATGTACTTTCCGCGAAACCCTATCCGGGTACTCGTTAGCTATGCGTTGTCTCTTGCATGTGTGCAACGAAGAGATGCGGCCTTCACAGGGAGTCGGCCTGAAACAGTTCTGTGCGTGCGAATGGAGCCGCGTATAGCTTTTGGGTCGTTTGGATAGGGTGCCCCTCCAAGTGAATCAGTGCTGGTGCTCGGATGGATTTGCGGCTCGGATTTAAAAATGTGAGTAGCATGCCTGATTTTATTGGAGGGGCATGAAGCCACCTGATTGCTATGCGGGGGCTCCCCTGGGTCGTCTCTTCTGGGTCACTCGATGGCGCAAGTCGGAGAAGGGTTCAACAACGGTAGTTGTTCCAGCGCGTCGTCATTAGTGATACTAGAAGTCGATCTGTGGGCGAGCCCCGGTCTAGCATTTGGGTCTGCATGCGGCAAGAAGATTTGAATTTTTTGTGAGTTAAGTCTTTTTCGTTTCACTGGAGTTTTTGCGAGATTTGAAGTTTTTTGTGAGCTATTCTCTTCGTTTCACTTGAATTTTTGAAGTTTTGAATTTTTTGTGAGCTATTCTCTTCGTTACACTTGAATTTTTGAAGTTTTGAATTTTTTGTGAGCTATTCTCTTCCTTTCACTTGAATTTTTGCAGGATTTGAATTTTTTGTGAGCTATTCTTCTTTGTTTCACTTGGTTTTTTCGAAGATTTGAATTTTTTGTGAGCTATTCTCTTTGTTTCCCTTGATTTTTTTTTGGAAGACTTGCATTTTTTGTGAGCTATTCTCTTCGTTTCAATTGAATTTTTGGAAGTTATGCATTTTTTGGTGATGTAGTCTCTTCGTTTCACTTGCATTTTTGGGAAATTTGATTTTTTTGTGAGCTATTCTCTTCTTTTTCTTGATTTTTTTTGCAAGACTTGGATTTTTTGTGAGCTATTCTCTTCATTTCAATTGAATTTTTGGAAGTTTTGAATTTTTTGTGATCTATTGTTCTTTGTTTCACTTGTATTTTTGAGAGATTTGAAATTTTTGTGAGATATTCTCTTCGGCTCAAATTTCTACGGAAGTGCAATACTTGGACTAATAACTTATATAGGGAGGTGTTGTCCGCGGAAGCTCCCCCATGCCCCTCTAATAGAATCAGTGCTGGTGATCCCGTTTTGAAATCCGACAGACGGACGGATGATTAGGTCGGATTTCAAAACGGGATCAGCAGCACTGATTCCATTAGAGGGGCATGAAGCCACCTGATTGCTATGCGGGGCTGCTCAAAGTCCCGTCTTTCGGGTCGCTCGATGACGCAAAGTCGGGAAGGGTTCGACAGCGGTTGTCGTTCCAATGCGTCGTCGCTGTGACATGGAAGGCGATCTTCGGGTCAGCCCCCGTCTAGCTTTTGGGTTGCTTTGGTACAAGCGATCTGCTTGTACTTTCCGCGAAACCCTATCCGGGTATTCGTTAGCTATGCGTTGTTTCTTGCATGGGTGGAACGAGAGATGCGGCCTTCACAGGGAGTCGGCTTGAAACAGTTCTGTGCGTGCGAAAGGAGCCGCGTATAGCTTTTGGGTCGTTTGGATAGGGTGCCCCTCCAAGTGAATCAGTGCTGGTGCTCGGACGGATTTGCGGCTCGGATTTAAAATGTGAGTAGCATGCCTGATTTTATTGGAGGGGCATGAAGCCACCCGATTGCTATGCGGGGGCTCCCCTGGGTCGCCTCTTTTGGGTCACTCGATGGCGCAAGTCGGAGAAGGGTTCGACAACGGTAGTCGTTCCAGCGCGTCATCATAGTGATACTGAAGTCGATTTGTGGGCGAGCCCCCGTCTAGCTCTTGGGTCTGCATGCCGCAAGGAGATTTGAATTTTTCGTGAGTTTAAGTCTTCGTTTTTCCTTGATTTTTTTTGGAAGACTTGAATTTTTGGAAGTTCTGAATTTTTTTGTGAGCTATTATCTTTCGTTTCACTTGAATTTTTGCAAGATTTGAAATTTTTGTGAGCTATTCTCTTTGTTTCACTTGGTTTTTTTTGGAAGATTTGAATTTTTGTGAGCTATTCTCTTTGTTTCCCTTTGTTTTTTTTTTTTTTGTTTTTTTTGGGAAGACTTGCGTTTTTTGTGAGCTATTCTCTTCGTTTCAATTGAATTTTTGGAAGTTATGCATTTTTTGTGATGTAGTCTCTTCGTTTCACTTGGTTTTTTGGAAGATTTGAATTTTTTGTGAGCTATTCTCTTTATTTCCCTTTGATTTTTTTGGAAGACTTGCATTTTTTGTGAGCTATTCTCTTCGTTTCAATTGAATTTTTGGAAGTTATGCATGATGCATTTTTTGGGAGATTTGATTTTTTTTGTGAGCTATTCTCTTCTTTTCCTTTGAATTTTTTTTGCAAGACTTGCATTTTTTGTGAGCTATTCTCTTCGTTTCAATTGAATTTTTGGAAGTTTTGAATTTTTTGTGATCTATTCTTCTTTGTTTCACTTATATTTTGAGAGATTTGAAATTTTTGTGAGATATTCTCTTCGGCTCAAATTTCTACGGAAGTGCAATACTTGGACTAATAACTTATATAGGGGAGGTGTTGTTCAGCGGAAGCTCCCCCCATGCCCCTCTAATGGAATCAGTGCTGGTGATCCCGTTTTGAAATCCGACAGACGGATGGATGATTAGGTCGGATTTCAAAACGGGATCAGCAGCACTGATTCCATTATAGGGGCATGAAGCCAACTGATTGCTATGCGTGGGCTGCTCAAAGTCTCATCTTTCAGGTCGCTCGACGGCGCAAGTCGGAAATGGTTCGGCAGCGGTTGTCGTTCCAATGCGTCGTCGCAGCGACATGGAAGGCGATCTTCGGGTCAGCCCCTGTCTAGCTCTTGGGTTGCTTTGGTACAAGCGATCTGCTATGTACTTTCCGCGAACACCCTATCCCGGTACTCGTTAGCTATGTGTTGGCTCTAGCACGCATGGAACGCAGAGATGCGGCCTTCACAGGGAGTTGGCCTGAAACAGTTCCGTGCCTTGCGAATGGAGCCGCGTATAGCTTTTCGGTCGTTTGGATAGGTGCCCCTCCAAGTGAATGAGTGTTGGTGCTCGGACGGATTTGCCGCTCGGCATTTAAAAATGTGAGCAGCAGCACAGATTCTATTGGAGGGGCATGAAGCCACCCAATTTTTATGCGTGGGCTCCCTTGGGTCGTGTCTTTTGGGTCACTCGATGGCGGAAGTCAGAGAAGGGTTCGACAGCGGTAGTCGTTCCAGCGCGTCGTCATAGTGATACTGAAGTCGATCTGTGGGCGAGCCCCCGTCTAGCTCTTGGGTCTGCATGTCGCAAGAAGATTTGAATTTTTTGAGTTAAGTCTCTTCGTTTCACTTGAATTTTTGCGAGATTTGAATTTTGTTTGTTGCGAGGTTAGTAAAATTCTCTTCGTTTTGACTTGAAGTTTTGGATTTTTTGTGAGCTATTCTCTTCGTTTTTCCTTGGTTTTTGTTTTGGAAGACTTGAATTTTTTGTGGGCTATTATTTTATTCTTTTCACTTGAATTTTTGGAAGTTTTGAATGTTTTTGTGAGCTATTCTCTTCGTTTTCACTTGAATGTTTGCAAGATTTGAATTTTTTGTGAGCTATTCTGTTTGTTTCACTTGGTTTTTTTGGAAGATTTGAATTTTTTGTGAGCTATTCTGTTTTGTTTCCCTTGATTTTTTTGTAAGACTTGCATTTTTTGTGAGCTATTCTCTTCGTTTCAATTGAATATTTGGAAGTTGTGCATTTTTTGTGATTGTAGTCTCTTCGTTTCACTTTGCATTTTGGGAGATTTGATTTTATTTGTGAGCTATTCTCTTTTTTTCCCTTGATTTTTTTGTGAGCTATTCTCTTCGTTTCAATTGAATTTTTGGAATTTCTGAATTTTTTGTGATCTATTCTTTTTGTTTCACTCGTATTTTTGAAAGATTTGAAATTTTTGTGAGATATTCTCGTCGGCTCAAATTTCTACGGAAGTGCAAGACTTGGACTAATAACTTATATAGGGGAGGTGTTGTCCGCGGAATCTCCCCCATGCCCCTCTAATAGAATCAGTGCTGGTGATCCCGTTTTGAAATCCGACAGACGGACGGATGATTAGGTCAGATTTCAAAACGCGATCAGCAGCACTGATTCCATTAGAGGGGCATGAAGCCACCTGATTGCTATGCGGGGGCTGCTCAAAGTCCCGTCTTTCGAAGGTCGCTCGACGGTGCAAGTCGGAAAGGGTTCGGCAGCGGTTGTCGTTCCAATGCGTCGTCGCAGTGACATGGAAGGCGATCTTCGGGTCAGCCCCCGTCTAGCTTTTGGGTTGCTTTGGTACAAGCGATCTGCTATGTACTTTCCGCGAACCCCTATCCGGGTACTCGTTAGCTATGCGTTGGCTCTTGCATGCGTGGAACGAAGAGATGCGGCCTTCACAGGGAGTTGGCCGGAAATAGTTCTGCTCTTGTGAATGGAGCCGCGTATATAGCTTTTGAGTCGTTTGGGTAGGTGCGCCCCTCCAAGAGAATCAGTGCTGGTGCTCGGACGGATTGGTAGCTCGGATTTAAAATATGAACACTAGCACTGATTCTATTGGAGGGGCGCATTAGGCCACCCGCTTGCTATGCGGGGGCTGTCCAGGGTCGTAACTTTTGGGTCAGTCGACGGTGCACTTCGGAAAGGGTTCGACAGCGGTTGTCGTTCCAACACATCGTCGCATTGACAAGAAAGGCGATCTTCGGGTCAGCCCCCGTCTAGCTCCCGGGTCACTTGGTACAAGCTACTTGCTATGTCGCTTCGACTTCCGATACTTGAGTGCGCAATGGCTCAAGATGCTTTGCATTGGAATCAGTTAGTTATCATATGTGTCGGCGGATTGGATCTCAAGTCAATCTAGGCGGGTGCGACATTAGTTGCTAAGTCTCGATCGAAAACGATTTGGATTCATCTAGATGCATTGTTATCTGACTTGAGGAACTATGCGAGCGAGTTGGGTTACCTCCTCGTGGATATGTTGGATACGCGTTATGACGGATAAGATGATGGATTGCGGTAAGAATGACGAATTTTTGGAAGATGAATTATTTTGGTGAGCCATGTTCTTTGTTTTACTTGAATTTCTGGAAGATTTGAATTTTGTTTTCTAGCTATTCTTTTCGTTTCCTAGATTTTTTCGAAAGACTTGAATTTTTTGTGATATATTCTGTTCGTTTCACTTGAATTTTTGGAAGATTTGATTTTTTGTGAGCTTTTTGTCATCGTTTCACTTGAATTTTTGGAAGATTTGAATTTTTTGGGAGCCAGTTTCTTCGGCTTAAATTTCCACTCAAGAGCAAGACTCGGACTAATAACTTATATAGGGGAGGAGTTGTGTGTTGTTCGCGGAAGCTCCCCCATACCCCTCTTATAGAATCATTGCCGGTGATCGGACGGATGTGTAGGTCGGATTTCAAAATGGGATCACCAGCACTGATTCTATTAGAGGGGCATGAAGCCACTTGATTGCTATGCGGGGGCTGCCCAAAGTCCTGTCTTTCGGGTCGCTCGACGGTGCAAGTCGGAAAGGGTTCGGCAGCGGTTGTCGTTCCAATGCGTCGTCGCAGTGATATGGAAGGCAATCTACGGGTCAGCCCCTGTCTAGCTTTCGGGTCAGCTTTGGTACAAGTGATTTGCTATGTACTTTCCGCGAACCCTATCCACGTACTCGTTAGCTACGCGTTGGCTCTTACACGAGCGGAACGGAGAGATGCGGCCTTCACAGGGAGTTGGCCGGAGATAGTTCTGTTTTTGTGAATGGAGCCGCGTATAGCTTTTGAGTCGTTTGGGTAGGTGCCCCCCCTCCAAGAGAATCAGTGCTGGGTATCTCGGATTTAAAATCTGAGCACTAGCGCTGATTCTATTGGAGGGGCGCATTAGGCCACCCGCTTTCTATGCGGGGCCTGTCCAGGATCGTGTCTTTTGTGTCAGTCGACGTTGCAAGTAGGAAAGGGTTCGACAGCGGTTGTCGTTCAACGCATCGTCGCATTGACAAGAAACGCAATTTTTTGGGTCAGCCCCCGTCTAGCTCCCGGGTCGCTTGGCACAAGCGATTTGCTCTGTCGCATGCTGCATTAAGATTTGAATTTTTTGTTTGCTATTCTCATTTTTGTTTCATTGGAAGATTCGAATTTTTTGCGATCTCCTCTTTTGTTTCCTTTGATTTTTTTTTGGAGATTTTAATTTTTTGTGAGCCTACTCTCTTCGATTCACTTGAGTTTTTGGAAGAAATGGATTTTTTTGGTGAGCTATGTTCTTTCTTTTACTTGAAGTTTTGGAAAATTGAATGTTTTGCTAGTTGTTCTTTTCGTTTCCCTTCGATTTTTTCGGAAGACCTGAATTTTTTTGTGAGCTATTCTGTTCGTTTCACTTGAATTTTTTGAAGATTTGATTTTTTTGTGAGCTTTTTCCTCATCGTTTCACTTGAATTTTTGGAAGATTTGAATTGTTTGGGAGCCATTCTCAACGTCTCAAATTTCTACGGAAGAGAAAGACCCGGACTAATAACTTATATAGGGGAGTAGTAGTTCGCGGAAGCTCCCCCCATGCCCCTCTAATAGAATCAGAGCTTGTGCGCGGACGGATGAGTAAGTCGGATTTAAAATCGGATCACTAGCACTGATTCTATTAGAGGGGCATGAAGCCACCTGATTGCTATGCGGGGGCTGCCCAAAGTCCTGTCTTTCGGGTCACTCAACGGTGCAAGTCGGAAAGTGTTCGGCAGCGGTTGTCGTTCGAATGTGTCGTCGCAGTGACATGGAAGGCAATCTTCGGGTCAGCCCCCGTCTAGCTTTCGGTTCGCTTTGGTACAAGCGATTTGCTATGTACTTTCCGCGAATCCTATCCGGGTACTCGTTAGCTATGCGTTGGTTCTTGCATGCGTGGAACGGAGAGATGCGGCCTTCACAGGGAGTTGGCCGGAGATAGTTCCGTTCTTGTGAATGGACCGGCGTATAGCTTCTGAGTCGTTTGGGTAGGTGCGGCCCTCCAAGAGAATCAGTGCTGGTGCTTGGACGGATTCGTAGCTCAGATATAAAATTTGAGCACTAGCACTGATTCTATTGGAGGGGCGCATTAGGGCACCCGTTTGCTATGCGGGGGCTGCCCATGCCCATGGTAGTGTCTTTTGTGTCACTCGACGGTGCAAGTTGGAAAGGGTTCGACAGCGGTTGTCGTTCAAATGTTTCGTTGTAGTGACATGGAAGACAATTACTGGGTCAGCCCCCGTCTAGCTCTTGGGTCACTTTGCTGCAAGTGATTAATTCGGTTTTGGATGGATAAAATCCCTTTGTGAAAGGTGGCATGGCGTTTGTTGGA